>JBCNYH010000003.1:22352484-22367443 GCA_039654325.1 Tandanus tandanus
TATATATTATAGTAGGCTATGCATTTATTCACAAGTATATAAAGTGTATTAGGGAAGCTTTAAAAGCTAACTCCAAAATGCATTCAAACAAATCGCTTAATTTTTGTTCCACCAGGAGGGTATGAGGTTTATTTACACTAACAGCAGTGAGCAAATCGAGGGGCTAGTTTTAGAATCAATGCTCCTCCTCCTGTGTCCGAAACGTGGAAGGGTGGATCCTGTTACACTGAATAGGACTACAGCAAAAAGAAGAAGAAGGAAAAAAAAATAAAAAAATTAAAAATAACCATTCACAGGAAAACTCCTTGCAGCTTTCAGGTTCTGTTTTACACTCTTTATATTGTTGTTTTTTGGACTGATTTCTTCCCTTCACTGCCTTCTGCAACAGGAAAAGTTCAATAACAACCAAACAACAAGCCAAAGAAAGAAAAGTAAGTCTGTTTAGTTCTCATTCTGTCCGTGCTGTGGGTGGGATATCAACCGGGGTTTTCTTTTGTGTGGATGAAACTATTTGTTCAGTGTTGAGATCTACAAAATTTTATTGTTTAGAAAAAAAGAAAGAAAAAAAAACAAACAGGCTGTGAATGTTTCCTTCATGTTCTTACTCCTGCCACCTCCTGTACTTAGAGATGTTTCCCAACAGAGTGAGGGAGGGTGGAAGAGACAGAAAGAGACACAGTGTGAATCTAACCTGGGCTTTTAATCAGCAGTGTCTTAAATGTTATTGTAGGAGATTAGGGTTAATGTTCTTGTTCATTTTCCAAACCGCTTTAAGCATTATCACTCTCCCGGGAAGCTGAAGCCCATCTCAGCCGACTCCGGGCGAAGGCGGGGTACACCCTGAACAGCTCCCCAGACCAACTTGTAATATGTAACTTATAATTGTGATTAATATTTTAGATTTTTATATACTGTATTAATCCTACAAAGGAAATGTGACTTCTGCTTTTAACCCATCCAAAGTGAGCACACACACACTCGGAGCAGTGGGCTGCCACACTGCATTGCAGCGTCCGGAGAGCAATTGGGGGTTAGGTTCCTTGCTCAAGAGCACTTCAGCCATGAGGTGGAGGAAGGAAAGGCACTGCTCACATCCCACGCCACCACCCATTTTTTGTGCTGGTTCGGGAATCGATCCAGTGACCTTTCAGTCCAAAACCTGCTTCTCTAATCATTAGGCTACAGCCTATTTTACTACATGGAAGCAGTGTGAAGTGATTGGTTGTTGATGTGTCGGAGTTAATTAACAGTTATTCACCGAAGGTGAGGTAGATTGCTGAATAGTCCCCGAGACGGAACATTGAGGTGCATAATTATTTTAGTGTACAGTAGTGCGCAGTGAAGATTATATACCACCATTTTTGTGTAAAAGGGCTCCTAATAAAAAGAAGTAAAAAATGACACCTCTATAATTTTTTGGTGAAAATATATTGAACAATGCTATTGTAGGCAATGAGAACCGAAAAAATCATTCCGACAAGTATATTGAGGTAAAAGTATGGCTAATAAACAAAAAAACTATCCTCCTAGATTTTTATCTGGTGAGGTTTGATTAGCGTTCCAAACAGGCTGGTGAAAGTCCATGATATAAAACCTCCTGAACGCGGCCGATGTGGTGATAATTATATCAGTACGAAGATTTGTAGGCTTTCAGCGGTTCCTGTGTGTAAAGTCCAGGATAGTGTATCAGATTTGGTAGTCATAAATATCTGGAAAGTTCACATTCAGCCATTAAGCCCACTAACTTTCCATGTATTTATTAGCGATGCTGTATGAATCAGGAAGCTTCTCAACAGCAACCACCAGTTTATCATGATATTTATCCAACACAACTTTATCCAAGCTTGTTATTCTGTTTAGAGTTTGTTATTGGGTTTTATCACGAGAAAACATGAATCAAAACAACAACATGAAATGACTCCATATCCTAACAGACATTATACTACATGGGAATGGTGCGATCTGACTAGCTCACTGTCTTAGGATCATCACACCCACAGGTCCACCTAGGTGGGATGTATTTTTAACTTAATCACTGATATAACACAAACATTTATTAATTTAACAAGTGATCATTCTGGCTTTTTGAAACATGCCACAGAGGATAATAAACGAGAATAAATGTAGGGCACAGACATGGATGGTTGGATGGATTAAATGAAATTATTTTAATTTACTGTCATATTTTTCACAGTAATTTGTTGTCTGAAATGTCGCTGACTCAATATTAGTTTTTTGTTTATAGAACTGTTATATAAAAGCAATATTCACTGATAAAACACAAACCTGTAGTGGTGTAATTTTACTGAGCTTTGTCATTGCTGTCATTCACAGTAGGTAATTAATTCCTTATGTACTCATACTTGTGCTATATTGCTTAAATGTACGTATCATGATGAAATCACCACGCAGTGTTGGCTTAGTGGTTAAGGCAATGGGTTACTGATCCGAAGGTCAGTGGTTAAATCCCCACTGTCACCACTGTTGGGCCCTTGAGCAAGGCCCTTAACCCTCAATTGCTCAGTTGTATAAAAAAAAAGATAATTGTATGTTGCTCTGGATAAGAGCGTCTGCCAAATGCAGTAAATGTAAAAAAATATGACACATTAATGGATCCCTGAGTGTCCAACTGGACTGAGCTCTCATAATGGCAGCATAATGGCTGCTTTTAAGCAAATGTCGGGCACAGAATTATACTTGGTAATTTTGTATTTGTGTAGCGAGTTAATCTACTAGCATGGTTTTGACATTCAAGAAAACCAGAGAGAACCTTGGATGAAACCTGTGCAGTCTAATCATATGACTTTTATTTCTTTCAGCTTTTGTTTCGGGATTACTTCTCCTTCCACTGTAACCACAAGCACAAGGCATGTGATTGAGCTCGGATTTCTAGTTATGACCTAAAGAATAAAGGGGAAAAAAGAACAGTAAAGCAGGAAATTAACGCCCCACTCCACCCCGCCCCACTCTCTGCAGATCCACTATGACTCTTCCACGATCTCTGCTCTTTTTCATCTACCTCTCTGCTCCACTGGCCTGCCATGCATTCAAGATTTGTGCCTTCAACGTTCAGAGCTTTGGGGAGTCAAAATCAAAAGACAGCAGAGTTGTGTACATCCTAACACAGGTATGGGAGACTTGACAGCATGCATTAAAATGTCAAATTAGTGGGTATTTATTAAGATAAAAAATAAACACTAATAATACAAGCACAAATTTAATCTTGTAATGTTGTATAGATAATATAAACAGATTGCAAGTATGGTATCTGGTTTTGTAATATAGTGCCAATCAGATTATAAAGCCCGTTCATGTATTTATTTAGAATCAGATTTGTTTTATTTTTGACCAGATTGTGTCACGCTGTGATGTTTGTCTGCTTCAAGAAGTCCGAGATCACAAGAAAACAGCCATTCCACATCTGATTGATAGACTCAACAAGTAAGGTTCTGCAGTCTGAATATCATTCACACAAAAGAGTTTTACTCAAATGCACAGTGGGATTCGTTTCCTGCCATACAATACCGCATATACACCGATCAGCCGTAACATTAAAACCACCTAACTGGTCTGTGGTTAGGCAGCATGGTGTGTTCTGACTCCTGTCTATCATAATCAGAATCAAAAGTTTTAGCAGCTTGTGCTACAGTAGCTCTACTGTGGGATCAGACCAGTCGTGCAGTTGACGTTGTCGCAAAGCTGCTTTACATTCATTCATTTTCTAAGCCGCTTAATCCTAATTAGGGTCACAGGGAGGCTGGCTCCCATCTCAGCCGACTCTGGGTGAGAGCGGGGTACGCCCTGGACAGCTCGCCAGGCCATCGCAGAGCAGCTTTACATAGTAAAAATGTCTTTATAAACCCATAACAAGCAAGCCTGTGGTGATGGTGGCAAGGAAAAAATCCCTCAGGAAACACGAGGAAGAAACCATCAGAACCAGTTTATTGGTTGTCCTTCCTTGGGCCAGTTTTGGTAGGTACTTATCCAGTGCATACCAGGAACACCCCACAACACCTGCTGTTTTGGAAATGAATAGCAATGCCCAGTTGTTTAGTAATCACGTGGGATTTTTCAAAGTCACTCAGATCCTTACACTTCCAACACATCAACTTCGAGACCTGACTGTTCACTCGGGATAACATCTGTAGATTGCGACCAATCAGATTGTGCCATTCCCGTGTAGTTTACTGTATACCAATCAATGCTATTCAGACTGTAAGTGGTCACAATATTTTTTAATGTTATGGCTGACCAGTGTATATAATAAATAATAATAATTATAATATTTGAGCCGTGAACAACCAATGTCTATTTGCCAAATGTAATCAATAGCATATCTCTTCTCTCAGATATGACACGGATCACCACTATGACTATGTGTCCAGTGAACGTCTTGGCAGAACACAATATCAAGAGCAGTATGTTTTTCTGTTCAGGTAGGAATAAGTTTATATGAACTGACCGTGAATCCTGCATGCGGTTCTATGTGTCTGCAGTATTTTTTCTTATTCAGATATTCTTAAGTATGGGTGGTGCACTATAATTTCTCCCTTTCCTGATGGCTTCCTCCTACAGGACTGACTCTGCCAAACTAATAGACCAGTATCAGTACCCAGATACACAGGAGGGAGATAAGGATGCTTTTGCCCGGGAGCCTTTTGTAGTGCGCTTCAAAGCACCTAAAACAGGTAACATAAACATATCTGTAGTCGTCTATCTCCATTTTTGGTCAAAATGAGATTACGCATGAATATAAATTAAGATAACTCTGCATCTACTTGAAAAAGCTGGTGGCTCCATCTAGCTGTTTTGGGGTAAATTCTCTCACACACACACACACACATATATGTGTGTGTGTATGTATATTTTGTATGATGATTAATTGTTCTTTCATTCCATTTTTTGGTCATTCCTGAAAAAAAAGTCAAAAATGGAGATAGCAGGTTTCATCACGAGCCCGACGAATTGTTACTGTTTATGAATACATTTTTCAGAATCAACAGTTTATATATTTTAAATAGATTCAAATAAAAAAAGAAGCACAGTTCAGATACTAGAGGTGTATATCAGGACTGGGATCACAGTGTTGGCGTCAGTGATGTTCGATATGTAGCTTGTAAGACAAAGAAAGACTATGTTCATGAATTTGTCTTCAATAATTACTTGATCAGAGTCCTGGTGCCTTAAATTAGGCTACTTGTTTGTGTCATGTACCATCCCCCCATGTCCGTCTTTATCTATCCATCCACCCATCCATTATCTATACCGCTTACCGAGATTTTAAAAATCCTCTCCGCACATCTGTAGACAAAACCAGCTCTATTAACTCAGTTGATGCACTTACGTTTGAAATACAGACAGATATTTGAAGCACCAAACAGTGTTTTACCCCATGGATCGAATGCGTTCAGGTCTAAGTAAGATTTACTCAATGACTCTTTTATAATCTGTCCACACTGGATGATTCTGATCAGCTCAATAAGAGATACCAAGCCTGTGAGCTGGGGTGGTTTTACTGGGAAACATTTGTACTCAGACAAAATGAACTGCTAATGGAAGATAAAGCACACAGGGTATTATTTAGTGAATGGTCACCTTAAGACTGAGGGACACTAACATTCTAAGGAAGTGACAGTTACCCCATATTGTAATGTTTTCTATATTTGCTGTTGTGTTTATTGTAAAAGCTTGGATTGTAATTGAGTAATGTTTTACAGTGATCGGTGAGTTTGTTCTGATCCCAATTCACACCTCTCCTTCTAACGCCACCAAAGAGATTGATGAACTCTATGATGTCTTTGAGGATGTTAAACAGAGGTGGGACACAGAGGTGAGATAGAGTTGCACGGAAAGCACCGAAAATGTTTTTTCGACATTTAGAAAACTTTTTCTTGAATAACTTCACTCTTATAGGACATCATATTCCTTGGTGACTTCAATGCAGCTTGTGGATACGTGGCCAAAAAAAACAGGAAGAAGATAAGACTCTACAGAGACATTTTCAGCTGGCTGATTGAAGACAATCAGGACACGACAGTAAGAGAGACAACTGACTGTGCATACGACAGGTAAACCGTATTCCAGGGGTATTCATCCTTATCCGCAAAGGGCCGGTGTGGGGGCAGGTTTTCATACCAGCCTAGCAGGAACTACACCTGAGAGTTAAAAGTGAAGATCAATTGATTTAAACAGGTGGAAGGTGTGGCTCCTGCTTGGTTGGAATGCAAACCTGCACCCACACCAGCCCGTGGTAGATAAGGTTGAATAACTCTGCCTTGTTCTCTTTAGGTGGTTTGCAATATATCCCAGCTTGTTAAATTTGTGTCTTATGGAGTGTTTATTTCTGATGGCACAGGATAGTCGTGCATGGAGATACCTTACTCAGAGCTATAGTGCCATTCTCGGCACAGCCGTTTAATTTTGCCCAATCATACCGCCTCAGGGAGGAAGAGGTAAGTGCTTTTTAACTTTGAACACCCACATTAGTGGGGCTCGTGGTATAGTGGTTAGGGTGTCAGGCTCATGATCAAGAGGTTGTGGGTTCGAATTCCTGGTAGAGCCCTGGGCAAGGTCCTAACCACAAGTTTGCCCCCGGCACCAGTAAAAATACCGGGAAGGTAACCTGTGATGGACTAGCATTCCATCCAGGAGGAGTTCAACTTCTAGTTGCTTCACGCTAAGGAAAATGGGGATTAGCTCTGGCTTGATGAGCCAGTAGGCTCGGGTGTACAGACACCCACAAAAACATACAGATCACTAGGGTTGGGTGTTATGGCCTAAAAATAAAATTTCAAACGATTTCAAATTTTTTCAAACCCAAACACATTATAGAAATAGGTTTTATTTTAACAGCATCCACACAGAGAGGAACTGCAAACACAATGCTTCATTCATTTTCTGAACCACTTAATCCTAATTATGGTCACAGGGAGGCTGGCGCCCATCTCAGCCGACTCTGGGCGAGGGCAGGGTGCACCCTGAACAGCTCACCAGATCATAGCGACACAATGCTTGAATTAAACCAAATGTTTTTTTAGAACTCTGGAAGGGTTTCAGCTCAGGATTTTCAGAGCCACTGAAGTTTTAAAAAAATTAAAAAAGGACCACAGGGGCCCAGATGCTCACCACCAGCAGGACCATTTCATAATATTTGTCAAAAATGGACACATAATAATAATTCATATTATGTTGAAATATAATGTTGCTGTATATAAATATATGAAGATTATGCTAAAAAGGTCAGTCATTTCAAAGTTTAACAAGTCCATTATATAAAACGTGATCTTGTGACCTTGTAACAGGCTCAAGGTGACCCATATACAATCCAACCCTATTTGCCCCTGAGGCGTGTTTTGGCAGCGTTTCATGGGTTCTGTGTGAATTAGCTAGTTTTATGTATCAGGATTTTCATTTTACACTTCATCCTAAACCAAACAATTCCAAATAATTAATAAAATCGATAATTATGTCTTCTTCCTTCATAGCTATATTTTCTTAATTTATATTTATAAACACCCAGGAACTTTTCCCACAAATTTATTCACTCGATTATTTGCCGAACCGCTTAATCCTATTATGGTCACGGGAAGGCCAGAGCCTATCTCAGCCGACACTGGGCGAAGGTAGGGTACACCCTGAACAGTTTGCCAGACCATCAAAGGGCAACACGCACACAACCATTCACACTCACACTGAGGGTCAATTTGGAACAGCCAGTTAGCCTAACATGCATGTCTTTGGACTGTGGGAGGAAACCGGAATACCCAGAGGAAAACCACGCAAGCACAGAGAGAACATGCAAATCCAAACAGAAACACCTGAATCCAGGTATTGAACCCAGGACCTTCTCGCTGTGGCGGACATACGAACCACTACGCCACCCTGCCTTATCAACCGCATTTGTGGTTCACAGACACAATTCTGAAGTGCAACTTTGTGTTGAAGACACATTTTCCTTACAGGCTTTACGTGTGAGTGACCATTACCCTGTAGAGGTGAAACTGAAGACCAAGTCAGGAAGTGAGAAGGGAAGCACAGTTTTGTTCAAACTCACTCTTGGCCTTCCCTTGTTACTCCAGCTGAAATGATCTCAACGTGCAAGTGGACATTTCTTTGGTTAACAATTTTATGCACTGATTCTACAATTAATATTTAATCTAAGCCAAAGCTGCACAAAAATGTTCTGTACTGGGTTTCTGGACAATACTGTGATAAAAATTAGTGTTTTAAATCAAGGAGAATGTAAATAGTAAATGAGTTTATCAACCACCAAAAACATTTTATGCAGCCAGTGGTTTTAAAGTTATCATGATGGAATTTTATAAGGCCAGGTCTAATATCATGGTGGTTGGAAGTACATTTTAAGGTAACTAACTGGCTGCTAATAAATCCGCTCATTTGCCACTTTTTTGTGTTTTTTGTTTGTAGATGATGTATTGAATGCTAACCAGACAAATACGTTTTTTACAAAAGCATTATCTAGCATGCCTGGATGAACCAGACCCTTTATTTTTAAGACTCCATGGTTACCTTTTGTTGTTCATGTCTCTTCAAAGCACAATGTGGGCATGTGCGGTCAAATCTGTTCTGTGTTTTTAATTTTTTTTAAAATCAGATACAACAGTTAGGTATTAATGCAAGCAGAGCATAATCAAGCACTGGGAAATCTATTTCTTCTTTTCAGGGAAGACATTTACCTCATGTTCACTAAGGATTATTTGAAGATAGTTAGGTTCCCCAGTGTTTCATCATCACACCAGCATTCCCACTGTATGCAAAGCTTGTCCAGTCATTCAGCCACTGTCACTGCACAATAACCAACTGCCATTGGTGAATGGGAATATTTTGTGAACCTTCACTTTTGTCTATCTGTACATATTCTTAATAAAATTTGGAAACAGGTTTTAATTCTCTCTGCAGTTTGTGCGCAGGTATGGAAAAAGGGTTAATGGTGTTCAAGTCCAATTATTGGCTCTAAGGCTACTTAAGATGTCAAGTTACCTCACTAGTTAAATAGTCATAGCTCTTAGATGACTGGATTATTAGAAGTCATTGGTTTGTTACACAGCGTTTCCAGACTTCATGTTCATCATGCAAAATCAAAGCGAACAAATACAAATTTTTAAGCCTGTAGTCCCTTTGGCTGCATCATTACACTGCACATTCTGATATTTTGTTGAACCGTTTTTAGCCATGATTACATGTAATCACCAAGGCACTGTTGCCAAACTCAGGTCGAAGCTCAACATTGTGGCTATAAAATAGTCAGTTGACTACCTGAATGTACCTCATGAGCAGGTTGTCCCATCAATGAACTTTCCTTTTATTGCGATATAATCAGGGCTGAAAGAGTGGTCCAGGGTGCATGAGGAATCATTTTCACTTATGAACTGGCACCACAGACCTCTGACCATAACTCTGTTGAA
Source organism: Tandanus tandanus (assembly GCA_039654325.1). Classification (NCBI taxonomy): domain Eukaryota; kingdom Metazoa; phylum Chordata; class Actinopteri; order Siluriformes; family Plotosidae; genus Tandanus; species Tandanus tandanus. The sequence goes on from JBCNYH010000003.1 coordinate 22,361,910, forward strand.
ATAAAGTCTTTGGGATGTGCTGGAGAAGACTTGACGGAGTCTTCATGGACTTTTTGGAAAATCGGTTCAAATTTCCCAGTCGTATATTCAAGATGTGAATGCTTAAGCTTGTCAATAGCTTGTGACTACACGCTGTGGTAAGAGCGTTCCAACAAAATATTACAGCATGCAACTTTTTTTGGGCCATGTAATGTTTGAGAGTTGAATGTAGGATTTACATAGAACCATTGTACTCAAATGGACCAGTGAGACATGGAAAGGTCCAAACTAGGCTGTCCCCAGGTCTATCACCAACAGCATCTTTCCTGTTTGATATTTATTTAAACTGCATTCAAGGGAATAAAGTCTTGATGGGAGTGGAGGCATCAATGTCCATTTTGTTGGCATTGATTTCTACCTGTTCTTTCTTCTTAAACCTGCACAAGGGCTTTAACATCTGATTTGCCAAATTAAATAGGGAAACATTAACATCCTTGATTTGGTTCAATTGATACTTAGTGGTGCAGTCTATGATCTTAAGAACTTAACAAAAAAAAAAAACCTATATTCAGTACAAATTGATAAAGAACAAACCATTTCATATTCGAAACGTTTGATGTTTATTTACTTCAGGTAACTGAGCGCTTAATCTCACAAAGCCAGTAATATGGTCAGTGTGAAGTGCTTAGTTGGCGTGCAGTGCCTTCCAGCGGCTCAGAGGCCCATGGCTGGGGATGTATTTCACGTTGCAGCCATCTGGGATCACACGCTTCTCCTGCAGCAGGTCATCAAAGTCAACGGCGTTAAACTTGGTGAAGCCATACTTCTTGGAGATGTGAATCTACAGAGGAAAAGTCAAGAGGATATTATAAGGCTGAATCCCTAATTGAAAAATTTCTCCCAACAGTCTCTTCAAGATCCCAGCTCTTGCTAGCACAAACAAAAAGAATTGTTTAAAACCATAACAGTCCTGTCTTTTCATAAAGCATGCAACACCAATTCCATGAGGAGTGGGATGTACCTTCTGACGGCCAGGGAACTTGAACTTGGCTCTCCTCAAAGCCTCAATGACATGCTCCTTGTTTTGGGCCTTTGTACGCACCGACATGATGACCTGTCCGATGTGCACACGGGCCACTGTGCCCTGTGGCTTTCCAAAGGCACCACGCATTCCAGTCTGGAGCCTACACAGAAGAAACAAACAGTAAAAAACCAAGTCAAATACAAAAAATACCACCACCAAGTACCCCTTTAAAACTTCAGTGAGGTTTTGTCTCAATGGTCCCTTAAAGGACCCAGCACTTCACAGGCCGGGTTCATACACAACCAAAGCTTTACTGTCTGCAGCTTTTGCACACCAGAGTAGTACAAGCAACCAAGCTGGTCGGCTTAATAAACTGCAGTCGCCGTTTTATCCCTGAGCGAACTCACCTATCAGCTCCGGCACAGGATAACATTTTGTTGATGCGGATGACATGGAAAGGGTGCAGGCGCACACGGATGTGGAAACCATCTTTACCACATGTCTTCACCATGTATTTGTTGGCACAGATACGGGCAGCCTCAAGAGCTACACAAAGCCAGACATACAGTTAAAGGTTAATCAAACAGCAAAACACAAACTTAACTGTCAGGTGATTTTTTTTATTTTATTTAAGTACTTCAAAACATCACCCTTCCACTTACCCTCAGAGGACAGCTGCTCGTACTCATCAGACACCATGTGACCACACAAGGGGAATTCATCCACCTTAGCCTTCTTCCTGCCCAAGTCGAAGATCCTGATCTTGGGATCTGAGGAAGCAGAAAGAACAGCCATCAGATAGTTACAGAAATTAAATTTACCACCATGTGTACAGAATCTAACTTTATATTACTTGCCAAGTTTACAGGCTGGAAGGATCTGAACAGCTCATATTTTACTGTGCATTTCAGGTAATAAACTGCACTTGGGATGTTTAGTGCAACTTTATTATTTTCCAAATTTGGAAAAAAAAAACAAAAAAAAAACAGATGACTCATTCTACTGTAAAAGCGGTTAACTACAAACAGAACTCTTTCAGAGTTAAATAAACAGTGCTGTAACGGATGAAAGTTTAGTTTGAGGGCAATATTTAACATTCAACAAAAGATTTTAAGCACAGAAACTGCAACAAAAGCAGCTCAATAACAGGCAAGACATTTCTCTCTCATTAACACCCTTATGGGAAATGGGTAGGGTATTTTTTAAAAATATATTAAAATACTAATTAATCAGCAAAGATGAAACTTGTATACATGTATTCCATCTACATATTGCATGTACAGGCCAACTAGCCAAACCCACTAAATAAATTCATACCATCCCCCTCCCTTTATTTACACCCTGAAGAAAACAATGGACTCTTCAGTTCCGCTTGAGTTATCCATGTTTAACAACGATGATCTGTGTTTAACATTGTGTCTCCTCCATAAACATGTTGCATCACCTGACCTGGACACTATGTGCTGATTTGCTCAACAGATTTATCAGGTGTTCTTCATTAAATTCACATTTCGTCATAACATTTGACATTCAACTGTTTCTGCTTTTAAAACACTTACGATGGTTTGAGTATGAACGGCTTTTTGGGGAAAGAAAAAACATTTATGGTTCATAATGTTAAAAATAAGTTAAAACAGTCCACTCAAAAGAATAAATCAAAAAGCAGTGATGCATTAATTTCATAAACAAAAATCAGGAAAGGAAATATCTCCTACATCTCATGTCAGAAAATATGGACATCAGAAATACTTAAAAATAATAATCAGGGATTTCTGACCCAGAAATGAAGATTACAGACGGGTGGATAAAATGACTATAACTACCCCCCCGCATTATATGCCGGGGAATAACGAAGTTTGATAATGTTTGAGTTCTGGTCTGGAAATAACCATCATCCATATTTTTACATAATTAAATTGGTTGCCAAGGAAACAAAAATTTAAACTGCAGGAATCGCCAAATTACACTACCTGATTGAAATAACTAGTTCTATAAAAAAATCTGGAACGGTTTGCACATTCTGTCCCAGAAACGAAGACCACCCGAATGCTTACATGGTACACTGGTTGCTTTGGAAACTAAGAAAATATGAACTGCAGAAATCTTAAAACACACAACTATACTGCCTGGTAGAAGGTAGTAGGTCTCCGAGTTCTGGCCCGGGAACTGAAACTATTTCAGACAGAGTGATTTGCTACACAAAATTTAAGGAGGGTGATGATCGAGGTCCGTCATAAATGGTTTTCAATGCCAGTGTGTAAACTAGTCAAATTACAGTCACAGCTTTCTCTCGTTTTATAATCATAGTACGACAGGGGTCCAAAACAAAATTCAAGAAGACAGCAGAAGTGAAGTACCAAGCAATACAGTATAGCAGTAAACAGCTCTTATAAATATCAGATGGTGTCGTAATGATCAAATAAAGAGTAATACGGATACATAGCTATAGAGTATGAAATGAAATAAATTCACATGTGTAATATATAACAATGCTATATTAGTCCCAGTTTCTGCTACAGGGTTATTTGTGTGTGTTGGGTTTTCTTTTGGGATTGTGATGGACCGGTTTAATACAAGTAGAGAAATTAATTGTACACCGTGTTGAAATAACTCATTACATTAAAAAAACAATGAAAGCATTTCCAATAATAACAGTGCCGGTCCTTACCAGGGACACCCCTACAGAAACGGGACTTGGGGTAAGGCTTGTTCTTGCAGTATCTGTAGCTGAAAGTAAAAACAATTCATCTGTTTAAAAGGTGAGTAGAGAGAAATGTGTGAGACTCTTCACTGCCCTCAGACATCAGAGATGAAGTTATCCAACACTGCTTACTATTTCAATTATTCATCATTTTAATAAATCTATCCCTGTATCTCAATTAAGATTCCAACTTCTATTCCCTTTCGGTATTTCTTCTGAACTAGTCCTCAGGTAAACATTTCCAGGAGCATCATTATTAGCTAGCTAGCCGCTAACGCTAGGCCCGGAGCCGCACATGGTTACCGCGAACTGCCATTTTCAGCTCCCCGTCTTTTACCGAGAGCCTGCGGGGAAAACAAACTTACCAACGGGCTGGACGGCGCCCCATGGCTGCGACCTAAAACAAACACAAACACCATTACTTTTACACAAACGAGCGCCACAGAGAACTATTATCTAAAAGGTTTTTTTTAATCATTTTGGCCAGAGCAGGACGAAAACCCATCCATCCACGCACTCACCTAATGGCGGAAAGGAAGTAGCTTGCACTTCCGCTGCGTCATATTACAAAAGGAAGCGTCATATCCGCTTAGGCGGGTTCTACAATGCACACACAGTCTATGGTAGGAATCCAGAGCAGCAGATTTTTACACTCATTCATTAATTTGCCGAACCGCATAATTCTATTAGAGGCGAAGGCGGGGTACACCCTGAACAGCTCACCAGACCATAGCAGGCCAACACACACACACACACACACAGCCAGTCACACTCACACCTAGGTGCAACTTGAAACAGCCATTAGCTTAATGTGCATCTTTTTTGGACTGTGGGAGGAAACCGGAGTGTGGCACGGTGGCTAGTGGTTAGCACCTTCGCTCCACAGCAAAAAGGGTTTTTAAGGTGCGGGGTTCCTCAGGGCTCTATCCTAAGCCCTCTATTTTTTGTATATCTGTATATCAGTGATCTTCCCAGTGCGTCTACTCTAGCAAACTCCTTATTATTTGCCAATGATACCAGTATTTTTTTCTCTCATGTTGATTTAGGTAATATTACTGATGTTTTTAATTATGAGCTTGATAACCCAAGTCAATACCTACAGGCAAATAAGCTTTCTGTTAATATAAGCCTGACAAATTACGTTATGTTTTCATCAAAGCAAAAAAAAGTTGATTGATCTGCACAATGTATTCTTTTTGAAAATATTCCACTTTAAAGATAAAGTGTGGTGAAATTCTTAGGGGGGGGTATGTAGATGAACATCTAAACTGGAAATCTCACATTAGTTATATTTGTAAAAAAAAAAAATCTCTAAATCTTCTGACATTATTTACAAAGCTTGTTTTTATTTGTCTTCCTCAACTAAAATACAACTTTATTATAGCATCGTATACCCCGACTTAACTTATTGTACTGAAGTTTGGTCCTCTACTTATGTCTCTAACTTAAATAGAATATTTTTACTTTAGAAAAAAATTGTAAGAGCAATAACTAATTCAGATTTCCAGGCCCATTCTGCCCCTCTGTTTTTTTAAGCTAAATATTCTAGATATTTTCAAATTGAATTCTTTTTATATTGGAAAATTTATGTTTAAGTACTACCACCAGCTCTTACCTCAAATGTTTTCAAATCAGTTTATTACTAGTCATCAACTACATAAATACAATACTAGATTTCAAATCATTATTGTTCTCATCCATGTAGAACCAACATAAAAAAATTCACGATTCTGTGTCAAGGTCCTAAAATGTGGAATTCTCTACCTTTAGTTGTGATAAACTCTGGCACCTTATCTATGTTTAAGAGTAAATTTGTTGATTTCTTATTTT
>JBCNYH010000003.1:22378932-22389342 GCA_039654325.1 Tandanus tandanus
GCCCATATACAGACTGCTCCCGCTTTCTCGCTTTCAGTACCGCACGCTGTGGCTGTGTGTGTGTGTGTGTGTGTGTGTGTGTGTGTGTGTGTGTGTGTGTGTGTGTGTGTATTTTCTGATTAGATTAAAGCTAGTCTGATCCTTCAGTAACAGAGGATGATGAGGCTCTGTTCCTTTCCTGTGTTGACTGTGACCATATCATTCCACAGAATTCAGAAGTACCATTTACTTCAGGACTGCATGTATTTGGTGTGAACTTAAAGGCAACAGAGTCCCAAAAAAAAAGGCCCCAGATGGTTTTACAGGAGACTGTTTTCCTCCATTGTGCTCGGGATGCCATTCAGTAGCACCAAAACAACCTATCCACTCTGAATTTTTTTGGATGAAGACTTGTTTTAAGTGTATCAAGATCCATGACCCCCCTCTCTCTCTTTCTTACTTTCTCTCTCTCTCTTCGGGAGATAGAAAGAGCCTACCATAAATGGTTGTGTTTGTAGAGAGAGAAAGGGCAAGTGTGTGAGTGAGTGCATATGTATGTGTCTATTTGTCTGTGTGTCCAATTCCAAATCCATGAAAGTATGCCTGTGTGCTGCTGTATGTGTGTTTGTCTTTTATCGCCAAGCCTCCACAACATTGCTATTAAAAAAAAAGGTTCATCAAAGGCTCGATTAGAGTTTGTGGGCGTTGGTCTCTCTTTGATTGTGTATGGTGCTGGAGAGAATAGAGAAAAAGAAAGAATAATGTAAGGCGAGAGAAAGAGCTTTCCCGGAAGTTTGCTGAGTAGCAGTATTGCCCAGTAGCAGCGCAGAGATTATTTGGCTCTTACTCAGTTCTCAGAAGTAGGCTTACCTTTTAAAGATATAGTGAATCAGCTAAGCCAGATAGGATGGACACACAAACTGGAAGCAGACACTCAGTCTAAGAGAGCTTCACTAAATTGATAATAACAGGAATGACCCTGTCCTATCACGCCCGTCACAACGCCTTTCCCCAGTAATTCAGCAGGAGCACAAACACTCTTTCACCCTGCCCTTGCTTAAATAGTCTGGTCATATAACTCGGCATATATAAATGTTAGCTAATAAATGTAGTTGTTTGCTAACATAATAAATGTATCACACCTAACTCAAATATATCACAAAGTAATCTGAATGTCAGCAATTTATAAACAGGTGTCCACTTTGAAGAAAGAGTGAGTAAAGTACATTGTGACATTCACTGTAATATAAGGCGGTACGGTGGCCTAGTGGTTAGCACGTCCACCTCACAGCAAGAAGGTCTTGGGTTTGAGTCCCAGGCTTGGCTCGGGCGTTTCTGTGTGGAGTTTGCATGTTCTTTCCGTGATCCTCCCACAGTCCAAAGATATGCACATTAGGCTAATTGCTTCTAGATGTGGCAGTAAATGTGAATGGTTATGTGTGTTTTGGCCCTGTGATGGACTGGCTAGCTGTTCAGGGTGTACGCCACTTTCCCCCAGAGTTGGCTGAGATGGGCTCCAGCTTCCCTGTCACCCTAATAAGTTTAAGCAGTACGGCAGTTGAATGAATGAATGAATGAACGAATGAATGAATGAATAAATGAATGACTGTAATACAAGAAACGTATGCCAATAATTTGTATATGACAAGTTTATTGCCCTGAACAGCTCGCCAGGTCATCGCAGGGCCTACACACAAACAACCATTCACACTCACACCAAGGGGCGATCAGCCAGTTAGCCTACTGTGCATGTTTTTGGACTGTGGTAGTAAAACCGGAGTACCTGGAGGAAATCCATGTATGCACGGCTAGAACATGATCAAGAACCCGAGACATTCTTTCTGTGAGGCAGACGTGCTAACCACTGTGCCACCGTGCCGCCCATTTATTATACATGATAGGCAAAAGTCTGAAAAGGGTTAGCACAAAAGAGTAAAAATCTCTCTCACAAACAGCCCTCCCACAAATGCTGCTCAAGGCAGAGCAACTGGGCACTCGAGGACAAATCCTGATATGCAGCCCGAAAAAACCAAAGCAAATAAAATAATCAGTAAGTTATCAGGTGTGGAATATGGTAGTGTCTCATAAACCTCTGCTTAGTCTGTACGGCCCCATCTGAAAACCTCCACTGAATAAGACGTCAACAGCGTCTGTGTGTGCGTAATACAAAGCTAGGCCTCCGTTGCACTGTTGAAATATGTGAAGATTTGTGGAGTAAGAGGGTGCATGTGTTCTCCCCAGTGTTTGGAGAGGCTCATGTCTGGTAAATGTAATCACAGCCTTCTTAATATAGCACATGGACTGCAGCCTCCTGTATATAAAGATCCTGTAACAGGATGGGAGCTTGGTTTCCTATATTTTTCTAAAATTATTCAATCTAAGACATTTTTAAGCAGGTATGTATACTGCAGTCATAAATAAAACTGATTAATTCTACAGTGAGGGCACAGTGGTGTAGTTGTTAGCACTCTCGGCTCACAGCAAGTAGGCCCTAGATTTGAGCCCTGTGGTTAGTAAGGGTGTTTCTGTGTGGAGTTTGCATGTTCTCCCTGAGCTTGCTTGGGTTTCCTCCATGTGCTCTAGTTTCCTCCAACAGTCCAAAGACATAGACTATACACACAGGGTATACCTGAGCTTGCTTGGGTTTCTTCTGTGTGCACCGATTTCCTCCAAAAGTATAAAGATATAGAATATACACACAGAGAATGCATCAATAAGTACAAAAATAGAAACTCTGCAGGTAGGACGTCCCAGGGTGGTAGAGTATGCAGACTGTGTAGGACAATCAGTAGGTGATGATGTCACAGAGTGTATAGGTCATGTGACACACTAGCGGGGCATAATGAGAGGGATATGACATCATAACACAAGGACACGGAGTCTGGTCATCGCTGGAGCACCACTAAGTGGTTTTCTCATTATATGGGACATCCCACAGTAAACTAAAATATTTTTTAAAAAATGTATTAGTGTAGAGGGCGGCATGGTGGCGCAGTGGTTAGAATGTCCGCCTCACAAAAAGAACGTCCTGGGTTCGACTCCCAGGCTTGGCCGTTTCTGTATAGCGTTTGCATGTTCTCCCTGAGCTTGCTTGGGTTGGCCCTGCAATGGACAGGTGAGCTATTCAGGGTGCACCTTACCTTCGCCCAGAATGAGGACCTTCTCTGGCTCAAGCTTCCCTGTGACCCTAAACAGGATGAATGCTGTTACTAATAAATGAATAATTATGTAATTTATCTAGCAGGAGTTTACTGATATGTAATATCAAGTTTAGTCTAAGGTTCCTATTCAACATTCTCTGTGGTAAATGCATCTTTACTAATGAAAGCAATATTGTGAAACTGTGTGTAATTCTATATTATAACCATTGATGATTGGTTTGTGCTTTGTGCATAGGAACATTGTCATGCTGGAATATATTTGGAGCTTCTTAGTTCCAGTGAAGGAAAATTGTTCCTATGAAGAAATCCTATAAATTGTGTGTTTTCACCTTCCACCCAGTTTGTGCCCAGCTTGATTAAAGCACTACAGTGCAGTGTTTTTGTCGTGTTTTGACACTGACTCGTGATGCTGTAATGTCCAACTACAATACAACAGATGGTACATACTCCCTTAATTCCTTTAGGCATTTTACATTTACATTTACAGCATTTGGCAGAAGCTCTTATCCAGAGCTACTTACAGTTATTTTTATACAACTGAGCAATTGATGGTTAAGGTCCTTGCTCAAGGGCCCAACAGTGGTGGTAGTGGGGATTGAACTGCTGACCTTCGGTCAGTAACCCATCGCCTTAACCACTAAGCCACCAAGGCATCTATTTTATGAGATAGTGCGGAGGGTTCATGGTTTTATATCTTGGTGAAGACCAAATGTCCTTACAAGGATAGGAATATCTGACAGTTTTGACACTGTGGGGACATTTGGTTAGTTGCCCTACCATAAAAATATTGCAAGATTGAATAACCCAACAATGGCATTGCCATCCCTTGCTTGGAGAAAAATAGATCTGCAAAGCGAGCAAAACCCCTCAGCCCGTGCGCCACATTATAAAAATCATGATGGCATTTTTGAGCTAGTGCGTGGAATGTCAATTTAAGATGGCAGCTGCAGCACCATACTGGATATCGAACCATGACAAAAATTAATGGACTTGTGTAGTACATAGTCCCAAAATCCACACCAAAAATAGTAATGATCAGTGATATCGTTTTTGGGTTAATGTGCAGAATGCAAATTCAAGATGGCAGCTGTGGTGGCCATATTGGATATTAGACCACAACAAAAATTGACAGACTTGTGTAGTTTCCCAGTCCCAACATCCACACCAATAATGGGTGATGGAGAGACGGATGGATGGACGAACAGAAAGACAGACATCGCACATGATGACAATACCCCTCACGCCCATTTGGATGAGGGGTAAAAAGGAGCAATAATTGGTCATGCTCTTGCGAAGGGAGGCATGACATAATCTCACTGCCCTGTTAGTCACAACAACGGTGTCCAATCATGTGCGTCTATTCCTGTATGCAGAAAAGGCTAGATTTCCTCTAAAGCTGCTTTTACACTGGCACTTACATTTTCATTTGTCGAACCACTTAATCCTTACAAGGGTCACAGGGAGGCTGCAGCCTATCTTAGCCAACTCTGGGCAAAGTTGGGGTACATTCTGAACAGCTTGCCAGACCACAGCAAGACCAACATTTCACACAACCATTCACATTTACATTCAATGAGTCGGCTGGGAGGGGTTATTAAAGGATAATGCGGTTCGGATATTGACATGACATGCTGTCTGCCTGCCACATGGTTTTATTGTCTTTCCCTTCTTTTCACAGGTATTTGTGGTACAAGTTAGTATTTTTCCTCCAAACTCACTGGTTATCATCAAGAACCAAATAGTGACCACTGAGTGTCTAAGAACAGTGGTGGTGACTCACACTAGAAGGGGGTGGGGTGGGGGGCACTTAAAGACACACTCTGATTCCTGTTGGTTTGAACATGTGTTTGGAATTTGTTTTATGTGTCACATTTTTCTATTGCAAAACTGATTTCGCAAAAGATGGACCCTTGGCTTGTATCTGAGTTTTCAAATCATGGTCTAACAATGGCCATCAGTGCTCTCTGTTCTGCCGTACAGCATTGGTGTTACTGTGGAAAATGTACTATATCCATCAGCAGGGCTTCCTGTTGAAACATAGACCATCCCAAAGCAGATGAACCTCAGCTCCCACTGACAAACCAGCTCATGTATTTTTCTCTTTGGACATAAACATATTTAGCTCAATTCCTCATGAAAACGAAGTATCATATCTATAAAGAAATTGTTTTGTTTACTATCAAGTCATTTGACTACACCATTAAAGTCACAGTCAGAAATGTTAAACAATTGGTGCCGATTTTTTTCTTTGGTGTCCAAGCTTCATTTCTTTATTCTTGCAAATAAAGATTAAAAGATTCATGTACTGTAGCATCACATCAACCTCACAGCAAAAAGGTCTTGGGTTCAACTCCCAGGCTCGAGTGTTTCGATGTGGAGTTTGCATGTTCTCCCTGTGCTTGCGTGGGTTTCCTCTGGGTACGCTGGTTTCCTTCCACAGTCCAAAGACACGCACATTAGGCTAACTGGCTGTTCCAAATTGACCCTAGGTGTGTGTGAGTGTGAGGAGTGATTGTGGGTGTTGCCCTGTTATGGTCTGGTGATCTGTTCAGGGTAGACCCTGCCTTTGCCAAGTGTCGGCTGAGATAGGCTCCAGCCTCCCCGTGACCCTAGTAGGAGTAAGTGGTTTGGCAAGTGAGTGAGTGAGTGAGTTTTATTTTAAATAAATACATATGTGTTTATATGGGCAGAATTTGAACAATTGCAGAAATATCTATTCGCTCCAGACAGGATGTAATTTTTCTTGCTTTATAAGATTAAATGAAGATCTGATATTTGAGGAAAAGCATTTGTCTGGCTTGATTACAAGCAGGATCTATCTGGTTTATTTTTACTCCTTCTTTTCACAGTTATTTCCTTTCTTTGATATGTTTTTCTGGCCATAAACACAGTATTTTATGAACACCGGTATGGATGCAGTGATGATCACATTTTTCTCAGTGTAGCTTCTTTTATCATATTTGTTAGACTATATACACAGAGAATGCATCAATAAGTATCAAACTAGAGGTAGTGCATAAAGTTGAGCAAAGCAGGATGTCCCAGGGTGGTAGCGCCACTCTCTGTGACATCATCACAGAGTGTGTAGGTCGATCAGTAGGTGATGACATCACTGAGTGTGTAGGTTATGTGACAAATTAGCAGGGCATCATGACAGAGGGCCACGACATCGTAACAGAAGGACGCAGAGTCTGGTCACCGCTGGAGCACCACTAAGTAGTTTAATAGTGTGGAGTGGTTAGCATGTCCGCCTCACAGCAAGAAGGTCCTGGTTTCGACTCCCAGGTTCGGGCTCACACATTTCTGTGTGGAGTTTGCATGTTCTCCCTGGACTTATATGGCTTTCCTCTGGGTACTCCGGTTTCCTCCCACAGTCCAAAGACATGCACATTAGGCTAATTTGCTGTTTCAAATTGCCGGTGTGGATGTGAGTGTGAGTGGTTGTGTGCGATGGTCTGGCAGGCTGTTCAGGGTGTACCCCACCTCCGCCCAGTGACGGCTGAGAGAGGCTCAGCCTCCCCGCGACCCTAATATTGGGATTAGGCAGTTCGGCAAATACGTGAGAGAAAGTGAGTAGTGCGGATATACTGATTGCTGTGCATTCTGCAACAATTGAGTCTTGTTTGAATAATGAGTAATGAAACATTAAATCTGCTTCAGTACATGTATAAAACATGCAGTTTATGTTTTGGGCTCCATTAAATACACTTAAGTACACTGCTATGTTTAATTTAAACTTTAAAAGTGTACGAATCAAACCCCTTTCCATCTAAAATAAAGCTTTTATGCATACTGAGCAGATTCTGAAAACTTGCTCTAAAGTCTCATTTTGACTGGAGGGCTCATCGTGTACTTATGATCTCTTCACTGTAAGAACAGCTGGCTCGGCTCTGATTTTATGAGTTCCCTGAAACTGCATCTCTGTTTGTAGCAGCATATTTGTACTGACAGCTTGTTGCCATCTTGTCCGGCATCAGGGTGGCTGTGGGTGGGTCTGTCCTCTTTCACTTTCTATTTTTATTGCTTTACGTTTCTCTTCCTTTTCCTTCTTATCTCTTCTCTTCTCTTCTCTTCTCTACTCTTCTCGTCTCATCTCGTCTCATCTCTTCTCTCCTCTTCTTTTCTCATCTCTTCTCTTCTCATCTTTTCTTCTATTCTCATCTCTTCTCTTCTTGTCTCTTCTCGTCTCTTCTCTTCTTGTCTCATCTCTTCTCTTATCGTTTCTTCTATTCTCTTCTCATCTCTTATCGTCTCTTCTCTTCTCTTTTCTTTTTGACTCTTCTCATCTCTTCTCTCCTCTTCTCTTCTTTTCTCGTCTCTTGGTTGTCTTTTTCATCTTGATCTCTGCAAACCTGGCACAGATATACAGAAATGTTATGGTGACAAAATAATTCAGAGCAAGAAGGTGGAAGGATCACAGATGACCTTGTGTCTGAATATTAACATCTGGCTTTTACACATACACACACTGACTGAAAATAGCATGCACGTAAAACACAAATTAACGACTTTAGGCCTGAGTGCTAAGTGCCCGTGAAGAGTTCAGCACTGTTCCTCTTTAGTGAGTGGTGTGTTTGCAGAGATTATATAAGGACCCTCTTTATGTATAACAGCTCTGTCACCACAGTGCATTATTAACAGCTAGTGCACATTCGGACAAATGAACGATAGCCATAGTGTAAAATAGTATCTTAAACTTACAATCTTATATACAATCTTATATAATTGTATATTTCAAGCTACTGAAGTAAGACAGTAAAAACTATTTTCGTTTTGTTGTTATAGGAATGTACAAATTTAAGTGTCAAGAAGGTTTATCATTCTGCCAAAACACACTCTCTCCTTCCTCAAACAGACTATGTGACTATTAAAAGCTATTTGATAGACTTACAGGAGACCATTTCTTGGAGCCTTCTCTCTAGTCTATATTTGTTATAATAATTCCATGGTGAAAACAATAATAATCAAAGTAAACATTTGTCTTTTAACGTTTCTATTATGGTAATGTGTAATGTTTTGGTTGGATAGAAAAATCTGTCCATATATTATGAATTTTATTAAATGTAGTGTAACATGGGGCGTCACGGTGGCATAGTGGTTAGCATGTCAACCTCACAGCAAAAAGATTCTGGGTGCGATTTCTGGGCTCAGCGCGGGCGTTTCTGTGTGGAGTTTGAATGTTTTCTTTGTGCTTGAATGGGTTTCCTCTGGGTACTCTGGTTTCCTTCCACAGTCCAAAGACATGCACATTAGAATAATTGGTTGTTCCAAATTGACCCTAGGTGTGATTGTGACTGTGAATGGTTGTGTGTGTGTTGCCTTGTGCTGGTCTAACGGTCTTCCAGGTCGTGCTAAAAAAATAAGGACATCCTAATGAAATTGTTGATGTTTTCAGCATATTTGAACAAGCAAACATTTTTCCCTGTTTAATACTGTACCTGCAGGTGAAGGGGAGATACTTCAGCACTACAGGAACAAAAATTTGTTTTAAAATTGTATTCAAGGGCAGCACGCTGGCATAGTGGTTAGCACATCTGCCTCACAGCAAGAAGGTCCTTGGTTCGATTCCTGGGCTCGGGCATTTCCTGGTGGAGTTTGCATGTTCTTCTTGTACTTGTGTAGGTTTTCTCTGGTTACTCCGGTTTCCTCCCACAGTTCAAAGACATGCGCATAAGGCTGCTCCACATTGACCCTAGATGTGAATGTGTGTGTTGCCCTATGAAGGTCTGGTGAGCTATTTGAGGTGTACCCAGCCTTTGCCCAGTGTCAGCTGAGATCAGCTCCATCCTTACTGCGACCCTAGTCGGATTAAGTGTTTCAGCACTTAATGAAAAATTTATTCAACATATCAATGGATCAATATTTCTACTGTATCAATACCTTTTTCTTGGAGAGAGTAAGTATAGCCTTGACTTTGAAAGCCAGTAAACCAGTATCGTCCTCTTCTATTGAAATAACTTGTTGTAGCCATTTTGCGTAATTGTCCAGTAGTCTCTGACATCCACTTGTTGACTTTTTGACCAGTCTTACTTCAGTCATTCATTCATTTGCTGAACCGCGTAATCCTATCAGGGTCGCGGGGAGGCAGTGCCCATCTCAGCCGACACTGGGTGACAACAGGGTACACCCTGAACAGCTCGCCAGACCATCATACGGCAACACACACAACCATTTACACTCACATTCACACCTAGGGGCAGTTTGGAACAGCAAATTAGCATAATGTGCATGTCTTTAGACTGTAGGAGGAAAAACTAGAGGAAACCCACAAAGCACAAGGAGAACATGCGAACTCCACACAGAAGTGCCTCAAGCCCAGGAATCAAACCCAGAACCTTCTTGCAGTGAGGCAGATGTGCTAACTACTACACCACCATGCACTTTAAAACATTAAAGATATTTTAAGTTTTTTTGCATGACCTGCACGTTTTAAATCCCTCCACAACATTTCAATGGGGTTTAAAGCTGAGCCGTGACGAGAAAATTCTTTATTCTTTTTGAGCCTTTCCTGGAGCCATAATTAACAGTTAATTCTCTACCTTGGATGGGATATGAACTCTTAGCTATTAGTCAAATACTATGTGTGAAAGTGGAATAACTTGTTTATTCTAGTCACTGCGGAAAGGAGTATAGCATTAAAAAAATAATTGATAAATTTTTAAAAAAAGTTTTAATAACGTGTTCTTACCGTAAAACCTTCATACCACGTAATACACTTCATAACACCTCACACCTGCCATATTGGAGATGAATGGACCCTAGTCAAGTACCTACCAAAGGTGGTCCAAGTAACTGGTAAGAGTATAATGGGTGCCCAAGGCTCATTGTGGTGTGTGGGGAACGCAAGCTAATCGCACAGTCGCGGTACTGTAGCACAAACTGATGAAACTGTTAATGCTGGCTATGATAGAATGGTGTCAGAACAAAGCCAGAGCACCAAACAAAACCCATGCAAGCACATAGAGAGCATGCAAACTCCATACAGAAAGGCATTCAGCTAAGATTTGAAAACAGATCTTCTCATGACTAACTCCTGTAACACCATACCATCCACATGTTTATCATTCATTTATTAATTTATTCATTTACCAAATAGCTTTATCCTTTATCAGGGTCGCGGGAGGCTGGAGCCTATCTCAGCCACCTCTGGGTGAAGATGGGCTAATCAGCTTGCCAGGCCGTGCCAACACACACACACACACACACACACACACACACACACACACACACACACATATATAGATTTAATTCTACTATGGATGTGAGGAGG
>JBCNYH010000003.1:22406218-22417485 GCA_039654325.1 Tandanus tandanus
TTGGCGTAACGCTCAACAGACTTGGCGTAACGCTCAACAGACTTGGCGTAACGCTCAACAGACTTGGCGTAACGCTCAACAGACTTGGCGTAACGCTCTGATGGGATTCCGTTAGACTAATGTAGCACTAATGTGGATGTATTCTGAAAGGGTCTCATCGATAGGAATTCAAGCATTTCCATGCAGTTGAAACAAGAACTCTGCCCTCTCCAAAAATATAGCTGTGTTAAATCTGATCACCACTTGCATTGTCTGAGAAGCATGGGCCGTATTAATCTTTAACAGTAGTACTTAAGAGTTTTTGTACGTGATGTTGCATGAGTACTTGAAACTGAGGAACATCATGGCTATTTGTGCATGGGTCGGATGGGTGTGTGCTTCATTCAGTTCAAAGAAATGGAGAAGTGTGATTATGCATGACTAACAGATGTCATGGCTAGTCTTTTGTTTGGTTCAGATCGTTGTATTTATTTCAAAACTAGGTGGAGTGGGGTAGAAAGTTATTTATTAAGATGAGATGACTTTGCTTTTTTTGCCCACAGTGCAGATTGTCATGTGTGACCGAAAGGGTGTGCGGATGTCTCAGGCGTCCCTTTATTTATTTTTTTTTTGTAAAAGTGTTTTTGTCATAAAAATTAATTACACTACTATATGAAATATTAAATGGTTTTCATCTGTGCAGAAGGTCTTGAGGGAAAGTGACATACAGGTCTAATTGTCTATAGTCTGTATTACCACCATTCTTTCAATGACTGCATTTTTCTTTGTATACTCAGTCTCTTCTTTTCCTTCTTCAGACAGTAAAGCTATTGTGGATGGGAACCTGAAGCTCATCCTTGGGTTGATATGGACCCTCATTCTGCACTATTCCATCTCCATGCCCATGTGGGATGAGGAAGAGGACACTGACGACGCCAAGCAGAAAACGCCAAAGCAGAGGCTCCTGGGCTGGATCCAGAATAAGCTGCCTGAGCTGCCAATAACCAACTTCAGCAATGACTGGCGGTCAGGCAAAGCTCTGGGAGCATTGGTGGACAGTTGTGCCCCAGGTAGGTCACTGAGGTTTATGGGGGAGGTGGAAGAATTAAAAGCTGTCTTGTTTCAGACATCTGGTTATCTGACACCTCCATTGGCTAATGGCATGACCTGTTTACATTCTTTAAATAGTTGGCATAGTTCAGTTATTTGTGCTCAATTTGAGTTGAGGGTATAGAGAGAATTAAAAATGCAGACGATTCAGCACACCAAAGATCCTTTTTTTTAAATTGTTTTATAGTCAGGTAAACACTAATCTAATCTCTAATGAATTATTTAGAGCCTGCATATATGAAATGAATGTTGGTAACTCCTCAGGTCTGTGTCCGGACTGGGATTCCTGGGATCAGACAAAGCCTGTGGACAACGCACGTGAGGCAATGCAGCAGGCTGATGAGTGGCTCGGTGTTCCTCAGGTGATTTTCTTCAAAGTCTGAGATTCAGTAATTGCTTATTATCGATGCAAAGTATGAGGTAGATTGTCATGTTACTATGTTGCTAGCTAGGTGTTAAGCATCATTGAGCTTTATGAAGCTAGTGTGCTAAACAGCTAGTAACGTTTCCAGTTCAGTCTAGACATGAAAAGCAACAAAATATGCAAATGGCGTAGCTGAAGGAAAGAAAAAAAAATTTGTTTTTTTCCCCACACCAAACACTACTTAGCAAGCGGGCAGCCATTTTCTCACTAGCTTCCTCTGGGAGGAAGGGGAAAGGAGGAACCGAGACATCATAAATTGATGGGCTACACCCGCCACAGATGATTCCACCTGTCCGAAACATTGTAACCCTGAGTTGTAAACTTCATTTCATTTTCTCAGTACTTATGCTGTTGTAGTCCTCTATCTCTATGCTTACAGCACCATAAATACTGATGAAATGAAATGGCATTTACAGCTCAGATCAGCAATGCTTCACTATCACTGTCTAACCATGACAGTGCTGTCTGCCGTGGGGAGTACCGTATCTGTCTTATGATATCTATGATAAGGAACATTGGTGCGTGCCAATCATGCAATAATTATTCACTTTATCTGATATCAATGATGTTATAATTCAGCTTGTAGAAGAAAACCAAGAATTAGTTGAAGGCTTTCCACTAATCAGAAGAGAAAATATAATATAATTATAATATAATAATCCTCCTTAATTACTGTGGCTAAAATGATTAATTGTATTTATCAGGCAACTTCTATGCAAAAAAAATAATTTATACAAATATTCACTGCTTCCAATATTCAATATGTTTGTGGGCTTTACATTCCAAAGCTACTATTCTACAGTGTCATTTTTCTATCCTCAACTCTTTATTGAAATTGGGGGGATATACCCAAGGGTTTATCAGAGTAAAAGTAAATGTTTTTAAACTTTATTATAATTCTAATAACCATTAAAAAAACCATTAGCGACAGTGAAACAAATAACCAGCCACTGTATATAAGTACTCTTTGATTGCTACAAAGATTTTAAGGCAGTGCCCTGGTAGAAATGAGATTGGCTTTTTTTTTTTTTTTTTTTTTAACCACAGAATTGAAACTGTCCAATGATGTTTTGAAATTAGTTTCTTTTTTTTCTACATTTGTTACATTGCGTGCCGTCAGTTACAAATGTGGTTGGTAAAGTTTCCTGCTGTCGTGTGCCTTATGCTTTCCAACTGATACCACAGACTGGCATGTGGTCTCTAAGGTGCCTGTCTCCAAGGTGACGGTCTCTGTTATGACTCAC
This sequence comes from Tandanus tandanus, assembly GCA_039654325.1. NCBI lineage: Eukaryota > Metazoa > Chordata > Actinopteri > Siluriformes > Plotosidae > Tandanus > Tandanus tandanus. Next base: position 22,408,976 of record JBCNYH010000003.1, read on the forward strand.
TTGTACAGACGTTTTTTTCTTCCTCAGTTGATCTGTTTATTCTTGTATCTCACTACCAGGTCATCACTCCAGAGGAAATTGTTGATCCTAATGTGGACGAACATTCCGTCATGACATACCTGTCGCAGTTCCCTAAGGCAAAGCTGAAGCCTGGTGCCCCACTGCGCCCCAAACTAAACCCCAAAAAGGCTCGTGCCTATGGTCCAGGTACAGTAACATTTTCTCAGGTGTTCTTTTTCATGTATGTAACACACTGAAACAAGTGTAATGTCAATCAGTAGAGATCCATAGGCATTGCATTGAACTCCTTTCCTCTGTTCAGGTATTGAGCCCACTGGCAATGTGGTGATGAAGAAGGCTCTGTTCACTGTGGAGACAATCAGTGCAGGCCAGGGTGAGGTGCTGGTTTATGTAGAGGATCCAGCTGGTCATCGTGAGGAGGCTAAAGTCACTCCCAACAATGACAAGAATCGCACCTACTCAGTAGTTTATATTCCTAAAGTAACTGGGTCACATAAGGTATTTGGGTCCTATCTGAATATCATAGACAGTTGACAATGCAGTAATTATCTGGTAGATTAATATTCTAGCATGCTATCTACCGGTCACGGTTTCAACCTGTTGCCTTTAACTTTTTATTTTCTAGGTGACGGTGCTGTTTGCAGGCCTGCATATTTCAAAGAGCCCATTTGAGGTGGAGGTGGGGATGGCTCAGGGAGACTCCAGCAAGGTTACTGCCCAAGGGCCAGGTCTTGAGGCTGTGGGCAACATTGCCAACAAAACCACCTACTTCGATGTATACACTGCTGGTAATCACAGAAATCCAGAATAAACCCTTTAGGTCAAGCAAGAATTGAGTTTACTGGCTCTCAGCAGTTGGCCTAGGCATTGAGGGCTTTCAAGAAGATACATTTTTATGGAAGGTTAACTGGTGCAATTTCATATTCAGGTGCTGGAGTGGGAGAAGTCGAGGTGGTTATTGCTGACCCCAGTGGCAAGAAGGATACAGTAGAGTGCCACATTGAGGATAAAGGCAACAGCAGCTACCGTTGTACCTACAAACCCAGCCAAGAGGGCCAGCACACAATTTATATAACGTTTGCTGGGGGCCAGATCTCCAAGAGCCCCTACACAGTCAGTGTTGGAGAAGGTGAGGAGCCATTAGGGAAAAAGTAGAACTAGCAGGCATAAGCATTGTAGGACAGAAGAGAGGAAAGAGTCCTAGACAGTATATGTCTTACTGCACATGCTCTGTCTCAGTTTTTTTCCCTTTTTCTTATATTTCCTGGGCTGTTATTTCCCCCCCCCTGATGATTTTCTCCTTTCCGAAGGACAACTGTGATCTGTCGCTGGTCTTTCTTCTATTTTTTTGGATCATCCTGTTGACTTCTGATCTGCTTTCCTGTCACCTTGGATCTTTTGGGTACTTTGCTTGCTGTTGACCTGCTGCATGTTTCCATGTAACTTACTCGCACAGTCTCCCATGATGACAAACATGCGTACTGTATTCTCGCCATTGCTTTGAAAGTTAGGGGCATCCCAGTGACTCAGTGACACTTTGAGCAGTTTGCAGGATATTAATAAAACATTTTATCACTCATTATGCTAAAGCTTCCACTTCCCTAACTAATGCATCATGCTACCATTGTAGCCACATGTGACCATGCTTGGTACAGATATATAGCTCTGCCACTTGCAGTTCCTTATCTGCACTACACCATGCCGGGAGTTTCCTGACCATTTCTAAAAGCTCAACCATTCAAAGCATTAACTCGGTGCATGTTAAAAGGATGATACTTTAATCATTTTGTTTCATATCCCTTTTGCAGCATGTAACCCCAGTCTTTGCAAAGCTAAAGGCCGTGGTTTGCAGCCTAAAGGCCTGAGAGTTAAGGAGACTGCAGAGTTTAAGGTCTATACCAAAGGAGCTGGCACTGGAGATTTGAAGGTCACCATCAAAGGGCCAAGTGAGTAAAGCACATTATTTATGTAGTAACCATGTCTGATCATTTTACTTTTTGTGTATTACGATTGTTGTGCAAGGGCAGCATGGTGGTGTAGTGGTTCGTATGTCCACCTCACAGCAAGAAGGTCCTGGGTTCTGTGTGGAGTTTGCATGTTCTCCCCATGCTTGTGTTGGTTTCCTCTGGGTACTCCTTTTTTCTCCCACAGTCCAAAGACATGCACATGAAGCTTCTGAATAGGTTCTGAATTGCCCCTAGGTGTGAGTGTGAATGGTTGTGTGTGTTGACTCTGGGATGGACTGGTGAGCTGCTCAGGGTTTACCCTGCCTTTGCCCAGAGTCGGCTGAGATAGGTTTCAGCCTATGGGTGACCCTAATAGGATTGAGCAGGAACGAATGAATTAATTTTGTGCACATGTATATTGCAGAGGGTCTGGAGGAGCCCTGTAAGAAGAAAGATTTGGGAGATGGAGTCTACAGCTATGAGTATTATCCCACCACACCTGGAAACTACATCATTACTATTACCTGGGGTGGCCAGCATATTCCACGCAGGTTAGAATATTTGATCATTTTTAAAATTGATTACTAAGTTCCGTCCCAATTCAAGATGGCAAGATACAAAATGTTGTAAATCTCATGCCCTTCATTGTTTTGCCTTCTCCTTTCTCTGGGATTTTCTGTTACAGTCCATTCGAGGTGAAAGTAGGCAGTGAGGCTGGGCCACAGCAGGTGCGGGCATGGGGCCCGGGCTTGGAAGGTGGTGTTGTTGGCAAGTCTGCTGACTTTGTGGTGGAGGCAGTTGGAGATGACGTTGGTACTTTGGGTAAGCATCTCGTATTTCTGATTAATTTGTTGTGAAATGTACCAGTTGTTGCACATGAGCCCAGTTCGTGTATAATGTTTGGCTTTCTGTTCAGGTTTCTCGGTGGAGGGCCCATCTCCAGCTAAGATTGAGTGTGATGATAAGGGTGATGGCTCCTGTGATGTGCGTTACTGGCCCACTGAGCCAGGCGAGTATGCAGTGCATGTACTGTGTAAAAACGAGGACATCCAACACAGCCCCTTCATGGCTGAAATCAAACCAGCACCAGATAAAGACTTTTACCCTGACAAGGTACAGAGAATTTTGTATTTGATGTCTGCTCGCCAAAATAACTCCTGGGGAGGAGAAGGGGGACTCAGCACTAACTTATTTGCTAATCTGTATTTCAGGTGAAGGCCTATGGCCCAGGACTTCAGAGCTCTGGTCTGGCTGTTGGAAAGCCAGCAGAGTTCACAGTGGATGCCAAACAGGGGGGCAAAGCACCTCTAAAGATCCAGGCCCAAGTATGTATCTGCATCCCTGTTTTTCATGTTAAAACACAATTAAAAATCAGAAGAATAATGAAAAAATTTCTTCTCTCAGGACCGAGATGGAAACCCAGTTGATGTGCAGGTTAAGGATAATGGTAATGGGACATACAGCTGCAGCTACACCCCGCGCAAGCCCCTCAAACACACAGTCATGGTGTCCTGGGGTGGAGTCAATATCCCAGAAAGCCCATTCAGGGTCAGTCCTTGTGGGAAAACTGCACATTTCATGTTTGCATAGAAGATTGAATTCTACAAGGATTTTATTATTGTTGTCATTTGCTTAATGTTGTGTTCTTCTGGATTCATTCATAGATGAATATTGGAGCTGGATGCCATCCTAATAAGGTGAAAGTATCTGGACCCGGTGTTGCCAAGACTGGTCTGAAGGCTTTTGAACCAACATACTTCACTGTGGATTGTTCAGAGGCAGGCCAGGGTATGCCCATATATATTAACATGCGACTTTTGGGTCATCAAGTACATCATCTTGTGTTTACATAACATCTAAGATGCAAGATTTTGTATGTATGTGTGTAGGTGATATCAGCATTGGAATTAAGTGTGCTCCTGGTGTTGTGGGACCAGCCGAGTCTGACATCGAATTTGACATAATCCGAAACGATAATGACACCTTCACAGTTAAATACACTCCCCCAGGAGCTGGCAGCTACACTATCATGGTGCTGTTTGCTGATCAGGTAACATGTACATGTGTGGTAATTTGTCTGCATGCATATTGGTTTGGTGTTCCTCATCTCTTACGGAAGGTTTTTTTTTTTCTTTTTTTTCTTAGGCTATTCCAATGTCACCAATCAGAATTAAAGTGGATCCCTCTCACGATGCCAGCAAAGTCAAAGCAGAGGGACCTGGTCTTAACCGCACAGGTGACAAAAAAATATGATTACACTGGGTAGTGTCCTAACCATATTTAATGCACAGAGTTGCTCAGCTGTATGCCTCCTTGTATTCTCCTTAGGTGTGGAATTGAACAAACCCACTCATTTCACGGTCAGTACCAAGGGTGCAGGCAAAGCTAAGCTGGATGCTCAGTTTACAGGCCCCAGCAAGGGTGAGGCAGTGCGGGACTTTGATATCATCAATAACCACGACAATACATACACTGTCAAATACACGCCAGTGCAGCAGGTGAATACATGTCTTTGTGGTAGGGAATTTATTCAAAAGCTTTACTCAATAAGTACACAAGTTGTGTTAAACACAATAAATATTGGCCGTTTGTTAATGTAATTGTTTGTCCTTTTGTTTTTTTTTTTGTTTTTGTTTTTTAATTCAGGGAAATTTGGGTGTGAATGTGACTTATGGTGGAGACTCCATTCCCAAAACTCCTTTTACTGTGCCTGTTGCTCCTTCACTTGACCTGAGCAAGATTAATGTTGCAGGCCTTGGCGACAGTATGTTATGTTGGCTCTCTCTCTTTGAAAATAATGTTTTGAGATGTGGTTATTTTTTGGTGCTTTGCTCTTAATAGTTGAATCTTTATTATTATTATAATTTTTTTGAACCTCAGAGATGACTGTTGGAAAAGACCAGGAGATTACAGTTAAGTCAAAGGGGGCAGGTGGTCAGGGTAAGGTTGGTGCAAAGGTAACTGGACCTGGTGGTAAATCCATACCCTGTAAAGTGGAACCAGGTTTAAGCCCTGAAACCAGCCAAGTTCGCTTCATCCCCAGAGACAAAGGCCCCTATGAGGTGGAGCTTACTTATGATGGTGCGCCCATCCCAGGAAGCCCCTTCCCTGTGGAGGCTGTTGCTCTTGCTGACCCATCTAAGGTTGGGGCAGTGTTGCATTTCGAATAGATGCTCAGATACTTACATGATTTTCAAATATTGGATCTTTTTCCATTACCGTTTTATTACTTCTGTCTGCAGGTCCGTTGCTCTGGTCCAGGTCTGGAGCGAGCTAAGGTTGGTGAGACTGGCCAGTTTGTGGTAGACTGCACCAATGCGGGCCCTGCTGAATTAACGATTGAGATCATTTCTGATAATGGAACTGAAGCAGAGGTCCACATCCAGGATAATGGAGATGGAACTTATACCATCACATACATTCCTCTCTACCCTGGAGCATATACTCTTACCATCCGCTATGGTGGCCAGGATGTGCCAAACTTCCCATCAAGACTAAATGTGGAGCCAGCTGTTGAAACCAGTGGTGTGAAAGTCTTTGGCCCTGGAGTTGAAGGCAAAGGTAGTTTTCTTAATCCGAATAGATTTTGAGGTTCACCATCACCATATTGTAGGATTTCTGTGTATTTACGGTTTAAACAAGTATGAATTTCAGTAAATTGTGAAATTGATGCTACATATAAATCCTAACTTTTTAAACTTTTTAATTTCTGTGGAATTATTGTCTTGAAGGGGTTTTCAGAGAGGCTACCACAGATTTCACTGTTGATGCTCGTGCCCTAACAAAAGCTGGTGGCAATCACATCAAGACCTGCATCAACAACCCATCTGGTAACTGCACAGAGGCCCTTATTAGAGACCTGGGAGATGGCACATACAAAGTAGAGTACACTCCCTATGAAGATGGTAAGTCTTGGGTCTTGTGCACTTCACACAAGCAATTTAAACTGAATCCATCTCAGTGTCTTGATTTGATTAAAGCTACAGTGTTTTAACGTTTTGGAGGATCTGTTAGCAGAAATTAAGTACATCAATAAATGTATTAATTTATAGTCCTAAGAGTTTGAGTTTTCAGAACCTTAGAAAAGGCTCTTTGTATCTATATGGGGAGTGGGTCTCCTGTCATGGAGGCTGCCATCTTGCACTGCCATGTTTCTACTGTAGCCAACAACCATGCAGGTTTCGAAGGGGAGGGGTTGGGAATAAAATTTCAGTTGGTTGCAATCTGGATCCTTACCACTAGATGCCGCTAGATACCACTTAGTTTTACACAATGTACTTAAAATTCAAGTTTAATATTGGCCTAATAAAGATTTTCTCTGCACAGGTCCACATAGTGTCGAGGTTTCTTATGATGATGCCCCAGTGCCCAACAGTCCATTCCGTGTGCCTGTAACAGAGGGTTGTGATCCTGCACGTGTACGTGTACATGGTCCAGGACTGCAGGCTGGCATCACCAACAAACCCAACAAATTCACTGTGGAGACCCGGTTGGTGTTCAAGTGGATTCAACGGATTTTTATGGGCTTTTTTCTTTTTGACTGACATTCACTTCCTCTCTTATTGCCTGTTTAGTGGGGCTGGAACAGGAGGTCTGGGCCTGGCTATGGAGGGACCTTCAGAAGCCAAGATGTCCTGCACTGATAATAAAGATGGTAGCTGCTCTGTAGAGTACATCCCATATGAGCCAGGGAATTACAACCTTAATGTTACCTATGGTGGCAAACCTGTCACTGGTTAGTGATCTCTTTGTTTTCTCAGATATTCTGTGGTTTTTATTATTATTATTATTAATATTTTTAAGATCAGTGATCAGTTTCTTCCACTTTTCTTTTACAGGAAGCCCTTTCTCTGTGCCTGTTCATGATACTGTTGATCCCACCAAGGTCAAATGCCAAGGCCAGGGTCTTGGGACCAATGTACGAGCTAATATCCCACAGGTCTTTACTGTAGATGCCAGCAAGGCAGGAGTAGCTCCTCTGCAAGTCCGAGTGCAGGGGCCCAAAGGTGAAGGAGAGCTTCATGTTGCTACCATTTATAAATATTTGAACATCACCTAGATCATTTAGTCTTACTTGGAATATGCTGTTGTTGTGATGAAGGTGTTGTGGAGCCAGCGGAAGTGGTGGATAATGGAGACCAGACTCACACTGTAAGCTATGTGCCCACCAAAGAAGGGCCATATTCCATTAATGTGCTGTATGCCGATGAAGAGATCCCACGCAGGTACACAATGATTTCAGTACTCTGACCAGACTCAACACTTTAATCCGACCCTGGGGCACAGCCTTGTATTCATACTGTATAATTAGCTGGAAAGGACTGCTTGGTTTCCTGAGGACACTCCAGAGTGGTACGTGTTAGTTGAGAGTTACACTCTAATATTGTGTTTGACCGCCTATAACCTTGATTGCAGCGCGTAATCATAATGGTATGGTTTCGTCAAAATTAAACAACCTGAACATTTACTTGCCAACATCTTGTATTGATAATGGGGTAAAATTGAACCACTCCATATAGTCTTCTCCAGCACATCCCAAATCCTTTTGATAGGATTAAGGTCAGGACTCCGTGGTGCCAGTTCATGTGTGGAAAATGATTCTTCATGTCATTCAGGTCATCAGCTAAGTTCAGTTTGTTGCCATAAACATAATGTTACTAGGCCATGCCCCGACCAGCTGAGCAAACAGGGCAATTACATGCTGTAATCAAGGATTAAGGCAGTCCAACAAAATATTAGAGTGCAGGACTGTGTTTATTTTTTGCTGGGCAATGTAGGAAAAGTTGGCAACCCTGGCAGGTAGTGATAACTGCTCTATTCTTCATTGTGTTATATGGACTGCATTCCTGCAGAGCTGCAATAGTTATTTGTATGCATAACCTAGAACAGCAAGTTTACAGTTAAAACCCACCTTCTCCTACACATCTCCTATAGCCCTTATAAGTTGAAGGTTCTGCCCACCCATGATGCCAGTAAGGTGCGTGCCAGTGGTCCTGGGCTTAACACTACTGGGGTACCTGCCAGCTTGCCAGTGGAATTTACTATTGATGCCAAGGATGCAGGAGAGGGACTTTTGGCTGTCCAGATTACTGTAAGTACAATAAATGTTTAATTGTTCTAGATGAAAAAAGTGATTATTCTCAGTTTTAAACCCCGTTTGTTTCAGGATCCAGAAGGGAAACCCAAGAAGGCCAACATTCGTGATAATCAGGATGGAACTTATTTAGTCTCCTACGTGCCAGATATGACTGGTCGTTACACAATCCTTATTAAATATGGCGGTGATGAAATTCCATATTCCCCATACCGAATTCGAGCTGTCCCTACTGGAGACGCCAGCAAGTGCACAGTCACAGGTAGGTTCGTTAACATGAACCTGTGATCCACTTATGATTCCAGGTTTTCCTTGATGTTTTTTTTTTTTTTTTTTTTTTTTTTTTTTTTTTTTCCCCCAAAAAAAGGGGGGTGTGTGGTTTTGTTTCCCCCCCTCCTTTTTTCCCCTTTTTTTTTTTTTTTTTTTCTTTCTCTCTCCCAACCACCCTT
>JBCNYH010000003.1:22425141-22435616 GCA_039654325.1 Tandanus tandanus
AGAGTCGGCTGAGATGGGCGCCAACCTCCCCGCGACCCTAATTAGGATTAAGCGGTTCAGAAAATGAATGAATGAATAATTAGAAGTGATCTTTAAGCAGAGTCATTTGCATTGCGTTCATGCTTAACAATAAGATTTATTAAGTCCAGTAATTACATATCCATTACAATTATTCATTTTATTTTATTCACCTCAAGTGAACCATTTATTCCTACTATGGTTGCAGGGAGGCTGGAGCCTATCTCAGCCAACTCTGGACGAAGGTGGGGTACAGTTTGCCAGTCTATTGCAGGGCCAACACACAACCATTCCATGCACACTCACACCTAGGGGCGATTTAGGGCAGCCAATTAGCCTAATGTGCATGGTTTTGGACTGTGGGAGAAAACCAGGGTACCTGGAAGAAACCCATGCAAGCACAGGGAGAACATCCTGACTCCACACAGAAATGCCCTCGCCAAACCCAGGACACGAACACACAACCTTCTTACAGTTATTATCCTTGTCCTGTTTACCCTCAGCTGAATTCAGCATCTGGACTCGTGAAGCTGGAGCTGGAGGTTTATCCATTGCTGTGGAAGGACCCAGCAAAGCAGAGATCGCTTTTGAAGACCGTAAGGATGGTTCCAGTGGCGTCTCCTACATTGTCCAGGAGCCTGGTGAGAGAGTGGCAGAGTCCTGTTTAAACCTTGCACTCCTGATTTTTCGCAGGACAAGTTATATAACTGTTAGTGATGGTAACAGCTTAATAATGGTTTGTTTGGTTTTTTTTTTTGTTTTCTTTGGGACTTACTTTGCAGGAGATTATGAGGTGTCCATCAGGTTCAACGATGAGCACATCCCTGACAGTCCGTTCGTGGTGCCTGTCGCCTCACCTTCTGATGATGCCCGTCGTCTTACTGTTGCCAGTCTTCAGGTGAGGCTTCGAGGAAGACAGACATTTGTCCACCCCAAACGGGTCCCAGGCGACACTCAGCACAGCAGCACAAAACGTCTAGTAAAAAACAGCACAGTATTTGTAGTAAACTTGTAAGGAGAAAGATTTTGTGTTAGTAGACACCTGATCATTTTAACTTGTGAGCCAATGATGAGAAGGAGAATTGAGTTGAATTTTAAGGTCCTGTTTACTGATGGTTTGTGTTACATATCCAAATGGAAAGATTGGCTGTCAACATTTAATCAACAAGATTGGTTGCTGATAAAATTCTTTTGTTTCACTGTGATACTCATTGTGATGTTAATGGTAATTTAAAAGTTAAATCGAAGTTTCAGGGCGAATTTTCCACTGCTGCTGTGTTGAGGGTTGATGGGGGTTTGTGGGATACTGCAGGACTGTTTGTATTTCTCGTGCCTTGTCCTAAAGGCTCCCAACAGTCTTAGTCCCTCCCTACATGGCTTGCAGGGATGGAAGTCAGGGGCTAAAGAGTTAAAGAGAGCTTTTTACCCTCTATGTCTGCTCGTTTCTGAAATAATAGCTTTTAGTGAGACTTGCAACGTCTCATTTAGTCTCTCTTTAACTCTGTTAGCCTGGAGGTAAGCAATGTTAGTCTTGCTGCTGTAGAATTTTTTCCCCTTGAATTTAAAGTCCTATCCAAGGGCTTTTACCAGCTGTTCACTTCTGTCCTGTGTATTCAGTGCTTGGTTGATTTGTGAAGTGTTGTGTGAACGCAGGAGTCCGGTTTAAAGGTGAACCAGCCGGCTTCTTTTGCTGTGAGTTTGAATGGAGCAAAAGGTGTCATCGATGCAAAAGTTCACAGCCCATCAGGGGCGCTGGAGGAGTGCTGCGTCACAGAGATTGATGAAGGTAATAATCATGGACCATGCAGCTTATCTGTCTTTGGGTAAAACCTTTACTCTTCACCCACCCCACACCAATGAATCACCCAAGTATGATTCCTAAACAAACAAACAAAAAAAAATCACAGTTTCCCCACCTGTTTGGCTCCCTCCTCCCATTTATGGTATTTCCACTCTCTGTGCCTACTCTGCTCTGACTGATTGCCTGAAAGCTCCACGTTCAGTGCGCTGGGAGGCACACCAGGATGGGTGGGGATATGGCTGTACATGTGGGGGAGGCCAGCTAATCAGAATGCAGGCCGCAACATACGCATGACCCCCTAACCCCCACCCCAAATAAATTCTCAAAAATAAACTCATTATTTGACACTTTGATGTCGTCTAACACAGCTATTCAACACTAACATTTATGGGTCAAAAAAGTGGAAAAAGCACAATATCTCCCCTTTTTAATGAAATTCTCCATACTCTACCATATATACAAAACTTGGAAGTGTTAATAAATGTTAATAAAATTACTTTTAGTCCTGGACTAGTTATTAGCATGCAGTGTACTTTTGTATAAAAAGCATAACCTGACATGTACAGTATTCTCTATTGATGATGGTCAATCGATTGTAACCTGCTTCCCCTAATTTGTCGCATTTGCTCCGGCAGATAAGTATGCAGTGAGGTTCATTCCCAGGGAGAATGGCTTGTACCTGATCGACGTGAAATTCAATGGTTCTCATATCCCAGGAAGCCCCTTCAAGATCCGTGTGGGAGAGACGGGCCAGGCTGGAGACCCAGGCATGGTGTCTGCTTATGGAGCCGGTCTAGAGGGAGGCACTACTGGTATGAAATGTTCATCTTGTCTCTGTTCCGAGAAGCCTGCAGATCTAGTTTGACGTTTTAAACAAAACACTATTTTACTTACAACTGCTCTTTTTCCACCTTTTGCAGGATCACCATGTGACTTCATTGTGAACACAAGCTCAGCAGGTCCTGGAGCACTGGCTGTGACTATTGATGGACCCTCAAAGGTGAAGATGGACTGTCAGGAATGCCCAGAAGGATACAAGGTTACTTATACACCAATGGCTCCTGGAAACTATCTAATTTCTATTAAATATGGTGGACCGTACCATATCGTTGGCAGCCCCTTTAAAGCTAAAATTACAGGTGAGAAATGTAGATTTTCTTAATCAGTGACATTTCTTTCTCTTAAAACAGCATCTTTTTGGAAATTGTCTTCCTGAGTGTATTGCATTTGTCTCTTAGAGGTGTTTTTATTCTTTTGCACTTGGGTCTAATTGATTCAATAACCGTGCTCTTGTTCAGGTTCACGTCTGGTCACTAGCCACAGCATGCATGAGACCTCTTCTGTAGTGGTTGATCCTGTAACCCGCAGCATGTCCACCACCCAGCAGGCAGCACCAGGTTGGGGCAGCAGCTCTGATGCCAGTCGTGTGGTGGCCAAGGGCCTGGGGCTCACAAAGGGCTTCATTAACCAGAAAAATAGTTTCAGTGTGGACTGTAGCAAAGCAGGTATGTCCTGATATGATTTCCAGGCTTCCCTACAGCAGGAACTTGCATAAGATGCAATTTTGTTTTTGCACTTGCCAAAAACAAACACCATTATTTGCTATATTTGTTGAGTCACTATTTTCTCTTATTTGATAGGACGAAACATGCTTCTGGTTGGAGTGGATGGTCCTAAAGTACCCTGTGAAGAAATTCTGGTTAAGCACCTTGGTAACCGGCTCTATAACGTGTCCTACCAGCTGAAAGAGAAGGGCGAGTACATCTTGGTGGTGAAATGGGGTGATGAGCATATTCCTGGGAGCCCATACCACATCACTGTCTAATGCCAATGCCTAGAGTACAAGCAGAAGCAGCCATCCACTGCAAGACTCCTGCATCCCAAAGTTACATAAACACTGAATGTTCTCTTGCTGTTTCATTCTTTTCTCTTTTAGCTTGTACTACTTGTTTCCCAATTTCTCTGATTCCATACTCTTAGCACACATGATTATTATTTTTTTTTTTTCTTCAGTTGCATTCATTAGTACTGTGTTTAAGCAGGTGCAGGTTTTGGTGGCTCATATTCCTCAAACCGGTGAGTTACTGATTGGACTTAACATCACTGCAGCAGTGTGCTTTTAAGATAAGAGCTAGAATGTCATTAGTAGCCTGAAGGATGAAGTGTTGCATCTTTTGAAAGGGCACAGGTTGGTGTGCCAATGGGTGACGACAGTAGTACTTCATAATACCGCTTGTGCCTTTTACACAACGGATTCAGAACTGGTGCGAGTTTTGTCCAATTTCTATGGTGTGTGTGAGTATTTTTCCATTGCACTTTGTGGCTCTGAGCACTGTCACCTTTCGATGACAAGAACCTTGTAACATCAGAATCAGTTTATGGACAGCTGTACCAATAAAGTAAACAAAAGGAAAATACAGATGAATTGGGCCGGAGATGGATTAAAGGAGACACGTGGTTTGTCTGGAATTATTCTTGAATTGAAAATGCTAATCAAGGTTTAATTTTTTTCCCTTTGGAAAGATTCCACCCTGTTGCACTTGCTCTCACTCATCTGTCTTCTCTTATGTCCTTGTATAACCAGTATTGCAGAAATTAAAAAAATTAATAAATCAATGTTTTAAGACTGTAACAGTATTTTGATAATCAATAAAGTTTTGTCTTGAGTATTTTTGTCAATCCAAACTTGCAGCTTGTCTTGCTTAAGACATTTTTGACAGGCCCACAGATATGTAAAGAAAATTTATATATAGTTCTGTCTCACTTTATTTTTATTTTAATACTGAAGCTTGAACTTGCAGTCATGACTGAGGAGTCACTGTGGGGTCACTTGCATTTAAGATCATTTATGTTTTGTTTTTGTTTTTCTTTCTTGGTGTAATTAGCACATTAAATACTGGTTAATAATTAACTTCAAGAAACACACTATTAGTAAAACAGACTGACATTACATGTGGGGTTTAATCCAACCTTACACCCAGTGTTCCTGGGCTCCAGAGCCACCAAGATAAAGTAGTAGAGTGATTGAGTAAACAGTACTTAACTATGCAGCTAGCTGATTTACTTCGTATAAAAATGGCTGTTACTACAGTAGAATGCTAGTACTAAAGCAATGAGTGACTTTGCTAAGGCAACAAGAAAACACTAATCTAATAACAGCTGTTGGCCAATTTATATGTGCATTGCCTTTGAAAAGCTGGTTCAGATACTATATGACTTTCCATAATTTTTGTGGAGAAGGGAGCTGGCCCTGGTGTAATACAGACTGAGCTAGTGTGTAGGGTTTTTTTTTTTTTTTTTTTTCCAGCTTCCTTTTTAATTGGTCAAATAAACCAATAAATATTTGAGATTTCACAACAGCCTTGGTATTTATTTATTTATTTTTAGAGTGTAGCATATACTACTAATTCAAAAATGTTCTTACAAGTGCTGGAAAAAATGGTCTACCGGTTTAACCATCTCCATTTTTGGCAGTTAATGTCTGGTCAGCCCAAGCTAAGTTTTTCAACAAGGGAGGAACCAGAACAATACAATTATTAATAATGATGGAAGCTTTGACAGCTACTATAATTCTATCTCTCTTCACGGAGCGAAGGCATCTTTCTGATGGTCCAGGTCAACCTGGTGGTGGATCCGTGGTAGTCTTACCTTCACTGTTAAACTTTTTACCGTTGACAGGAATATACAAATTGTCTGCTATTTGTCGCTGGCTGATGCCACCCTCTGACTGACCCACAATTCGATCTCTCTGAAAATCGGACAATTCTTGAGCTCCTGGAGTGCGAGGCATGCTTGCATAACTGTAGCACACACATAGAGCAATGAAAGATGTTTTAGATGTTTTACGTCATATGGAAAGCTGGATGTGTTGCTTACCTGAAAAAGAGCTGGTACCAGGATGCACTGTAGGAAGAAGGCAAGCTAGAGGAGGCAGTGTGAGGTTCTGGTTTGGCCAGCTGGCAGGTGGTCAGTGTTTTAATTAGAAGTTATATTAACAAACACATTGTTTTCTTTTGATGGTTTTGAAGATCCTTTTGTAACAATGTGGGGAAAAACATGGTTTAGACAGGGTTCAAGGTTTGAGTCAGGGTTTACTGCCAAAACCATAAATTTTGCAACTTCCTGGTTTGTCATCAGAACTTTTTGAAAACCTAAATAAAGGGAGCATGCTTTTTTTTTTTTAATAGAGAAATAAGGTGAGTGTCAAAGCCTTTTAAAGCTAAATGTAGGTAAAGTGACTGAAGCTATACAATACACCCTAGATGACCAGTCTTTTACATTTACCTGTACATTTAACATGAACATTAAACTCTGAACAACTGTCTATAGAACAGCAGCCTTGTAGTTCCAAAAATCTTCAGAAAACAAAACTATTTCAAACAGAACAAACCGATCTCACAATCACAATCACAGCATCTAAGACGGAATTGCCTTGTGTTGTTTTTGCGTTGTCTGAGGTGTTTTCCGAAGTTTTGAGCATGCCCCCCCCCCAAAAAAAAACATTTTAAAAAATTAAATAAATAAATAAAGATGCGATAACTAAATCATAGGTCATAACTATGACTTAGTTGTAATTATGACTTACTAACATAATTATGACTATAATTAGGGCGGCATGGTGGCGTAGTGGTGAGCACGCCTGCCTCACAGCAAGAAGGCCCTGGGTTCGAGTCCTGGGCTCGGCGAGGGCATTTCTGAGTGGAGTTTGCATGTTCTCTCCATGCTTCCTCCATGGGTTTTCTCCAGGTATTCCTGTTTCCTCCCACAGCCCAAAGACATGCACGTTAGGCGGAGTTCGTCCCTAGCTGTGAGTGTGTGTTGCTTCGTGATGGTCTGCCACGCTGTTCGGAGTGTATCCTGCCTTCGCCCAGTATCGGCTGAGATGGGCTCCTGCCTCCCCGCGACCCTAGCTGGATTAAGCGGTTCAGCAAATGCTTGAATCATGAAATGTGAAGTTGTAATTATGAGTTAGTAAGTCATATATATGACTTACTAACTCATAATTAGGACTTACAAGCCATTTATTCCCCCCTAGTGGCAGAAATAGTCTTCCATACATGATTTGTATGAAATTTCCCGAATATAAAACCTGAAGGGGTGGGGAGTTTATATAAAACAGAACAAAATGTCTTTGGGATTAAACGA
The DNA here is from genome assembly GCA_039654325.1 of Tandanus tandanus. Taxonomy (NCBI): domain Eukaryota; kingdom Metazoa; phylum Chordata; class Actinopteri; order Siluriformes; family Plotosidae; genus Tandanus; species Tandanus tandanus. The sequence continues at coordinate 22,432,106 of JBCNYH010000003.1, forward strand.
TAAACCCAATAATAAATATATTATACATTATTAGGGATCTGGATGAAAACGCCTGAAGGTAAACAGCGCCAGTTTAGAAAAGCACGCGGGCACATAATGACGCAATTTCTTGAAACAGCACCGTTCAAAAAAAGGAAGAAAGAAAGACAGATATAAAGTGGAATGGCGGTTTAAAAGCTTGATGTCGAGGGTAGGCTCACATTTCCAGTTTCACTCAAATCAACACTCCCATTTCGTCCTGTAGCGTGTGAGGGAGCCGCCCAGCTCACGAGGCTAGTACTGTCTTGCTAAGAAAGCTAACACTTCCAACAGAAACGCGTCCACAGGTAAGCACCCTGTGTAAAAATATACACATTTACACTTTTTCACATTTTCAAAAGCACTAAACATGTGTATTATTATGCGTTTGCTTTTTAAATCTTTGTTTATGCAGTAGTTTAGAACACTTAAACTTAGCTAGCTAGCTAACATTTACTAGCTAGCAAACTAGCTGCGGTTAGGAATCCCATCTCTGGTAGCTACAGGACATTCAGCTGTTTTATTAGCATGTCAGTCTCCAGGACGTCTTAAAAAGCCGTTTCATATAAATAAACACGGCATTTTCTTTTCTACCTCCGCGGTGTAGTAAGCAGTCTTTCATTTGTGACTACTGTGCGTACTGCGCATGTGCAGGAAGCAGATCCAGATGTTGTCAGCTGTAATTTTATTTCCTACGCTGGTTTTTACACCAGAGTAAAAGTTATCTTGATACTCCAGAATCCCATGTTGTTGTAACCAACACTTTTGTCAAGCAATGCAATGATATTGACTACTATTTGGGTTTCCTCCTGCGCTGTAGCTGTGGAAGAAAGAGAAAGAAAGAAAGAATGAAAGAAGAAATCTACATGTCCATAACTAGTCCAGTCTGTTTAACCATGTTTATGGACTTTGGATTAAGGTGTTTCTGTGTGGAGTTTGCATGTTCTTTCTGTGAGTTTCCTCCAGGTACTCCGGTTTCCTCGCACATTAGGGTAATTGGCTGTTCCAAATTGCCCCTAGGTGTGAGTGGCAGTGGTTTTGTTTGTGTGTGTTGCCCTGAGATGGACTGTTGAGCTGTTCAGGGTATACTCCGCCTTCGCTTGGAGTTGACTTCCTTCCACAGTCCAAACACATACACATTAGGCTGTTCCTAAGTGCCCCTAGGTGCGAATGTGTGTATGATTGTGTGTTTTGGTCCTGCGATAAACTGGCCAGCTGTTCAGGGTGTACCCCATCTTCGCCCAAAGTCGGTTGGGATGTCCCATGACCCTAATAGAGGATAAAGCGGTTCATAAAATGGGATGAGATGATATTTCTGCTGACATCTCTACAGTACTAGTGCAGATTATCTGACATTTGAATATTTGCTGTTTACGAACCAAAGCTGTTAGGCTTCTTTTTTAAACTATGGCACATCAGCAGCTTGATCAAAGCAGAAGATTCAGTGCATAGTTATAGACAGTCATAGAAAAGCTCTGTTAGCCAGTAAGTTAATTAACACAAGATTAAGCAAAGCTAAGGTATCAACGCATGTCTGTCATAGGCAGGAAATAAACAGTATTTATTAAAATGTGAATTTTGTTATTGAATGAATTCTGCAGCTTACTCGGTTTCAGCTGAACTTTGGATACACTGCTGGTTTATTTTTATACCGGATGTATTTCGTGGTGTTTTACCAACCATCATTCAGCATGTTACAAATCCGTGAGTGATAAATCATTCATTCATTCATTTTCTAAGCCACTTAATCCTAATTAGGGTCTCGGGGAGGCTGGTGCCCATCTCAGCCGACTCTGGGCGAGGGCGGGGTGCACCCTGGACAGCTCGCCAGGCCATCGCAGGGCCAACACTCACACAACCATTCACACTCACACCTAGGGGCGAATTGGAACAGCCAATTAGCCTACTGTGCATGTTTTCGGACTGTTGGAGGAAACCAGAGTACCCGGAGGAAACCCGCGCAAGCACGGGGAGAACATGCAAATTCCACACAGAAAAGCCCGAGCTGGGAATCGAACCCAGCCCTTCTTGCTGAGGCGTGCGTGCTAACCACTACGCCACCGTGCCGTGAGTGAGAAATAATGTACATTTATTAATCAGACAGTTTTTTTAAATATCAAAAAGAAATAAAATGGACTCAAATTATGTTCATTATGTCTTTATTAAATAAGCAAAATAAACAGCAGGGAAAACACCTAATAGTCTAATTATTCATTCGAATACATTGGAAGGTAAAGAATAACACATCTGATTTTGAATCATGTGGAATCATGATGTCACATTCATGAACTTTCATGCAAGTCCTCCTCCTTCGTTACTGCTGACTGGAATCACACAAAAATTTACAGGCTTTTACTACATGACCTGATGACCAATTCTATGGAGTTTTGTATTATTTTCAAACCAGAAACAATTATTAGCATTAGCATGTGTTTAGCCGGTACCTCCGGTATATCTGTGACACATTTGGAGGTATATCTGTGACACATTCGGAACCAAATATGTCACAGATATACCTCTGTTGTGTAGCACAATTAAACTTGTTCTTCCCAAACCTTTTGATAAATATAGGAGGGAAGTTTAGGATAAAGGAATGCTGAGTAGGCTAGAAGATGATAAAGTCATCAGGTATCTACTAATGTTTTTGAAAGTGACAAGAATGGAAAAGTTTTCTTTTTTTTTTTTTATAAGCCATGAATTAGTCTGTAAGTCAAAGCAGAGAACTCCAAACCAAAGAGTGGTGATAATGCATTAGTAAAGTCTGAAATCGCTGTTTAAAAACAATAAACAATAACAACAACCCTGTAATATAAGTGACTCAAAATTAGTTTTTTGTTTTTTTACTTTTTTGTGCTTTAAAGCTGCAGTCATGTCTTCATTAAGCTCCAAATCTTCTGATGAGCTCTGCAAACTTTTGGATGAATATGGGATTAACCATGGACCAATTGTGGGTAAGAGAAATGTGTTTGTATATTTTATATATATATATTCAGTGCCTTGCAAAAGTATTCACCCCCCCTTGGAATTAAAATGGATTGTTTGAAGGTTTGCATCATTTCATGTACAGAACATGCCTACAACTTTGAAGATGTGATTTTTTTTTATTTTTTATTGTGAAGCAAACAACAAATAGGACAAAATTACAGAAAACTTCAGCGTGCAGAACTATTCATCCCCCTAAAGTCAGTACTTTGTAGAGCCAACTTTTGCGGCAATTACAGCTGCAAGTCGCTTTGGATAAGTCTCTATGAGCTTGCCACATCTTGCCACTGGGATTGACAATTGACACAATTGGATTGACGTCTGGGCTTTGACTAGGCCATTCCAACACATTTAAAATGTTTCCCCTTAAACCACTCGAGTGTTGCTTTATCAGTATGCTTCGGGTCATTGTCCTGCTGGAAGGTGAACCTCTATCCCAGTCTCAAATCACAGACAGACTGAAACAGGTTTTGCTCAAGAATATCCCTGTATTTAGCACCATCCATCTTTC
>JBCNYH010000003.1:22440402-22450849 GCA_039654325.1 Tandanus tandanus
ATAATATATATAAATCTTGTATGTATGCTGACATTGTTTTCTGTTTAGACTCTACCAGGAAGCTTTATGAGAAAAAGCTGGCTGATGCCATGGCCAAAAACTCCAAGCTGGCTTCTGACAGGACATACTACAGAGAAGAACGTAACAGCTTAACAGTGATTAAACAGACAGTACTCAAACTTCCTATTTCAGTTTAGGAAGCGTGCTCTGACCTGGTTGATCTTTTTTTTGTCTTTCACAGAGGAAGAAGTGACATATGTGACATATCATTCACCAGTAAGTTCAGGCAGCAGCATCATAGCTCCAGACACTTTGCTTTTCTAGTGATATGTACATGTGTTTAATCTCTATTATATTGTCAGTTGCAGGTGCAACATGAAACGTTTGGAGATGTGTAAGTTTATTGTGTATACTTTAATATATACATTTATATACAGTTTAATACACTAAATACATTAAATTAATAATTAAGGCAGCAGGCAGTATTTTATGGGTAAATTGCAACAAAATATTTTTGTAGAACAAGAAGAATGAAGGTCACGGAGAATGCTGATGAAGTGGATAATTCGAATGAGTAAGGTTTATTTGACAATTTGTTTTGTCAAATCTCAAATACTATCTCTTTTAATTTGCACATTTTGATATAATATTTATATTTTAAATCTAGTTTATATACCCTCCAGAATTATTGTCAATCTTCGGGAAAAACAAACCAAACCAAACCAAAAACTTATAATAAATAATATTTTGCCGCCACCACCTCCACCCCACCCCCCAGAACATTTCAGGCTCTTTTACATTATGGGTTTCAGTTCATACCACAGTTGTTCAGTAGGATAGAAAGAGAATGAAGTGATCACCAAAAAAAAAAAAAACCCCATAGATTTTGTGTTAGCTACACACTTTCATGGTTTATTTGGATTAATGTTTGGCTTATCATCTGGTTAATCGCTATATTTATGGCTGAGTCTCAACCTTCTGGTGGAACTTTAAAAAAATTCACATTATTCTTATGCAGTGATGAAATGTGTGATTTGTAGAGAAAAAATTATGGAATCACGGCAATTTGCATTTTTTAAACAAATACACACACTGAGATCTAGTCCAGAGATGCAAAAGACTCTGCGGTTAAAAGAGAATGCTTACAGACCGTACGCTGTTGGTTATCAGTCAGCTGTGTCTAACATTTGGTGCAACTATTTAAGAATTAAGAAGGTTATAAAAGGATAACATGCAGGTTAACCAGGGAAGACAAAAAGTGTCAGGATCGAAAACTGAGTGCAGTGGCTTGAAAATACTCATTCATTTGCCCAACCGCTTAATCCTATATGGGTCAGCCGAGTGTGGGGATGGCATCAATTTCACCAGGGATTCTATATTACGCAGGTCTCTTCTAAGCACAAAATATACACGCTGTAGTTCCCCTCTCAGAAAAATATACAACCAAAATAATTGTAATTTCCTTCCCTCCTCCTCCTCATATGTTTGCATGCACAAACACTGTCTTTCCAGTTATGTTGCTACCAGATTTCTCTCTACTGTTATGCATGTAAATATGATGTGACTACACAAAGCAAATTATTTATCCATAAACTTCTAAATAACCTCCCACATTAAAGGTAAATGAAGTAAAATAATCATCAATTTATTATTTGTACACATGAAACTCCATTCAATACAGTTTTTATACATCATGCTTTAAAGATGATCCTCCTTCAAATGGCTTGGAGGTGATTTCTGAAGGCTGCCATGGCTCGGCGGGTCATGTCAGGTGGAACATCAGCTATCTCCTGCTGAATAACAACCTTAAGGGTTTGGGGTCGATGAATATACAGTAGTGATGTGTGCCATAGCTCCATCCTGCTAAAACCACACATCATGTTCTTCAAGCTCAAGGTGTTCAAATAGGGTTGGGCCTCCAACAGACCTCAGCACCGCTTCTCCCGCCTCACTAAGTTGCATGTCTGCAAATAATGATGAATAAAAGCTGTATTGAATGACGTTTCATTTGTGCAAATAATAATTTTCCAATCTTTATCCTTTTTTTCCACACCTTTGAAATTTGGGAGGATGTAATAGGTCACCCTGTATTTCTAATTAAAAGTGTGTTTTATAAAAACAAATAAGGCATGTGTTTTATAATCTTTCGGGGTGTAAATAAGTGTGGCACAAAATATGAATATTTAAAAGCTAGTTCTAATGAGAAGCATTAATATTAAAGTAAAGATGAAACGTTTTGATGAATAGATATGCTAATAAATTAGTTTATGGTAATTTTGTTACTACAATGATTTCTGCATATTATTATAACTTGACAAAACTTCTGGATCGTACTGTACATATAAATATATATAAGGATAATTCTACCCACCCAAGCTCTGTATACTATACACTCAGTCACATTTCTTCACCCCTCTCTCCATCCATTTTCACATGCCTTTTTTATTTAAATCCACCTTTGGGAAAATGAATCCATCAATCACAAGGCCTGTCATCAGCTACACTCGAACAGCCTACCAGAGTGCACCCCGATCCAGACCGACAGCCTACACAAGCAAGTCCAGCCTGCAGGATACGAGTCCAAGAACAGTCAAACCTGAGGAAAGCAAAAAGGGTGGGGTTCCAGGGTGGCTTCGTGTGTTGGTTTTTATCATCGTTGCAGTGTTTCTTTACTATGTGTACTCCAACATGGAGTCTGCAGACGAAAACCCTTTTAAAAAGATTGATGCATAAGTAATTAATCATTCATTGCATATGTAAGCAGATAAACCTTAAACACTTATTTTTCCTCTTGAGGTGATCGTTTCCATGACTCACTACAAACATTACATTTATATACATTATTTGTATATTTCATAAGATGTGTTAAAGCTCATGAAATACTTTTACATTGACATGGCTGACTTGTGTTGTGCAATTTTTGCTTTATTTTCTTTTTTTAATTTGGGTTTTTTTTTAAAGTCATATGTATACAAAATAACATTATAGTTCTTAAGTCTGGTAATGTCATGTTTAAAAAACAGCATTGCTGAATGTAAGAAAATGTGTGGCAGTTCTTTATAAAATAAAAAAATGGCTAACAGTTTTTTAAAAAATGGCGTTGTTTACCACAGTACCTGTAGTAAGTTAACATTTTAAAATATATGTGCTGAATAACATGTCTAAATGACCACCACCCTTCCAATAAGCAGCATATATTGTATTAATATACATTGTATGGTAGTGCACAAACAAATAAATTACTGTTAATCACTAAAATATACACTATTAATCCTAGTTTCTACATTCTACAATTAATAAAGATCTACATTTGTAACTAAAGACATTCATATACTTTTCCAAGGACAGATAACCAGCTTCCAATAAGAAGATAATTCCTTGAACATACAAAAAATTTTATATATAACTATTGCACCATCACAGTCCAGACTCAGAGCTGAAGGTGGTGATGAAGACATTGACAAGAAGAATGAAGAAACTGAAAACTGTAGCAATATTGTTTAACGTGTTGAGTTTAGGCTGCTTCCTGTCATTCAGGTCATATTTTGCTAAGGAGTAAAAAGTTAAATAAATAAAAAATGATTACTTCAATGAGAATAAAATGAGTCGGTTCAAGTTTAGTGATACCAATAATAATAATACAATTTTAAAATCTTAAACTTACCAATGAAGATCAGAAGGAGGCCAACGATGGTCTGAAATGTGATGGAAACAATGATGAGCAATGAGGTGGTATTGGTAGTTAGGCCCATTCTTCAGTGCAGCGTTTAGCTGAGAGGCGTTGGCCATCAACATAGCAACATCAAACATGCTCTGGGCTGCAGTCTTCTTAGTGGCATAATGGTTCATGTCCAGGCGCCAACGGGCTTTCTGTACCTGAGTTTACAAATATTGTGGAATAAAAATAATTATTATGGGCAATTCACGACGCAAGAGATCCAAGTTAATTTTTCAGGTGTTTATTTAGCCTTTAGGAAAAGAAAAGCATACAATAAATCACACAAAAGCAGTTGTTCCGAGAAAGAACCTCGGATGCCGTCAACCATCCTCTAGCTCTGATTGGATTCCCAAAGTTCCTCCTCACACCCATGACTGATTCCTAGATGCTGTGGTCCATCAAGAACCCTCCTTTTATACCTTCAAGTTCACCATCTTTTCGGTTCGTCGCCATTAATTTCTGGCATTACACTTGCTGAGATTGTTTACTTTAGGCTAATCACGCTTATCACTATGTTGAGGCTAGCTTAGCAAAAAAAGGCCTTGCTCAGTTCATGGGTCCAATACCCACAGCGCCCCCAATGGTGCCTGATCCTCCATATTCCCCCCTCTGCCGCTAATATGCCGCATCACCTTCTTCCTCAGACGTGACATTTCTTAAATGCTCTGTAGCTTTGCACTACGTGGAGGCACTTGTTGGGGTATCCATGGAGAGGTTTCTAGCACGTCACCCAGGTCCCATAAACTACTAATCACAATTCAGATTTTACATTTATGAGTAAACACATAGTAATGTTAATAAAAATTAACAGATTATTATATGATTAATCTAATATCATATTGAGCAATATATAATTGTGGTGATAAACATGTGCTTCAAAATATATGCTGCTATTACTTCACTCTAGGCAGGTTTTTTGACAATTTAGTCTAAGATTTAGAACGTCCAATCACATGGAAATTCCTAATTTCCTACCCCCATCTGTTCAATGACAGTTAAAGAATTACAATTCAGTTTTGCTGATTATTTCTTTAACAAAAGGAACAAAGTAAAGAAAATACATCTTCCTTATATTGTCCTGCCCTAAGTCAAGTCAAATGCAGTCAAGTTCATAGACACTGTAATAATTACCCTTTGTTCTCGTGCTCTGTCAGGAAAAGACAAGGGAACGTATCATTATAGAAAAGGAAACTTAAAACTTGGTGAAACTTAGAATACTCATTTTATTTGATTAGGAAGTGTTGCAGAGCTGGTAGTTTTTAGAAGCAAATAATCAGAGCTATATAAATCATAAATCTAGGTACAAGAAGCAACCTTATCATCAGAAACAAAATCTGGTACGCACTATTCTTCAGCATTAAGGGCTCAAGGCCATGTTTATCTTCTCACAACAAGGTCTTGTTCAGCCGCTATTCCACCTAATTTATCCCCATGTATTTGGTTATGACTAATTTCTACCTGCAAATGCCATCTCTCTGCCAATCCAAAACTTTTTCACTGAAAATACCTCATAACAGATGCATTTATGACCAGGAGTAAAAATCATTTTTCTATTATCAACCAAACTTTTTTTTCCCCAGTTGCCTTTCTTAGTTCTTGGAAGTCAAATAAAAATAGTGTTTATTTTCAAACACATAATAAATTAATAAAAAGATTTAAAAATATAGTAGACAAGTGACAGTACTTATAAAAGGAACAATGATGAAATAGATCCATTGACTAATTAAACAATGTCTAAAGAGAAGGGGAAAAAACACAATAATAATAATAATATAGTTTTACCAATATAACCACCATCAACATGTAAGCCAATGGATCTCAAACAACCAAAGACCAGCGTAGTTTTGTGTGGTATTTAAATGAATCAGGATAATAGTGCTTTGTTGGCCAAGTACATCTGTGTATATTAAGAATTTCCTTTTGCTCTTGAGTGCTGACTCTTTTTATATACACAACTACAGTCCTGAATGCAAAAAAGTAAGAATATCACACAGTGACTGATCTTAAAAAGTAACTAAAGAAGACATTAGATTTTCCAGTACAAACTTTGAACTGGTATGTAAAAAAATGCCTGCATTGAGAGTGTGACAGACAAAAGCTACTAGAATACTTCAATCTACCGACCTGTGCATTTCCTGGTGTGTTCAAAGGAATCTCCTCTCCATTAGATGTTTGCCTTTCTTTCTCCAGATCATACAGAACAGAAGAATGAGAACGAGAACCGTTCCAAAGTTAATTTGTCCAAGAATAATCCTCTGCTGTCTGCTTTACTCTATTCAGTTGGAACAACTTGCTAGTTGTCTGTCCCTCCCACCACCACCCCTACTTATGAATATGAACAGAGGGATGAAACAGTTGGGACACTTTAAAGTTATTAAAGTACACCACAACATCATGTTTGTTATATTTTTTATTTTATTTTATCACAACCAGTCTTAGTTAAAAAAAAAAATAATAAAAAAAAAAAGTGACTCACTCCATACAAAGTATTTACACGTGAGAAATACACTGGGGAAATTAAAGGAAGTAATTTTAGGAGTTTATTATGGAGCAGAGTGTTTAGATGACTCACTGTACTTGTTTAGGCCAAAAAAAGAAAATCTTTTATGATTCATGAGGAGACAAAAAAGCAGTGAATCTATTCTTCAGGGCCTCCAGTTGGTTGGCTAAAAAGAAGCAACAAAGAACAAATTAAACATTTCAGGCAACTCAAATTGAATTAGTGTACATATAAATTATTGCAGGGGATCTTAGATATTGGAGAAACTGGGATTTATCTGGGAAAAGTAGAAAGGGAGAGAAGACAACAATGAGCAGAAAGTAAGACGTTTATGTACCACATCCTCAGTAACATTCATATATATATATATATATATATATATGTGTGTGTGTGTGTGTGTGTGTATGTGTGTGTGTACAGTAATATTCATATAAATTCCACACATAGAAATTAATCGCACTCACGTAGTGTACATTTCTCTCCGTCAGCCCAAAACCGCCTGTCAGTCTGTATCTGTTTTACAATCTCAGTCAGAGTAGATGAGGTTTTGGACAGTTGCTCCAGCGCTTCTAATTCCTACATGACACATTTTGACCATTTAAATTTACCTCATCTGAGCGTCAAGACATTCATAAAGACTATTCAGATAAAAGTAAAGTTCTGTGTAAGAATGAAAACTGTAATTCTCATATGTGAAACTTTATTGAACATTTATAGACTAAATATTAAAGGAAATTGGTCCTATTAACCTTGCCTGAACATTGAACACATTACTTGGGCAGTGCACTTGATTTTAAATGTTGAATGATAATCGATGTTGGACATGTGGAAGTTCGCAAACCATTTCCAATCACCCTTTCACACATTGTACCTGCGTGGTGCCCCAGGTACCACCACCCACCAACTTAAGGTGAGGCTGCCGTCCATATATGGTAAAGGAATTTGATGGATGTCTTTGTATTTGGCATCCTAAGAAAACACCTTGGTCCTGTGTTCAGGTGTTTGTGTGGAGTTTGCATGTTCTCCCTGTGCTTGCATGGGTATCCTCTGACGGTCCAAAGACATGCACATTAGGCTTACTGACTGCTCCAAACTGCCCCTAGGTGTGAAAGTAATGGTTGTGTGTGTAAATGGTTGTGGGCTGCCCTGCGATGGTCTGGCTAGCTGTGCAGGGTGTACCCTGCCTTCCCACCCGAGACAGGCCCCAGTCTCCCAGTAACCCTAGTAGGATTAAGCGGTTCAGCAAATGAGTGAGACAGAAAACACTCATTTCATTCATTAAAATTAAAGTCGATGTGGACATAAAGGCACCCAAGTCTTAGAAAAACACTCAAAGTATCACTTTCATTCAAGTCATCAAGTAAATCAACACAATTTTTTAAATTTCGTGACCAATTTCCTTTAAATAGACCTCAATCCAGTGCTCTGATATAGGCGGTAGTACCATGTTGCACTGGTGAAGGAGTTGATGTACAGATTGGAAGACACATGCATTCGGATTAAGGACTGGAGGTGTCCTCTGGCAGTAGCCCCTGAAGTCTGTGTTGTAGACCTGACTGAAGGCAGTCATAAGCTGAGCCAAGTCTGATATTGCCACTTTCAAAGCACAGGGTGAGAGTGACGGGCCTGATTCTTCCAACTGAAAGAACTCACACTAAGGAGACAGTTCTGATGTTTAAGTGAGAGATGGCAGCAACAGGAAGAGGGTAAGACATACAAAAATGCAGTATTTAAAAAAAAAAATAAAAAAATAAAGGTTTCTTGAAACACACCTCTCCACGTAACTCCTCCAAAGTACATCGAGTGGACTGCAGCAGAGCGGTAGCTTCAGCTATGCGGTCATTACCGTCTCCTAAATCATCTTTATGACTCCAACACAAAAACAAAAAGATCTACAATTTATCAGATCCTTACAGGAAGTGTAACATTACACACACACACACACACACACACACACATCCAGCTTGTAACACCCAACACCCTGCATGTAAACATACTCATTGGTTTTATTGATCTTTGTCTCGGCTCTAGTTGCTTGTGAGACATTAAGGTATTCCTGGATGTGGGCAGACCAGGGATTGCACACAGGATTCATCAGCTGGATCAGATCATTTAGGTGGTCAGGGGACATCAGCTCCTTCAGCAGATCTTTATTTGTCATGCTGACACCTCCAGAGGACTCACTGTGCAGACACAAGTCATTTAAACACATTGAACAACAAGAAATTGTACATTTATGCAGAGGTATTATATACTGCAGAGTTTACATTGTCACTTAGATTAGATTTTTTTATTTAGTCCAAAGGGGTATACACACAGGAAGCGATTCATGACATAACCATGTAAAGTCAATGAAACTCAACAACAAGTAGAGATAACCAGCAAAATAACTGCTTGCAACGTGAAGTGGGCGGGTATGGAATCTCAACACTGAGGTAAGATGACCAATGAAAGTGAAAGGATAACACTAATGACAGATGACACAAACACAGAGCTCCTTAATACATTTACCATAAGGAGACAATGTCTACATCTTGAGATCCTACATCAAAACGGAAGAGCAGATCACCCCTGCGGTCTCCAACAACGCCAAAACATGGTCTGATCACCCACAGAATATCAACACAGTGCCAAAACTTCCAATTTCTTATTCTGATGAAACATTTAGTCAGTCATTTCTGTTTATAAACATTTATCTTGTTTCTGATGGGGGGAAACCAGTGACATTTTCAGTTACTGCTCAGTAGACAGCTGTAGAGTTAACTAGACAGACAGCCTAAAATCTCTTACAGTCTAAAACAAAGCATCACGGAAACCAAATAAAGAAACTGCTTTGATGTATAAACTGTTATCTGTAAAGTAAGAAGTCGATGAATTGTCACTGTTGAAGCGCAGCTCTGTTAATATGCAGACACTAGTGATATATTTACGGTTTTGCAAAGATCTATCCAGCTACTGCTTGTTTCATTCACAGACATATGGGAAGAGGGTTACCTAGGCATCCGGAGCCTGAAATGTTCAGGCAACAAGCACATCATTTTACATGTAGACAGCTCAATCAACAGATTGCTGGGTAACATCCTCTGTGTATGCCTCGACACACATCCCTCTGCAGTGCCAAAAGTATTAGCTATAACTACACTGTTGTGCAGATCTTGTTGCTAGGACAGCTTTTAAAACGTATCTATATATATATACACACACACACACACCCAACTACTTATGTCACAGGTATCAATTGCCCAATGTCTAATTTTATGTGGCCTGAAGGAGTGTTCAAAGAATATGATTATCCTACATTGTACACCATGTAACACAATTCATCTGCCAACCACTAGGTGGCAGCAACCTATTTCAAGTAAACAGCTATTCTTTCATGACTCCGAGATTGCAAGCGTGCTAGTTACTGGCAAACGTCAAAATGCTTGGGGGGTAGCCTTCCTGTGACCATAACCTGACATTGAATGTAAACTGATGACTGCACTTGTGTTCATGTTGCTCTGGTAAATGAAATGAAACAAAAGGTTGAAAAAGTATTTTTCATGCAGATTTCAGGGTTGCCCTTTTGGAATAGATGTTCAGTGATTATTTGGCCTTCAATGACCTAGAAATTCAGTGATGTGTCCCTCAGTAAAAATGAGTTTCACACCCCTGATTTAAGTGACTGTAAAAGTCTTGTATGATAGATTGGAAGCTTAAAAAAAAAAAAAAAAGACAGACTGACAAGTATTTTCTTTCCCTGGACACACTGTGTATAAATGCAATGCCACTCTATTGAAAAAAATGTGTGCTTACTCAGACGGCATGTCTTGCTGGTCTGTGATTGTTAAAAGCTCTTCCCAAAACAAAAGCTGCCGTAATGGTGTGGAAAAGCCCTGGGTGCAGGAGACAGTTTATCAAAAGACAAATCAAACAGGAACTAAAGTAACACAAAAAATTTATGCGATCAAGTAATCAACATTTGGTAATAATTTAGATTTTTATATCTACTGTTAAAGGCTGTTGGCACCATCAGATGATTTTGGTTTAAATTGGTTTTTATTACCACTACAATGTTTCTTCAAGTTCATGCCTTTCATCTTTATTAGTATTGTTATTATTATAATGCATCACAAAACAGCTTACCTTAATTAACTCCTGGTCATTAGTATTACACAACAGCATCTCATGACCAAATCGTGTGATTTCTGTGTTTGGTTTGGGAAAAGTAAAAAAAAGAAAATAAATTA
>JBCNYH010000003.1:22458877-22470232 GCA_039654325.1 Tandanus tandanus
CCTATGTTCCCCAGTCCTATGTTCCCCAGTACCTATGTTCCCCAGTACCTATGTTCCCCAGTCCTATGTTCCCCAGTCCCTATGTTCCCCAGTCCTATGTTCCCCAGTCCCTATGTTCCCCAGTCCTAATGTTCCCCAGTCCTAATGTTCCCCAGTCCCTATGTTCCCCAGTCCCTATGTTCCCCTGTACCTATGTTCCCCAGTCCCTATGTTCCCCAGTCCCTATGTTCCCCAGTCCTATGTTCCCCAGTACCTATGTTCCCCAGTCCTATGTTCCCCAGTACCTATGTTTCCCAGTACCTATGCTCCCCAGTACCTATGTTCCCCAGGAACCCTAACCCTAATATTCCATAAATTGTTACATTGATGAGAATGTTAGATTTTTTTTCATCATACTTCTTTTACAATATGGATACAATCGTTGTAGCTTACTTCTGTAAAGTACACAATACAATGGGAGAACCATTAATTTAATAAGTACCGGGGAACATAGGGTCTGGGGAACATTGGGTCTGGGGAACATGATGATGATCCCAGCATATTGCCTCTAACTAAGAAGGTCCTGCGTTCGAGTCCCAGCCTTGGCGAGGGTATTTCTGTGTAGAGTTTGCATGTTCACCCCATTCTTCGCTTTCCTCCCACATTCCAAAAACATGCTCATGAGGATATTGGCTGTTCCAACTTACGATACATCAGCTTTTTTTGTAGCATTAGCATTGACATTCATAACGCCACTGCATAAGCTCTCCATCTGTGTTAGAATTTTGCCCATGCACCCGTCATGCACACACATATAGTGGCTTGCAAAAGTATTCACCCCCTGGCCTTTTTTCCAATTTTGTTGCCTTATATTATACCCTATAATTTAAATTATTTTTTTTTATTGGAATATATGTAACAGACCTACCCCCATTTGAATGAACCCCCCCCCCCCCCCCCATTTGTGTTCAGCTTTCTCCAATGTTAAACAACTTGCCTGATATCATTAAACCATGCTTGCGAGATGTTTACAAGTGCTAAATTATTCAAACATTGGAGAAAGCATGCTGGTTACCACTTACTCTCAGCTCTGATCTATTCAAGTTAACTTAAATACTTTCAAGGACTTTGGCAAGTTGGGGAGAACAGAAATTTGTGTAAAAGTTGCCTCAGTGATTTTGGGCAGTTGATTTAGCTAAACAAGTCCATGCTTGTAGAGAGATGATACTTGCATGATACTAGCTGCAATAATATCACGAATTACACAAGATAGTGCTTGAGAATGAGTCCTGGGATGTTATCTACACTTGTGGCTTACTTTGCACTGAGCCGTTTTAACACTGCCTTGATATGCCCTACCCACACTCAGGGAGACCCACAGGGTGGATGTCTGAAGGTGTTGTTGATGAGCAACATTCCCATGGCTGAGTAAAGAAACTGTGAATCAGCTAGCTTGTGAATTTCACTGGTGTTTTGGTTTCGTGCTGTTGATGCCACCAGATTTGCAAGCCCTGCAAACACTGTAGATAGACTGGAGGAGACCAAATACCTAAGCATAGGTAGGTTTACTAAATGCTGTTAAGGTACTTCAAATACTTCATTCTTTCATTTACAGGAAAGAATTTTTCCTGTTTAAAGGATAATGGAACAAAGCTAAACCACCGATGGGAATGTTGCTTTTGAAAATAGGAGGACACTGGAGAAGCTGGAAGGAAACCTATATGAACAAAGGGAGAAGATGCAAAACTTCACATAGACAGTAACCAAAGTCCCAAATACACTCCTCTTGCATCCTGAAAGTTGCTACAGAATGGCCAGTTATCATCAGTGTATTGTACAACTATGCTTTAGTGAATGGATACTGTAAAATAATCAAACACTCTGATGTTAGGATTTATTTTCCAAGAATGTTATTGCTTCTGAGGTTGGCACAAATGCGTGATTATTATTATTTTCATGCAGGTGTGTTCTCTAGTATTAAAGAAATAAACACAGCCACACAATGAAACACAACCACAGACACTGGTCAAAGTTATTATTGTACAATACTTTTTTTTTATACAGACAAAAAGTGTTGACTTATTTTCAAGGTAAATTCTTAGATTTCCATACACTTTAGTCTACAGTATACAGGTGTGTTCTTTCATCATATATAGATACTTTTTCTCTTAAGTAACAGGCAGGTAATTATTAATATATTTAATAGTTTGGATTTTTTTTTTTTCTCTTCTTTTTTTTGTCTTTTTTTGTTCATTGTAGCGCAGTAATTGTATGCTCAGGAGAATGTGCAGCTGTCTGTTTTTTTCCATCAGTTAATAGAGCACTGCTGGAAAAACATAATAATAATAATAATAATAATAATAATAATAATAATGTACAAGATGCTTAATTTCAATATTTTACAAAAAAGCAAAAGAAAAAAGAAAAAGAGGGGAAGAGACAAAAGGAAAAAAAGGCTATAGGCTATAAACAAAAGATACACGTGCACATTTTGGCAAAAAAATGTACAGCATTGGTGCAGTTGTACAATATTTTATAATTTCTATATTTAATATATTATATACTCTTTTCACATTTTTTTCACCTTATCTTGAGTGAACTTCCTACAACAAAATGGAAAAAGGCAGACAATGAAGTTTTTTGTTTTCCTTTAAATATTCTTTCAACACTTTTGGAATTTTTATCTGCAGGTAGACTTGGAGAGGAGGGATAGCCTACATATGACCTTATATAATTCGTCCCTCAGTGGAGTTCAATGAAGTTGGGGTTACAAATTAGATACTTAGAATTGACATCCTCCAAAGACAATTATAGCTTTTAAGACTATTTTGATGCAATTAAGCTGTTTATGATTAGATAGGATTAGGCAAAGAATACATCGTAATCATGAGTTAAGCAAGTTAATGATCATTTCTACATTCACTGGCCATCATTTTAGTAAGTTGACTGTGTCTGTGCATTAAAATGGGTCCATGCTTCCTTAAAACCTACCAGCGCTCTCAGGTCATGAGACTCCACTGGGACTGTTAGTAACATGGACCCTTCCAATGGTTTGGACACATATGGAAGGAAATAATATATTTACCTCTGAAGTAATTAAAATGGGTGGAGAACTCACACTTTGCTAAGTTCTAATAGTTCTTCTCTGTATGCTAAAATTTGAGCACCCCTCAACTTCTGAGTCCTGATAGACCACCCATTTTAATCAGTGAACACAATGACAATGTAAGAAGTAGTAAGATCCACCACTCCAGTTTAAGGCTCTGTTTTGTAGCCATAGGAGAAAAAGGGGAGAGGAACTGGGGAAGAACACTTGCAGTCAACAGCACATCAGTGACCATAAGGAGAAATGGAAATCCACCTACTTCTGAAGAGACACGTAAAAAAATTGACCAGTGAAAAATGAACCATCAACAGACAGATGTGAAGTTAAACAATGGTGGCAAGGTGCACTATGATAATCAACACATGCTCTGCACAGACAACATTGAGCGATGCAACAATATGATCCATCATTGTTCGTGCTTGCATTGTACACTTTCATCATTTGCCAGTTGCTGAAAACTGGGCACTCTAGAAAAGTATTCTATACAGATAAAGGAATTCTGAGAGCCCTATGTACATGTTATCAAGCTTATTTCACAGAGCTGTGGACAGGGCAGTCTGTTGCATAAGTGCCAGTCCAATTTCCCAGATGATTGTATTGCATTGCAAATGCATTAACTAGGAGCAATATGATGTTGGATGTGCGAACCCAGAAATTTATGGGGTACAAGAGGATTTTGTACCCCTGGCACTCAGATCAATGGAATGGTTAATGGAATGTACTCAAATCTAGTGTTTTATTATGTACCATGGTGTCATGCTTGTTGTGGTATGTTATGACATTTCAATTTTTGGTATCCTATTTTTTTTTTCCTTGTCTGATACCAAAACATCTATAGCAAAGAAAAGTGCATTCGCATTTTTTTCAGAGTCCACTGGTAACTTCAGGGAAAATTCGCCTTTAAACCAAACCAGTGAGCTCTGATCATGTGCAAAGGTGATGTCAGTCTTACAGATTGTCCATCATTCATTTCTATGATATTAAGCACATGATGAAAATCGTGGCAGTATAAGATGAGCGTTTCCTTTCCTGGTTCAGATCCTGAAACCACAGTCTGCAGTCGGATGTTTCACTTGATCACAGACATTTAGCACTACATGACAATGCTAAATAAAGCTAACCATGAACCATGAAAGAAAAAGTGACGATGAATGAATTTAAAGGGCCAGAAAGCGTTGGTCATGAGCGACTCGTAGTACTTCACAATGCTTTAAAGGGTAAATGCATTTTGTTGGTGAAGTTTGCAAAACAAGTAAAAGAAAACGAAATGAACAATCCTAAAAACGCAATGAGATGCTGATATTGGGCAAGTCCACATCCAGTGTAAGCTTTAAATCGGCCAATGTGATCACAGAGGTGATCCTCAAGCCTGTACTGATATGACTGAAAGTCAAAGTCAAAGCCAGAAGCCCAAATGTTCTACCCTGTTGCAAAAGTTTAAGCGATGCAGTAACGGCATTGTAAATGCCAAATGAAGGGCTTTGCACTTAAACAAATCTTAGTAATGAACTTGTATCCAATGAAAGTTTATCAGTTGATCTTAGCAATAGGCAGCCAGGAAAATTTGCTTACATTTTCCGTGAATATAATTTAATTGAATGGAAGAATGAATGGCAGTAATGTTTAGTTTTGTTTCGCTATTTGTAGATTCAATAAAATGTAATTACTTATAACTTTAAATTTATTGTATCGTTGCTTTGTTAGTACTTATTTTTTTGTTTTGTTTTTAAGGACAGACACAACACGTACACACACAGAAATAGACAGAGAGACAGAAAAAATGTCGAGCAGACAATAAATAAATAAATAAACAAACAAATTAATTAATAAGCAAATAAATAGATCAATAAATAGATAAATAAATGGTGTTAAAGCTACTCCATAAAGCATTAGTTATATATTGTAATAAAAGTAGTCTTTTCAAATATATCTGAACACTAATGATGATAATAGACTGTAGAACTAGTTATGATGATAATAATAATGATGATGATGATGATGATGATGATGATGTTAATAACATCAATAAAAAGTGGTGTGATTTGACCTCTTACTCTGTCGGTATATCATGCCTTTGCACTCATGAAAGTCAAGTCATAGAAATGATTCTACCATTAAAAGTTCTGGCATGACACCCTTTCCCTCTCAACATTACATCTAGCCTTCTAGACATCTTAACATATCTGCAATATTTTTTTGAAGTGAAAATAAACATTTTCTGTGTTGCTGACCTTCCTAGCCCTGGTTTCAGTTACCACAGATGCACAATGCACTGACCTTCTCTCGGTACAGTGAAAGGAGGCAGTGCATGCGTGAAGCTGTAAAACCAGACAGACTTATGGTTAGTTTGTGGTGGTAAGAGAGAATGGGTAGATCTCGTGTGATTTTGAGTTGTTTGAAAGTTGATCAGACCATTACTGTGTCCCCAGGAGTTCCCCATCATATCACAGATATGCAAATGAACCAATGGTTATCTTGTCTCTGCTCTGTATCCAAAGTCCATCAAGTGCCCTTTCTCTGAAGTGCAGGCAGTCAGAGTGAAGTCTCCAGGCTGAAAAGGGGGCACATCTGTCGGGAATGGGTGGTCCAGTGTGCGGTGTGTTCTGTGGGTTGGGTCAGGTGGTGCACATTGCTCTGGATAGCATTATTGTTGCGGTTGGGGGTAGCTGGGAGGCTGTACTGGCGATAAGGACGTGGCGGGGGACGGGATCGCTGGACAGGAGGAGGGGGTGGTTTGCGAAAGGCCGGGTGCAGGTGGTGGTGGTTGTGCTTGGACAGCTCCGACTCGTCATCGATGTCGGTGTCGTCGATCAGCGGGATGTTGTGCATTAAGTCGTTGATGAGAAACTCGGGATGTGCCATGAAGTTGTGGATGGAGTTCCTGGACTCGGGCTTCTCAATGCCATCATAAAGGGAGCTACGGAATGCTTTCACCACCCGCATCTGAGTGAGAGGATGGGATGTGAAGGAACAAGAGGCACAAAAAGAAAAAGAAGAGTGCAGTATATAGGGGTTTGAGAAGAGAAATGAGCAGAAAGGGATAAGGAAGAGGAAAGAGATTGGTGGAGGGGAAAAAGTAAGAAAAGATAAAAGGAGTGTGGTTGGAGAGAGGAATAGAAGCAAAGAGATCTCTCAGTTTCTGCCTGGTAGTCAGAACCTTTTCTGGACATGCCTTCTAATGCACAGGCAGCTCAAGATCAAGTTGCTGCAGTAAAAAAAAATTAAAGGCTAAAAATGTACTTTAGCATATTTTCTTTAACATCTTAAAAAAATCTTTAACATCTGTTTATTTTTATTTTATGGATTTGTTTTCTGTATCTTATCATTATTTTGGTCAAAAGAGTGGCAGTTAATGTTTACCTTTGTTTCGGCCATCCCCTAATTTTAGTCGTATCCAATTCCCACCCGTCAACTATTGCCTTCCCTATCACATGACCACCACTGACCAAAGATGGGTGTAAGCATGCACATGCCCCCTCCGTGACATGCAATGCTACCACCCACCGCTTTGGGTGGCCTAACACGCTTGGAGGGAAAGCGCTATCAGCCCCACATACAAGTAGGCTCACAGACGCCCATGATTGGCTGGTGATGGATAAGTGAGCGTATGCCATCCCTTCCTCCCGTGAGAGCCCAGCCAATTAGCTCCCATGGACTCCCAGTCACGGATGGCTGTGGTGTCAACCTGGATTCGAACTTGCGATCTCCCCGGTTGATAGTCACGCACCTTGCCGATGTGCCACTTGGGAGCCGAATGTTTACCTTTTGTTATCTTTGACATATCTTGCGCAACAAGATCTTAAGAGTTTCTCAAAGAAGGCGAAATGTCCAACAAAACCAAAAAACCATAAGCGAGGTAACAGGAAATGAACTCATCCAGTCAGTTTACCGCTGTCAGTCAGTCAAGACGATGGATGTTCATACACACCAGGCTTCACGTGAAAAGACAAATGGAAGCATGTACATACAAATACAGCCAACACAAAATGAATGCTCACTATGTGTGTACACCAACCAATCAGATGGAAACTAAAAGAGGTGACAGACACAGGCAGACGCTGAGAGACAGAGAGTGAAGAAAGGACAGGGATGCTTTAATACACACATAGACACATGGCTGAGGGACGAGACGGTGGATTAGAATCTGTAAGGTCTGTGTGGGAACATTAGAGGTAAGAAGGAACACAGATGATTGACTGGGGTTCTAGCTGGTGGGATGGAGTGAGGATGCACCTGCACTGTACCCACAGTCAGTAGGAAGTATGAATGATGCCTCATTTAGTCTATCAACACTCAGGAGTGTAGTTACGTCACACATATGCAAGTAAAGCAACAGCTCGTTAGTCACTGTGGCATCATGTAGTAGCATGCATAGCCTAATGAAGCCATTACACAATGAATGTGAAGTGTTATGGAAGAGTTATACAGATGTAGTGGGTCTGTAGTCTGTTATGAAAAAGTTTCTTTTGGATAATGTGATCCTGAACTTAATATTATTAGCATTTCATAATAGCATTGTTCATGCAAATGGATTGCAATGGGTATTGTGAACTGTATACATCAGAGGTGTCAAACTCATTTTCACTGAGGGCCACATCACTAAATTTCAAGGCCATCAAGGGTTGGATAATCTAATCAAAAAGGGCAACCATGAAACCTGCATGGCAAAATGATTAGTTTAGTTTATTATTTGTCCTCTTTAACTTTATTTACTTTCCCTTTCTGACAATGCTTGACAGCAACATGCAAGCTTGCGATCTTTCTTGAGCCATTAATGACACTTGAAATAGGGTTGCTGCCACCTAGTGGATGGATGATGAATTATGTTTCATGGTAACGGTTGATGTGAAGAATGTACGATAATCATATACTTTGAAAGCACTCACAGGCCACATAAAAAGAGTTGGCGGACCAGATTTCGCCCGTGGACCCTGAGTTTGACACCTGTGGTATACGTAATATGGTGTCTTATAGTATAAAGCGAAAGTACGTGATTGGCTACACCGTGATCTCATTTATCTTTTTAGCTTGTGACCTTAGCTACCTATAAATGAAAAAAAAAAAATAAAATCACCAGGGTGAAATCTGCTAGGGTTTTAGTGCATTGCCCTGCTAACTAAGGATTAGGATGTCTCACACTCATGCTGACAAGCTCAGGATAGGCCCAATAAACATTAATTAGCGGCTAAAGCTAAGATTCCATATGCACGGCATGTGTAATGCGTTACGTAATGTACACACGGTATCCAGCATGCGTAATGCGTGCTTGCAGATTCTATATATACAGAACCCCAGTCCGGTAATTCTCCCTTTGCCATGCCATTCTTGAAAAATGGCAACATTGCTTATGGCAAATTATCTTATTCTTGAAGAGCAAACAATTGCAACTGCAATGGCATTATGAAAACAACAGAAAAAGAGAAACCATCGTTACTGGGTTCTACCAAAAGCGGGATGAATTGGGATCTTTTAATTAATTACTAATATCAACAATATTTTAGTTTCTCGAAAGAGCAGTTTAATAGCCTCTTAGAGCTGATCCATGACGATTTCACGAAACACTGTAAATCCGGATCTGTAATTTCAGATAACGGTTAGCGATTTGCATAAGGGTAAGTAGGCTAGGGTAAATACATTAAAAAATAAACAGCGTATAATTATTTTTGGCCACTCATTCATTTGTCGAACCACTTAATCCTACTAGTGTCGCGGCTGACACCAGGTGAAGGCGTGGTACACCCTGAACAGCTCACCAGACCATCGCAGGGCAACACTCACACAACCATTCACATGCACATTCACACAATTTGCAACAGTCAATCAGTGCATTATGTGCATGTCTTTGGTCTGTGGGATGGAACCAGAGTACCCAGAGTAAACCCATGCAAGCATGGGGAGGACATGGAAGTTCAAAGTACAATGTTGGCTCATTTTGAAGTGTTGGTTGTTTGCAGGGGTCGTCTCGCTTACATCATGCACAAAAAAATACCCACAAAACACGTGATATGTGGGAATCCCTGGTCCAGAATATGCATTCCGTATACGCATATATGAAATCTGCCCCGCTTTAAGAAACCATTTAATTTTAACACGCACTCCGCAAGCCGTATTCTGCATACGCATACCGTGCATATGGAACCTTAGCCTTAGCCTCTGGATCAGCTCCAACAGATCGCTGACCTGGTACAGTATAATTTGGCTTCTTGGTAAGCAACATAAATGATATCGATCAGGACTTGGAGTCATTCTGAAACATGCTAAGTAGTAGTGAATCGTTTTGCATGGTGGTGTGGAGCGGTTCATTCAGGGAGAGAGAAACTGACTTCCGAGAAAGGAAGAGAGAGTGAGAGCAGAGCATCTTTTACATGCAGCAGTGCAGACAAGTGCAGAAGAATGAAAAGAGGAGCCGATACATTTCACTGCAAGCTGAATAATCAGAAGAAGAGTGAAGCTACAGGAGCCAATATGAACCCAACACACACACACACACACACACACACACACACACACACACACACACACACACAAACACACACACAGTGACGTGCTTAATCCAGTGCAGATGTCTCATTCTGTTATAGAAGCAAATGAAAAGTGCATAAAGAAAACCAAAGGAAAGACAGGCCATGATGATATGCAGCCAGTCTCATGCTGTAAGGACAAATAAAACGAAGCAGTAGGACATATATACACGCATTGCTGATGTATATAACATTCAACGATGAGAAGATTTAAGAGCACATTCCTTTGCTGTGGCCAACGGCTGGTCCAGCCCACCTCTCCCCACCCCTCTTCCCCAGTCAGAAACTCACCCAGCAAAGGAAAAGAGGCTAAATGAACCAGAAAGAAACAAAGATTCAAACAACAGAAAACAACAACCAAACAGGAAGAAAAGGTCAAGCATTTGGTTAAGTGCTTATCCATTTTTCCAAAGAGCCTGTTTTGTTTTTCTTTTAAGCAAGAAATAGAAGACCTCCTGCAAATCTTGAACAATTGGAATATTGTTCTCGTTTTGTTGTTTTCTTTTTGCTCTTTGTTTTGTGCTTCTTCTTTTTTTATCTTTTTCTTTTTGCATGGATACAGGTAAACATTCGAGTATAATGCCCACAGTAGAGGAATGGAGGAAAGCAAAAAAATGTTTTAAATAAATAAATAAAAAATTGGGTGTTAAATAATATTTTTTGTCTTTGCTCTGGATGTTAGCATGCCAGATTAGAGTCCACTGTCTCCCCACGCTGTCCTTCAAAGAAAAATGCTTGATGGAAAAACTGGATCATTGAAAAAATGAAAAACAAATCAAAATATGCTTCATTCAAGAATTAGTTTTTTCTTTTTTCTTTCTTTCTTCTCCGAATGATGTTCTGCAAAATAATTTGCAGCTAAATAAGGGCCACTGAAGCAAAACAGAGTGAGTAGAAGCAGAGGAGAAGAAAAAAAAAGCTGTGATGAAAACTGAGGGTTAATGAGGATGACCTGTTAAATAAATGACCTCACATCCTGATGATCTTATAAAGTCACGTCAAGTTCAGGTTCAACTCCTGAACTTGCACCCTGAGAGTCGAGATCATCAGCATGACTTCATGGTCTATAAGTTGCCCTAATGAAGGGTTAGTCAAGCTTGACTTCATCAGAGAACCACAGAATGTAAAATATTAGTGATGGTTCCAATGGAAAGACACATGATTGTGACCATAATAATAATAATAATAATAATAATAATAATAATAATAATAATAATAATAATAGAAAAGGAAATGCTTATATAATTTTCACTCTTATTAACCCGTGAGGACAAACATGAAAAAAGGCCAGATTTACTGCAAGTAACCAAAGCTTCAAGCAACAGGAAAAGCTTTTATAACTCATTTTCAGTTATAAACATTTGCCAGTGAAAACCTTCCTGAGCACACGCACAGTGACTGACAGAGTGTATGTGCATTTGGCAGTGGACTGTTACCATACACCGTAAATGTTTGAACAAATGAGAGCGAGCTAACAGGCAAGAGGTAAACATGAATATCCATCAGTGGCAGTGACCTTTCCTGCCGCTGGTTCGCATTGTAAGCATGTATTACAAAACCCCATATGAAACCAAACAGGATTTAGAGCTCTATACATACATACATACATATATATATATATATATGAACAGCTGCATAAAATAACGTTCCTATTTCATGCAATTAACTCTACACTTCTATCTATCTATCTATCTATCTATCTATCTATCTATCTATCTATCTATCTATCTATCTATCTATCTATCTATC
>JBCNYH010000003.1:22482323-22494274 GCA_039654325.1 Tandanus tandanus
ATAGAGAGAGAGAAAAAGAGAGGGGCTCGCAGGGAGAGGATATGCAAGAACACACACACACACACACACACACACACACACACACACACACACACACACACACACACACACACACACGTTTGCATATACTGTACATACACAGCAACAACACCAAAAAGAACCTGGATATCCGAGATGACAATCAAACATTAATAATGCAACATTGGTCAGATAGGTGAGCCGCCTACCAATAAAGAGGATTTATTACTGTATATTAAAAACATTATTATCTGGATAATAGATACTATTCTGTTTGTTAAAGGAACAGACTGGATATTATCATAAAAGAAAAGAAAAGAAAAGAAAAGAAAGGAAAAGAAAGGAAAAGAAAGGGAGTGAGGTAAATTATTAGAGAGGAAGAATTACATATACTGATGAAGTAAATATGGGAGCCAAGTGTGAGGATCTTAGTTAAAAGAACGTCTTACAGATCATCAGTCAAGTAAGAGGTATTGTTTATGACTCCACCCCCATTCTAAAACAATACCATTATATTAAAATTTTAAAATATAATTATATGTCAGTATCAAAATGAGGAAGAGCAGTACAAGGACGTTCCACAGACCCCGACTACAAGGACCCTGTAGCACAGAGGAAAAGAAGAAACTAAGCAATAAAGGCCTCTAAATGACTCCAATTACATAAAATAATAACACAGATCTGTGCAGGGGAGGAGTTTTACAGACCACTGTCAGAGAAATCTAGGCTCGTTTTGGTACAGAGTCCGAAAGAGAACAGAACAAAGACAAACAGAGGTAAGAATGAGCTGATGTTTTGCTGATTCTTAGAACGTATCTAGAGAGAAAAGAGAGACGTAGACTGAGCAAAATAAAACAAAACAATGTTCTTTGATAATGATGATAGTCTACTTTCCATGAATACCAAAGCAACTAGGACTACTGACACTACTTCTACCAGCGAGAGGGGTCAGGGGAAAGGGGCTACAGACACACACACAGCACCTGAGTCTGAATGCGGTTGAGGCCTCTGAACCAGAGGATCTGGCCTCTGCGCAGCTCTCTTTCAGCATGGTCGATCTCCTCCTCATCCTCAGCCAGCTCATCCTCGGTCATTTCGTCTGTGCCCGGCCCTGTACCTGCCTCTTTCAGACACTTCAGGTGACTGGTGGGCACTGTCGCAATGACCTGGTGCACAGAGAGAAATGCTGACAAACATTAGAAATAGATTTAGAAAGATGACTGTATGTTTTAATATACACACACTAATAAAACCAAATGTTCTGAAGTTATCATTTTTCAGATCTTATATACTGTAATATTAGTTGATATGGTATATAGTCATGGTAAGAGTTCAGCAATATTAATTTAACTCACACACAGACATGCACGCACGCACCCACACACTACCTGCCAAAATTATTGGAACACCACGCCCCCTTCATTGGCGCAGAGTTGAACAACCTTATACTGTTGATGTCAGTGACTGCTGACTGTTGTTTACGGGTTTTTCTTCAGTTTAGCAATGTTTGTCATCGACGGCTGCTGTTTTCCTTGACCGATATGTTGTGCCATCGTTTTCGTACACCAGAAGGTTCTTTCTTTTCCAACACATTCAAAATTGTTGTAGTGGCTATGCCCAGTGCGTGTACAGTGGCGCTGATTGATTTTATTATTTCTCTGGTTGTCATGTTGGTTTATGCTTTTTTGTGTAGCAAAGCTCCATACTTTAGAAAACATCGACAATTCTGATTTTATTCATGGCTGTTACGCCTGTCTGTAACTTCGTACATTCTTATGTAGGAACACAGGCTTGATAGAAATGTATAAAATGCCATTTAATATATAGATTTAGGCACTGTCTAAAAGCGGATTAGTGAGAGAATATACACTAAGCTTATATCACAACATACCAACATACCGTAGGATGATACTATCAGAGACTTTTATTTTCACAAGTAACATAGAGATTTAGGCAGTGCCTGAAAGCGGAGCTCCCATATGATTTCCCTTACTTGACAAGTTTTTGTTGGGAACTCTGAAACCTCATACACGCATCCTATGTATATCCAGATTAATTCATTTTAATACCTTGTTTATAGAAGGGAATAAAAATGAGGTAACCAAACACACATCTTAGTCTCGACATGTAAAGTACATCATTTAGAAACTGCAGCTTTAGAGAAGGTTTAAATAACACAAGAATATCATTAGTTGTTTATTTATTTCACGTCATTAACGAAGACGTCACATCACATCACATGACCCGAGTATTATACACCTCTTGTTCTCTATATTACTCCCTCCCAGAAAAGTTTTTTCTTTTTCGAGATTTTCAAAGAATAACACAAGGTTCCCATGTGTACACGTACGACGGAGGGACGGAGGAAGGAGGGACAGACAGATGTACGCTGTAGGTTTGTCTTGACGTTCCAAAAGCAAATCAATAGTTAGACGCATTTTCCTTATCAATGGTGCACTGCGCAGAAGCGCCACTAAAAACTGATAATGGCTCCAAATGTTATAACTATACAGTATATAGATATTGTTATGGCTGATCGGCGTATTGTCCCTAGTCATCTTATATATTTTATACTGTCTAAAACAGTGAATTTAAACAAACAAATAAATAACATTAAATTAAATTAAAAATTCCACTAGAGGAGAAGTGTATAGTACATGTAACTGCCCTCACAGAGCTAAAACTGCTGATCACAGAAGCTTTATATCAGTAGCATAATGTATTTTTGGCAAACAAAAATAATTTTCTCAATGCTTCTGATTATTCTTCCGAAGAACGTGGCTTCTATTTTTAAAACATCAGTACAGGTCAATGGAAAAGAAACACAACTCACAAAGATCTTAAGGGAAGCTCCACTTTTAGGCAGTGCTAAAGCTATATATTAACAACAAACGCAGTCTTCATTGGCAAAATCCTGAACTCAGAACAAGAGTAGATATTCAGAGCTATTGGCTGTTTACACAATCAAGAATAAAAGCAGGCACCTGGGTAACAAGAACCATCTGTCAGTCACACACTGAATTTCTATGTTTTGCTCAGTTGAAAACCAAGTGGGTTCAAACAAAAAGTGCCATGTTCTCAAGTGTTAACCACATCTAGCTGTAAATATCAGGTTAAAGTTGAAATTTTATGTGTTGTCTATTCATCTTTTGACCTCAAACTCAAGGTATAACAAAAACATCAGAACTGGCCTTGCTGTTCCAATACTTTTGGAAGAGAGCCATTGATATCAGACTGGTCTCAACAGCATGATTAACCATGCAGCACCATATCAATCTCCATGACGATGTAAACATTATGAGTTTTGGTAAGTTATGGGCTAGGTAGTGAGCGTGCAGGCTCACCTTGTCATTTCTTACTAACAGGAACAAGAAATAATTTTTACAAATGGCCTGTAAACACTAGTGTCAAAAAAATTAAAACATGGCTCCTGAGTGGCACATCCACAAGGAGCGTGACTATCAACCTGGTGATCACCGTTTCGAATCCAGGTTGATGCTGCAGCCATCCGCGGCCGGGAGTCCATGGGAGCTAATTGGCCGAGCTCTCAAGGGAGGGAGGGATGGCATACGCTCACTTCCCTGTCACTCACAGCGATCACCAGCAATCAAGAGCATCTGTGAGCTCATTCGTACGAGGGGGCGGATAGTGCTTTCCCTCCGAGTGTGTTAAGCGCTTCCAAATATGCATGTGCAGCATCACATGTCACGGAGGGGGCATGTGCATGCTTACGCCCCTCCCTCGTTGGTGGTGGTCGTGTGATAGGGAAGGCAAAACTTGACAGGTAGGAATTGTATAAGACTAAATTAGGGGAGAAAATAGGGGGGAAAAATGAAAGTAAATAAATAAATACAAATAAAAACATAATTTTCAAGCAAACTGTCTAACCATAGACTAAATTTGTAGTTCACTATGAGTTGGTTACTTCTTTCAGTAAACAATTTATTTACATATAGATAAGGAAACCTTGACATTTGAATCCTATCTGTATGTGATCTGTTCAATCCTGTCCGCCGATGTCAGGAAGAATTTGTGTTTCAATGTGTTTATAGAAGCGAAGAGACTATACAAGAGGTGGCGGTATGGTGGCGTAGTTGATAGCATGTCCACCTCACGGCAAGAAGGTCCTTGGTTTGAGTCCTGGGCTCGGGTGTTTCAGTGTGAAGTATCCATGTTCTCCCTGTACATGCGTGGGTTTTCGCTGGGTTTCCTCCCACAGTCAAAAAACATGCTCATTAGGCTAACTCGCTGTTCCAATTTGCCCCTAGGTGTGAGTATGAGTGTGAATGGTTGTGTGTGCGTGTTGGCCCTACGATGGTCTGGTGAGCTGTTCAGGGTGTACCCCGCCTTCAACCGTTGTTGGCTAAGATAGGCTCCAGCCTCCATGACCCTGATAGGATTAAGCGGTTTGGCAAATGAATGAGTGAGTGCGTAAGTGTGTGTTAATAAAGTACTTCATAGTTCATTTAATTCATTAACATTTTTCTATCCTCCTTCTCCTCACCTGACCCCACAGGAGCTCTCCAACTCCGACAAAGAGGCACCACAGCCACTGCTCCATGTTGAGAGGGGCACAGCTAAAGGGCTTTCCCCCAAACTGCACTATAACGATCTGCACAGCGAACATACACAAAGCACATATTAACCATCACCATGAGCTGACATCCTTCTGCTAACTTTACCCTCGTCGAGTCACAATCAGAGCCAACAACACTAGACTTTCATTCCTAATTGTTTTACATTATGTGTCGGACCTGCACACCGAAGGTGCCTAGCACGATGCTGCAGAAGATAGGGTTGCTAAAGATGCCATCAAACACATTCCTCTCTCCATGGATTTTGCGCGCATTGATCTCATTGAAGAGCTGCATGAGGACAAAGGTGTTAAAGATGATTGTGTAGTGCTCGGAGGGAGGCGAGTGCAGTGGAGCATTGCGGCCGCTGTCTATGTTGAAGATCTTCTCTCCTGCACAGGATGAGAGAAGCACAGGACACATGGGTCAAAGTCAGGATTAAAAACAGAAACCAGAGATTTCATGCATATTTAGTTTAATATTTTACTTTTTGGATTTCTTTATAAAAGTGGAAAGTACAAAAATGTCATCATAAGCAGTCAGTGCTCTGCTCAGTTTCAATAATTTAAATATTTGTGACCCACTCCAGGATAATACTGATTAAGTCGCAAGGTAGTGTTTTGAGTAAGAGACAAAGTAAGTTGAGACATAACTTCAGAGCATAATCTTCAACATGAGCAAGTTCAAAAATCCATAATCACAATCTATTCATGCCAAAACGCTTGTTTAATAAAGGGTTCCATGTCCAAGTTATTGTAAAACAATAGAAAAATCCACTTATGTTGCAGATTTCCCAACCGCTTTTGTGATTGCTCAGGGTATTTCCTTATTCTCCATATTCACTACCAGAATACTCTCCCTACTTACAGAATCCCAGAAGGATTCCCCCAATCATATAACGCTAAACCAATGAGAAGCCTCAAAACACACATGACTCGGTGTGAACAGAACTCATCCTTTGCTAGGAAGACGCTAGGAAGATCGCTCTGATTGGTGTAGAGCTGGATTCATTTAGGATGTTAGGGAGTTTCAAATGTGGACATTCAGAAAATAACTGTAACTGTAATTGCTATTTTATCAAAAGTAGCATTTCCTGATTAGCGACATACAAAGTGATGTAACTCAGTCAATTTTCATGCTATAATCATGTATTATACCTCATTTCAAGCGTATTAAATTCTGTTTCCGAATATATTAATATATCAATATGTCAAATATCCTACTTAATCCGCATTATGCTGGAGTGGGTCACATATTAAAATAAACACTGACAAATAAAACGTTAGAAAGTCATTTTCACACTGACTAGTGCTAGCTTAATCTTCTGTCATTTTCATTCATTCATTCCTTCATTCATTTGCCAAGCTGCTTAATCCTTACTAGGGTCTCAAGGAAGCCGGTGCCTATTTCAGCCGACTCTGAGCAAATCTGGGGAACACCCTGAACGAGCTAGACTATCATAGGGCCAACACACACACACACAATCATTTGATTTCACACTCGCACCTAAGGGCAATTTGGAACAGCCTAATTAGCCTAATTAGGAATTAGCCTAATGTGCATATATTTGGACTGTGGGAAGAAACAGGAGTACCCAGAGGAAACCTACACAAACACAAGAAGAACATTTGTATAATCTTCTTACATTGTTTCTTAAGTATTATTTAGAATTTTTAAGATCAATAATTAAAAGAATTAACTCACTCTCACTCATCCATTTGCCGAACAGCTTAATCCTACTATTAGGGTCGTGGGGAGTCTGGAGCCTATCTCAGCCGACTCTGGGCAAAGGAAGGTACACCCTGAACGGCTCACTAGTCCATCACAATCCATCACTAATACACACATAACCATTCACACACACACACTCACACCTAGGGGCAATTTGGAACAGTCAATTATTCTAATGTGCATGTCTTTGGACTTTCCCCTGAGGAAACACACGTAAGCATAGGAAAACATACGAACTCCACTCAGAAACACCTGAGCCTGGGACTTGAACCCCGGATATTCCTGCTGTGAGGTGGATGTGCTGAACATTATTCCCAAAGGAATTAATATTTAGATAAACTTGTATCTTACCAACAAACAGCAGAGTGAAGATGATAACCAGCTGATAGACACCATGGCCCAGAATGTTCTTCATCATGGTGAGGGAGATGAGGGGGTTGTTGCGGCCATAGGGTTTTCTCAGTAGCAAGGCTTCAGTGGGTGGCTCAGTGGCCAGGGCAAGCGACGCAAATGTGTCCATAATCAAATTCACCCAAAGCATCTGCACCGCTTTCAGAGGAGAGTCCTGTAGAAATAGACACAAACACATGGTAATCATAACGTTCATAAATAAATGCAATTTTTTGCCTGCACACCAATAAACTCTACATGAGTGTTGGAGAAAGTTTAATGCACAGTACTAACCATATCCAGCAGGGGGATCATCACACAGGCTAATACGTATCGCATGTTGCGGTGTGGTTTATTCAGATGTGCGTGGTGCTGCCTTGTCAATTACCTAGTGGGTTCCAGTCAATTATCCAGTGGGTGTATTATATATAAAGGGCAGGTGGAGGCTGGTAAGTTGCATTTGATGACAACTGCATGCCCACCAACTTACCCCCATATTGTTTGTTTAATTAATAGTCTTCGTTCAGCTGTTTTATTTGTCTGATCTGTATTATTAAGAATTCTTTTTTCTATTGGAGACACATCTCATGCCCTCATTTGTAGAATGAACCTGGGTGAAATTCCCTGGGTGAAATTCCCGGGGCGGCATAATTGATGAGTTTCAGTGAAATGACTGGTCTGTTAGAGAAAACAAACAATACATAAAAGAAATCGATCTATTTCTTGAACCAGCTGTGTTCTACTGCTACACTGGCATCCCAATAGTCATTTCAGGATTGTTGGAGAAAGTTTAATGCATAGTACTTACAATCTCCAGCAGAGAATCAGCACACAGGCTAATTGGAGCATGCATTTCCCACAATACCCTACCAGCCAGTAAGGGGCGATGCAATAGTTGATACTAACCTGCTAATAATCTAAATACTGATACTTACCAAAGAAATGCAGTCACTGGCTTCTAAATTTTAGTCTGAAACTCGAAATGTATCAGTGTGTGTATGAGTATACAGAATTTAAAGTGTGTACAGTATGTTTTGTGTGTTACCTGCGTAATGCAGGCTCCAGTGAAGGCTACAATGACGGCCACCACATTGACAGTAAGCTGAAACTGCAGGAATTTTGAGATGCTGTCATAGACATTTCGCCCCCACATAACTGCCTTCACAATGCTACTGAAATTATCATCAGTCAGGATGATATCTGAGGCCTCTTTAGCTACATCAGTTCCAGCTATGCCCTGGGAAAGAGACAGAACAAGACAGTCAGAAAGAGATAATTATAGGGAGAGTGAGAAATACAGATACACAACACAGTAAAAGTGAAAGGGGTGTAACCCTGGTGCCATAAAACTGTATTCCTAAAAGTTGGACGCATTTGAGCAGGGGTGGCTCAGTGGTTAAGGCTTTGGATTACCGATCCGAAGGTCCAGGGTTCGAGTCGCGGCACAGGCGTTTCTGTGTGGAGTTTGCATGTTCTCCTTGTGCTTGCATGGGTTTCCTCCAGGTACTCCGGTTTCCTCCCACAGTACAAAGACAAGCACGTTAGGCTAATTGACTGTTCTAAATTGACCCTAGGTGTGAGTGTGAGTGCGAATGATTGTGTGTGTTGGCCCGTGATGGTCTGGTGACCTGTTCAGGGTGTACCTTGCCTTCTCCAGCCTCCTCGCGACCCTAGTACGATTAAGTGGTCTGGCAAATGAAATTCTGGTGCCTCTTTTCACCACAAAGAGCATTTGAGTATTTGGTAGTTGTCAACACTGATACCTATTTAATGAGCACATAATACTGAGTGTATAGAGCAGTACCGAGGAGTGTGGTCATTAAAAATTAACATGGCTCAGTGCTCAGCGCTGGCAGAACTGAATAGCTCAGTCTCATGTGAAGGTTCTCTGCATGCTCACTTCACTGCTCCATGCTCGGAGTACATTTGCGTTGCATCTTGCACTCATTTAAAATGACCATGCTAACCAATACCGCTCTGAGCACTAAGGTCAGCCAGCCTCATACATTACACTGAAGATAATGTTTAAATGGTATAAGATGTTCTTCAGGTTGTATCTCTTGTACGTCTTCTTGATAATCATAGTTTGCAGCTTGGTATAGTTGTTTTGCCATTATTATTCATAAAATATATCCAGATCACTGTATTTTATGTTTCCTGTAACTAATGTGAGAATATACACTAGGCTTATATCACAGCATACCGTAGGATGATACTATCAGAGCCTATCAGAGTGTAAGGAAATGAGCATGGTTGCTTGATACCAGAAATGGTACTTATTCATCCCTATACATTGTCATGGACTGCAGCATAGTCCTTAAATGCAGCTGCCCAAAAACAAAAATGTATTATGTTATAATAACATATGTGTTATACTGAGCCTCAACAATATGAATTACTTCCTACCAGACACTGGACATAAAATTTCTATGCAGACGAAACAAAAATAAAACAAGCAGAAAAAATCAGGGAAAAAAGCGCAAAAGACATTTTTTTTCCCTAGTCGGGCCTGCTGGGAGATCATTAACACAGTACAGTAGTAGACATGGATTTTCTCTGGTATAATTAGTCACAAAACACAGAGGACTCTCTTTAAAAAGAGCAATGAGGGATAAATGTGTTACATGATGGCTAGACAAAAAGAGAGGTGGAAGGTTAGGGAGATGAATACCATAAAATAGTTGCACTCACCATGGCAAACCCAACATCAGCTTTCTTAAGAGCAGGTCCATCATTGGTACCATCACCAGTCACAGCCACTACCTGTCTCTGCTCCAACACAGTGCTGTCAATGATGCCTGCAGATTATTAGCAAAGCTTAACCACTGAACCTGCATCATAACTGTATAAATAACTCATATTAGCTTATAACTAAAACTGCTTATATGGCTGTACATGATGAAGCTGTATGACTGAGAGTGAAAAAAAAGTACTCTTCTAACCTTTAACCAGAGTGTGTTTGTCAGTGGGTGAAGAGCGGGCCAGGACTCTCAGTTTGGGCCAGATTTTATCAATCCTTTCCTGCTCAATCTGAAATATGCAAACCAGCACAACAATAAGGATCACTTTGGGATTATCAGAATGTCATTGTATGAAATCTATGGAAGGGGTATGAAAGCCAGTCTGACAATTTCGCCATATAATCAGGGTACAACCCAATATCACATTTTTTTGTACTGTATATCGTAGTATTGGGGTATTCTTTCATGTTCGGCTCACATGTATATATATTAAAAGTGTGTAACCCTTATAAGCTATATACTGTCTATAATAAAATGTACAGTATAATTATTTATGAAATCCTTGTAGTGGTATATCACTAGTATATTATTACATGCATAGTGAATATAAGAGAAAATGATTCCTGTAAAAAATAATATCAAACAAGAACTTTAAACTCATATAAATGCACACATCAATATCCTGGCACAATGTGCTGTTTATTTAATTTAATATAATTAAGCTTTATAATTTATAATTAAAACCTTTCTATTAGTGTCTCTTGTTGCTTTTTTTTGAGTAATTGAGACCCCTTGACCATGCACTAGGACACTGAACCAGCGCGCCCCCCCCACACACACACACTCCATTCTGAATGACCACTTAATTGTATGATAATGATTCACCTCTCCTTTCTCATTCCTGATTCGTCGATTAAAGTCCTTGCCCTCCAAACACAAGAAATCATCGCCAGG
Source organism: Tandanus tandanus (assembly GCA_039654325.1). NCBI lineage: Eukaryota > Metazoa > Chordata > Actinopteri > Siluriformes > Plotosidae > Tandanus > Tandanus tandanus. Next base: position 22,492,732 of record JBCNYH010000003.1, read on the forward strand.
CTGTATGATGCCACATTTGGTGGCGATGGCACGTGCTGTGTTGATATTGTCACCAGTGACCATGCGTACAGTGATACCTGCTCTTTGACATTTCCGGATGGCCTCAGGGACCTTCAGTGGAAGAAAAGAACTGATGAACACAGACACCACAGTTCCTACAAATTTAGTCAGTATAATTACATACAAGTCAAAATTGTGATACTGTTAAAAAGCACTACACAAATAAATGACTATTTTAATGGGATGAGATTTCTGGAAATATGTCTGTTAATTAACGTTGCCGGGCTGTGGTAATTATGCTCGATTCACATGGGATGAATGATCACTGTATGAATCACACACATGGGAGTGTTTTCACATCATTTGGGATTCTTGGGGACTTCTTTTTCACATCAAACCGTGTCACATGGCTGTCACATTAAATACTACAATATTCACCTCATGGGCTTGTCCAGTTACACAGTTCCAATATCCACGAAAAAAATGGTACTTATCAGTGATGGCGTTTTTGAGATAGTGAGCTGAATGCAAATTAAAGACAGCAGCTGTAGCAGCCATATTGGATATGGGACTATGAAAAGAATCAACAGACATGTGACAATGATCCAAGTCACACTCCATGACTATGGTGCTGTGCTCGGGAGATCCGCAATATGAAGTCTGTCATGACTGATTTGGACAAGAGTAGAATCCCAGATATACTATGGTAATGACTGCTTTACTCTACTTCCCCATGTAAAGCTTGTCCTGTCCAAATTAGGAGTAAAATGGCAAATTCTGAAACCACAGATTAATTTTCTATCATTACCTCAGGCCTCACAGGATCCTCAATCCCAACTACAGTAATGCATGTGAGGTCAGTAACAATATCGGCCTCATTGTCCCAGTCAGGTTCAGGTTCACCAGGAAGGTCACGGTAGGCAATGCAGATGGTGCGTAGGCCCTCACATGCCATTGGCTCGATTACTTTCTTCACCATCTCATCCCTGTCCCTTGGCCTGAAGTTCCGCACTTCACCCCCTGCTCCGATAATGGATGAACACCTGGAAAATAAAACACAAATAGGGCCATACCCCTCAGCCCATGTGTCACACTATAAAAGGTATGCACAGTCCTAAGATGAAAACAAAAATATGGTAATTATCAATGATGGTAGAACACAAATTCAAGATGGCAGCTATGGTGGTGGACATATTGGGTATTGCACCGTGACGAAAATCAATAGGCTTGTGTAGTTACACACTCCCAACATCCACACCAAAAATGTTGATGATAAGTGATGGTGTTCTTGAGCTAGTGCGTAGAATGACATTCAAAGTTTCAGCTGCACCGGACTGTGGTGAAAATCAATAGGCTTCTGTAGATACCCCGTCCCAACATCCACACCAAAAATGGTGATGATCAGTGATAATGTTTTTGAGTTAGTGCGCAGAAAGCAACTGTGGACGGAGAGACAAATGTACATCGCACGTGACGACAATACCCCTTATGCCCACGGGGTATGCCATAAGTAGGCATATTAACAGTTTTATATGTGTGTGTG
>JBCNYH010000003.1:22499578-22512182 GCA_039654325.1 Tandanus tandanus
TATGGGCATTGCCTAGAAGCAGAGCACCATAAAATATCTTTGTGAGTTGCTTTCCTATTCTGTTTAAAATTAATTATTGCACCAATGTTTTTAAAGTTTAAGCCATGTTCTCCTCAAAAATTGGTAAAAACGTTGGAAAACTCCTTTTCTTTGCCAAAAATAAACTCAGCTATTGATGCTCAAAGGATTCTGTGATCAGCATTTTTAGCTCTGCGGGGGCAGTTACAGTAAATGTGTGTATCTTTCTTGGCAAACAAAAAAATCTCAGTCATTGTTTTGGGAAGAAATAAGGATTTAACCTTTAAATCAGTGGTGCACAACCCTGTTCCCTGGAGATTTACCACCCTCAGGTATTTAGCTCCACCTATAGTGGTGCTCACCTGACAGATCTAATAATCGTCTTCATTTCAAAGTCTTAAGTGCTGATTAAATGTTTACATGGAAAGGTGGGGATGATTATGACTGGAGCAAAAGTCTTCAAGGAGGTAGACCTCGATCTCCAGGGACAGGGTTGGGCACCACTGCTCTAAATATATTAAATGATTTGAGACACTCTTATTATGAAGCCAAAAATGTGACGTTTTGACCAGTTTTCAATTTTTAAACAGCAATTTAATTGGTTTGTGCACAACTAATGCATGATGGCATGTGGATGTATATATATCTCAGGTTATACGAGTCATGAAAAATCAGATAGATGCATCACCATATTTTCTAAAGCATGGAGCATTGCTAAAAAGAGGCCATTACAACTTTGACCCACACAATATTAATATATATAATTGAATAAGGGCAAATAATAAGGGCGACACGGTGGCATGGTGGTTAGCAAGCGAACCTCAGAAGGTCGTGGGTTCGGTGAGGGCAGTTTGCATGTTCTTCCCGTGTTTGCGTGGGTTTCCCCAGGTAGTCCGGCTTCCTCCCACAGTCCAAAGACAGGCACATCAGGCTAAGTGGCTGTTCCTACTTGCCCCTGGGTGTGAGTGTGAATGGTTGAGTTTGTGTTGGCCCTGCAATGGTTAGGCAAGCTGTTCAGGGTGTAACCGGCCTTTGCCCAGAGTTGGGTGAGATAGGTTCCAACCTCCCTGTGACCCTAGTAGGATTAAGCAATATGTAATGATAAACCAGGAGGACTCACTTTTTCAGGATGATTTCAGAGGCTCCTTTGCTGTAGAGACGGAAGCTGCCGTCTGGAAGCTGCACCACGGTGCTCATGGACTTACGAACGGAATTGAAGGTGTAAACCTTGTACAGCTTCTCCTCTGGGATTTGTTCACGGATGGGTGCATAGTCTCGCTTCAGGTCCAGCACAAAGCCTAGCAAGCCACACTCGGTCTTATTCCCCACCTGCTTAGGCAGGCCACCTTCCACATCAGGAGGCTGGAGGAGAGAAGGACAGACGAATAAGTTTATGCACAGATGCAGGTGTTTCTAATAATTTTGTTTTACCACATACTATGCTTTGTCCTGTATTTGTATATCGATTGCAGCTCCGTACTGTTTATTTGCTGTCTGTACGTTTAAAATGGGCATTAACTCTTGCAAGAGGCTGAAGCCCATCCCAGCAGACCTCGGATAAAGACAGGGAACACCCTGAACAGACCATTACAGGGCAACACGGACACATAACCAATCATAATCACATTCACACCTAGGAGCAATTGAGAATATCTAATTAGCCTAATGTGCATGTCATTGGACTGTAGGAGGATACTGGAGTACCAGGAGGAAACCCACGGAAGCATGGGGGGACCTGGCAAACTCCACACAGAAACACCCTCGGCGGGTACAGGGGTTAAGCCCGGGACCTTCTTCCTGTGAGGCGGACGTTCCTAACAACTACACCATCCTGCCACCCCGCAAAATTTATTTTAATGCTGATTATCGCTCTCCAATATACCCAACAGATATCTGGTTTGGAGAATCCCACAATACCATTCAGATTTTTTAAACAATTATAAGCACCAGCTGGGTTGGCTAGGGCTACTCAAAAGTCACATTAGTCATGTGGTTGATGACAGAAGTGCCAACAATATGAGCTACAGCATCAAGTGTCAGATTGTGTGTGACTCAATGTTTGCAACCAAGTTTAGTGAATCTTTGGATGCTTTAAAATGGTCACAGATCCATATGGCGATACATCCTCTGCTGTGCATGTTCGTACCATGATCTTGGAGGTATAGGCGCTGTTGATAGAAATGGCATTGACGATCATCTCCAGGGTGTTGGAGCTGATCTGATTAGGTTCAGGGATCTCGCGGAAGTGCTGGTCGTTCGCATAGGATTGCACCACAGTCATACGGTTGGTAGTCAAAGTGCCAGTCTTGTCCGAACAGATGGCAGTGGCATTACCCATTGTTTCACAGGCATCCAAATGGCGTACCAGGTTATTGTCTTTCATCATTTTCTGTGAGGACAAAACAGAGGTTAGTAGGTAAGATTGGGAATTGATATTTTATTTAATAACCTGTGGATCATAACATAGTTGCGTTAAATTTTTAATTGAGGAAAATGATAAAATAGTCAAGTATTTCTGAGTATTTGGAATATTTAGTGGGAAGACTTACCTTCACTGAGTAAGCTAGAGAGATGGTGACGGCAAGGGGGAGCCCCTCAGGCACAGCCACCACCAACACGGTAACTCCAATGATGAAAAACTTGACAAAGTACTGCACATAGACTGGTGTGCACTCAGGGAGCCAGTTCCGCCCTGCTACCACGAATGTTTCAATCACGAAGTAGAGCACCAAAATAATCACTGTGATAGCTGACATTACCAGACCTGAAGGAAAAACAAGAGCATGTTTGCAGCTACTAAAAAAACCCCCAATGACCCGCTGTCGCTATGATTGGCATGTAGAATTGACTCTTTGTGTTGATTGGATGGATGTTGGTGGTGCAAGTCATTTTTTCTTCTCTAATTATATGGAGGTGGCACCATAGTGGTTAGTAAGCCCACTTCACAACAAGAAGGTCCTGGGTCCGATTTCCAGGCTTAGGTGTTTCTGTGTGGAGTTTGCATGTTCTCCCCATGCTTGCATGGGTTTTCTCTGGGTACTCCGGTTTCCTCCCACAGTCAGTCCAAAGACATGCACGTTAGGCAAATTGGCTGTTCCAAATTGACCCTAGGTGTGAGTGTGAGTGTGAATAGTTGTATGTGTGTGTTGGCCCTGCGATAGTCTAGCAAGCTGTTCAGGCTGTACCCCGTCTTCGCCCAGTGTCGGCTAAGATAGGCTCCACCCTCACGGTGACCATAGTCGGATTAAGCAGTTCAGCAAATGAATGAATGAATGAATCATTTACTGTATCTGGGGCATCACAAAGCAGAACTGTAACAAATATGCAAGAAGCTACAAGTACATGAGATAAATTTTATCAACTACTGCACAAAGTTTGACCTCAACTTACTGACCCCACTTTTAAGTAGCCAAACAAGTCACCAAACAAGATCATCTAGTCCTTTATTCGCTGTGGAGTGGCTACTCACCTGCTTTACCAATCTGCACAGCCAGTTTAGTAAGTTTGCCCTGCAAAACAGATTTCTCCTTCTTCGGGACATTGGCTTTCTTCTTCTCCCTCTCTTCTACCTCTCCACCTTCCGCGCTCTTTAGTGGCTGCATTTCCATGGCGACTGCTCCATCCTGCTTCTTGGCTGATGGGTGGGACAGAATTTGAGTGCTATTACATATGGACAACAAATCTGTCCTGGCACAGCTAGGAACTACTGTGAGCAATATGTACCACCAACACAAACCATTCCGATTACTATATACATAACAAAACACATCGCAGGGTGGACCTCTACTGTGCAATTGTACTAGAGTACGTATCAACAGAAAATGCGAGATGAATGCAGACACAGTCACTGATGGCACAGTGGAAACACAAAGCGTCTACACTTGCAAGACAAGTGTACAAATTATCCCTTTTGACCCCTCACAGAGATGCCACATTTTTATCAGCAAAGTGTCTTTCGAATTTTCCTCCACACAGACAAAAACGTAACAATACCACAAAACACTGTAATACACTGAACAAATAGGCTGGTGAAGTCCCAACTGTCATGTATGCATCTCTAATAATGCAATTATGTAACCCGTACATGATATTATCCATTTTGAACAGTAACAATTCCCATTCGGCAACACATTACCTGACCTACTAGTTACCAAAAAAAAACCTTTACACTGCAATAAAATAATTAATCCCTCATTGCATCTCATTCAACTACTCTACTGTCTCTCTGGTACCTTTATTTTGATTGGTCTCCACTGTGGCCTCTGGCTGCTTGCCTGTGAGAGAGAGAGAGAGAGAGAGAGAGAGAGAGAGAGAGAGAGAGAGAGAGAGAGAGAGAAGTGGAAAGTTGGAGGGAGGTGGACAGAAGATAAAAGATAGAAAGAAAAAAGCAGCAAAAGAAGAAAAAGAAGGAAAGGAGAGTAACGGGAATAAAAAGTGACAGACAGAGACAGGATGAGAGACAGAGCACACAATGTTCTTGAATGGAAGGAAACAAGAGAGCACAGAACTATGGAAACAGATGAACAAGCGCACACATATACATGCACCACATGCATATACACCTAGATAAACATTCAACCGAACTTAATTAACACTAAAATTATACATGGCGACTTCATTTGGTTTCACTGATTCAGTGCAAACTTTTTAAAATATTTTGCAGAGTGGGCCAAGTTTCACTTAAGCACGTCTGTACAGTTTATCTTGTACTGTACATGCACCTGATGCCGGTATATTTGTCAGAAAGTTTCTGTCTTTAACAGTACATACCATTGGTGATGCTGCTCTGTTTGGCTTCGGTAGTAAATGAGTAACTACGGTCTTCTGATTGGGGTGCGTGAGGAGGTAGGTGTTGGGTCATGTGGGTGTGGAGGAGGGATTGTGGGAGGTTTTGGGATTGGGTGGAGGTAAGAAACAAAACAAACAAAAAAATAACACATGTATTTATAACACTGTTAGACATGTGATGGTATGCCAGGGAGTGAGGAAGTAAGTAGTCTTTGGATGTGGTCGGGTAACATGATTTTTTTAAAATTTAATTTAATTTAATTTTTTTAATTCTGTTAGTGCAGCTGTTGGATTTTTTCTTTCTACAGTCAATGAAACGTCTTTAAGAGATAATCAATAGGGCCATAACTAAAGATTCTTAATTTCTCTCTTTTTCCTCAACAGTCTTTGGGCCAGATTGACTAAGCAGGCCAAAACAGCATGTGGGTGCAATCCTAAAATAGTGCTGATAGGTGTGGCCAGTTCTGCAGGTGATCTAAAACAGACACTACCAGTTCATTTCAATATAACATTTCTAGCAATCTAGCAAGGGCCACAAACAAGCAGATGATATTAATTAATTCATTCATTCGTTCATTTACCAAACCATTTGGTCCCACTAGGGTCATGGAGAGGCTGTAGCCTATCTCAGCCGACTTTGGAAAAGGGTAGGGTACATGCTGAACAGCCTGCCAGTACATTGCAGGACTCACCAACACACACACACACACACACACACACACACACACACACACACACACAAAACCATCCACACTCATGCTCACGCCTAGGAGAAAGCTGGAACAGCCAATTAGCATAATGTGCATGTCTTTAGACTGTGGGAGGAAACCGGAGTAGGTAAGTCTGTTGGGCTTTTTCCACCCTAGCCTACTGGCTCGTCACAGCTGGAGCTTATCCCAATTTCTGTAGCATGTAGTGACTAGGGGTTTAACTCCTTCTGGATGGGACACTAGCCCACTGCAGGTTACCGTCCCAGTATTTTTACTGGTACCCATTTATACAACTGGGAGGACAGAGGCACACTTGTGGTTAAGACATTGCCCAGGAGACTTAGCAAGGTGGGGTTCTAATGGGGATTCAAACCCAGAACCTCTCATTCATGAGCCCAGCACCCTAATCACTACACTACCGGCCCCATAGGAAACTGGAGTACCTGGAGGAAACCCAAGCAAGAATACGTAAACTCCATACAGAAACACCATTGCTGAGTCTGGGACTCGAACACAGGATCTTCTTGCTGTGAGGCGGATGTGATAACCACTATGCCAGCGTGCTTCCCAGATAAAATTAATCTGCGGGCAATTTACAAACGGGACAGGCGCAGCTTGTTGATTGTAATCAGAAAAGCGTATAAACAGGTTATACACGCTCTCTCCTGAAATACCATGGCGACGCAAAATAAGGAGAGGAAACGAAAAGAGGAATTCTCTGCAGGAGCGCTCTCTGCGATGCCTCCTCTGTGCAGCAATAATTGCTGCCATGTCAAGCGCAAAAACTAAGACATGTTTTTTTCCCCCTGCGGTAAATATAGCTGCAATCAGCAGTAAATTGTGTGTCGCAAACCTTAGTAAATCAGTTGCGTGCATGATTTAAATATTCTCCTCCCCTTATTTTGTGCGAGAAGGGAACTCCCAGAAATGCATATGCAACAGGGCATCCCCAGTTCTCAGGTGCAGTCTTGTCACTGCGCCTCCTTAGTAAATACAGACTGGATTTTCTGATTCAGACTTGAAAAAAGAGGGTAAAGACAGACTTTTTAAAACAATGATATAATACAGTACTTAGAATCCTTAATGCTCATTCAAACGATGGGCGGCATGGTGGTGTAGAGGTTAGTATGTCTGCCTCACAGCAAGAAGGTCCTGGGTTTGATTCCCATGCTAGGGTGTTTTTGTGTAGAGTTTGCATGTTTGCCCCTGCTGGTGAGGGTTTCCTCCAGGTACTCTGGTTTCCTCCCACAGTCCAAAGATATGCACATTAGGCTAACTGCATCTTCCATAATGCTATTCCAAACTGGCTGTCTGTGTTGCCCTGCGATGGTCCGGTGAGCTGTTCAGGGTGAACCAGCCACCCTGCAACCCTAGTAGGATTAAGCGGTTTGGCAAATGAGTGAGTGAGTTTCCCATACAGTCAACATGTTTTTGTCACTGTCACTTCCTAGTTCATACTTCATGTATGGAGGTCAATTTATATAACACTTTCCTACATTCTGTATTATTTTATATCTCACTTGTTCTCTTTCACTTTCCCTTTTTAGTTTGGGCATAGAGTATTGTGTTTTCAAGAGAACGTTCTCTGCTACCTGTCAGCGATGCACATTTCTTAATAAAATTGGACTCTCTGTCTCTCTTTTGGCTAATATTAGTATACTCATTCCCACTTGAATGAAAGCTTGAATGTTTTTGCAATAAACAATAGGAAACACTTATTTTTATAAACTTTTTACATTTTGTAGCAGACCGTGGTAGCTACATTTATCTATCAGATACAGTAGTGAAGATTATACTCCACCACTTTTGTCTAAAAGGGCTCCTGGGCTACCGAGTGGCGCATCGACAAGGTGCACGACTATCAACCCGGAGATCGCAAGTTCGAATCCAGATTGATGCCACAGCCGTCCGTGACCGGGAGTCCATGGGAGCTGATTGGCCGAGCTCTCACGGAAGGGCGGGATGGCATACGCTCACTTCCCTGTCACTCACAGCGATCACCAGCCAATCATGGGCGTCTATGAGCTCATTTGTACGAGGGGGCGGATAGCGCTTTCCCTCCAAGTGTGTTAGGCCGCTCCCAAATATGCATGCACAGCAGTTCAAAAAGAGGCGGGCGGCAGCATCGCATGTCACGGAGGGGGCATGTAAGGTGACGTTTATGTGTTTTGCTACCAGCAACTCATCCAGTGACAAAAAGAGAATACGTAGACTGAATATATGAATGTCTTGATAAACACATTGTACACATTAATGGCAAATTTCGACTGAGATTAATTGCTGCATAATCAACACTCTCCCGCACTCACCCATTTTCTGAACCACTTAATTCTACTAGGGTCGCAAGGAGGCTGGCGCCTATCTCAGCCAACACCGGGCGAAGGCGGGGTACACCCTGAACAGCTCGCCAGACCATTGCAGGGCAACACACACACACACACAACCACTCACATCCACACCTAGGGGCAATTTGGAACAGCCAATTAGCCTGATGTGCATGTCTTTGGATTATGGGAGGAAACCAGAGTACCCAGAGGAAACCCACACAAGCACGGGGAGGACATGCATCCTCCGCACAAAAAGCCCAAGCTCTGGAATCTAACCCAGGACCTTCCTGCTGTGAGGTGCTCATGCTAACCACTATGCTACCATGCCGCCCTAAATCAATACTGATTTTTATAATACATTTTGTGCAGTTTTCCCATCATTTACTTCCATCCATCCATCCATCCATCCATCCATTATCTGTACCGCATTTCTAACAGGGTTGCAGCTGACACTGGAGTCAATCCCAGCTGAGTTCGGGTGAGAGGCAGGGTACACCCTGGACACTTCTTCAATCCAGCTGACTTTCAGGCTTTGGATCGGGCCTTTTTTTATGAATGGCAGCAGGCTCTAGGGTTGTTTTTTTTTTTAGCTTTCAAACACAAGCTTATAAACCTCTTGTTTCTGTTTACTATCAGGGCACATTGATTAAACATATCTACACTGTATGTCTTTCTCTTTCCAGGTCTTCCCACTAGTCCTCTATTGATCTGAAGAACCTTTTGTCTCTTATATAACACACCATTATCCATTTTCCACTTCCGTTTGCTTCTGGAGTTCATATTTAAGTGTTTTCTTACTCCCTCACTTCAGTTCAGTCCTGCCTCCCCGTTTCCTCTGAGCGTCAGGTAGAATCAGACGTAATCAGAACCATATTTTCCCCTCTTGGGTACATTGTATGTATATGAATGTGTGAACATCTTTCACTTGACACCTACCTTTCTTCTCTTTCTTCTCTTCTTCTCCCTCTCCAGCCCCTAGCAGCGTGAAAATGATTCCGGACTGAGAGTTTACACCAACCGCTGTCACCAACATCCTTCCTGATCCCTCCATCACATGGGTGCCTGAGAGAAGGAGAGAAGGAGTAATAAAGATCAAAGTTGCCTAGTTAAATAAAATCTGGTCTTGCATTAGTCTGCCCTACATGGCTAATGATGATCTAACCAATGACTTCATCCATCTTCTTTAGAGAAAATATCATTAGGCTATTATTGAATAATGTCCTCAGCATGTCAGAAAAGCCTAATAAAGTGAATGGAGTTACCACTGGCAGGCCCCAAAAATAGCAACAGGGTGGGGGTTGGGGGATAACACACCAGCGATCATGGCAGGAACCAGAGATACACTGATCTGATTAGAAACATCTGGATTCCTCCGCAGCCTCTCAGTCACACTGACACATGTTCAACAAAGTAAACAATAACACACACACACACACACACACACACACACACACACACACACACACACACACACACACACACTAACCAGAGAGAAGCATAGGGTCCTTTTCCACTGACTTGCGTACATGATCTGACTCTCCCGTTAAAGAGCTCTCATCAATCTTCAGATCATTGCCCTGAATCAGAACGCCGTCAGCAGGCAGCAGATCACCTGAATCCACATAACAGGATGAATATTACCACACAATCACTGACACACATGATTCTCACAACTTCCTGGTGTATATTAGCTATATTGGTTCAGAAACCTATTAAGCTTACTCTTTCTATGAGTAGAGAGTCAACGGAGAGTAGGGACTGACCATATTTGACCTGGGCCATGTCGCCCACCACCATGTCAGCCACAGGGATCTGGATGACATTCCCGTTGCGCACCACAGCAAAGCGCTGCTCTTGCTCGATGCGGCTCTGCAGCCCACGGAACTGCTTCTCCTTGCTCCAGTCATTGAAGGCCGTCACCAGCACCACGCAGATGACTGAGAGTAAGATGGCGGCACCCTCAATCCAGCCCGCCTCGGCTTCACCCTCATCCTCCGCACCACCTGACACGTTCCCACAGGCTGCATGACAAAAGATTAAAGGTGAACTAGAAGGAGCACACAAATGTTTTATTATTTAATTTTTTTGTTTTTATTATTTCCATTTCAGTGGACTGAATCTTATGATGTTTTTCCACTTAAAGTCCATTAAGTGAATATAGTAAAACATTATTAGGATAATTTAATAGAATAAGGTCAGTGCAACATATTAAAAAATGTTTTTTTGAGTATAGGAGGTCCAAAAATTTTCTCCTCTGACCATCCAGCTTCCATCCAGCTCTCGATTTCTTTTCTACCACAATAAAACCTTCTTCAATCTAAACTTTGAACACCCCATCCCCCCTTATTGTTTTGGTTTGACTGGAGCTGTAGTAGTTAGGGTGCTGGGCTCACGATTGAGATGTTGTGAGTTTGAATCCCATCAAACCCCAGTGCACTAGAGCCCCTAGGCAAAGCCTCAACCATAAGTGTGCCTCTGTCCACCCAGGAAATGGGTACCAGTAAAAATTACTGGGAAGGTAACTATGGATGAATGACTAGCGTCCCATCCAGGAACTCCTAGTCGCATCATGCTACAGAAAACAGAATAAGCTCCAGCCTGATGAACCAGTTGGTTCAGGTGTTTAAAGCCTGACAGACTTTATCTAACATCACCCCTCAGGATCAGTTCTCAGATCTGTTGAATTCCCCTTTTCCCTGGACCCCCTTCTCACCCTCAGTCTCCTCCCCTGGGGGCTGGTAGAAGGACAGGCCAAGAGAGATGATGGCTGCTATCTCCAATATGATGAGGGTGACGTCCTGCAGTGCCTCCCACACTAGCTGCAAAAAGGTCTTGGGCTTCTTTGGAGGAATGAAGTTTTGTCCAAACGTCTGCGCTCTTTTCTCCAAGTCCACCGGGTTATCAGATAAACCTGACATGGGCAAAGCACACATCAGAGATTGTAATAATAATAATAATAATAATAATAATAAAATTTAAATAAGGCACTTCTCACAACTTTTATGACAAATCTAGAAAACCCACGGTATATCTTACAGTTGAACTGAGAGTGTGTATTACATTCACTTAGAAATTGTGACAGCATGTTTTATTAAATACAGTTACACTTGTGCTCTCAATTTTTTTTCTCCCTCAGTGGCGTAGTGGTTAGTACATCTACCTCACAGTTAAAAGGTCTCAGGTTCGAATCCCGGGCTCGGCGTCACTGTGTGAAGCACGCATGTTTTCCCCGTGCATGCGTGGGTTTACTCTGGGTACTCCGGTTTCCTCCCACAGTCCAAAGACATGCACATCAACTGTTCCAAATTGTCCCTAGATGTGAGTGTAAATGGGAATAGTTGTGTGTGTGCTGGCCCAGCAAGCTGTTCAGGGTGTACCACGCCTTCGTCCAGAGTCGGCTGAGATAGGCTCCAGCCTCCCCGCGACCATAATAGGGATAAGCGGTTCGATAAATGAGTAAGTGAGGGTGAATTTTCTTCTTCCATTTTTCACATTAATAAATGAGTCTAATTTAATACTTCTCCACCAGGACTGTCTCCATCATAACAACGGTTCCACGAAAAGGCATTAAACAATAATATAAACCATTACATATAATAGTTTCTTCTAGTCAATGTTATATCTATAGTATTATTGATTGTAAATATGACAGTGAGTGACCAATTCAAGCAAATGTTTTAGAAGTGAATGATTATCACTGAGACAACAGGTGGCATGGTGGTTAGCACTTCTGCCTCACAGCAAGAAGGTCCTGGGTTCAAGTCCTGCATGTTCTCCCCGTGCTTCTGTGGGATTCCTCCAGGCACTAGGGTTTCTAAGAATTGCACATAAGGCTAATTGTCTGCTCCAGATTGCCCCCCGGTGTGAGTGTATATAATAATAATATAATATATATTATAACGGCTGGCATGGTGGTCTTGTGGTTTAGAAGGTCTTGGGTTCGAGTCCCAGGCTCAGAGTTTGTAAATGAGTAAGTGTTTGCCTGGGTTTCCTCCGGGTACCCTGGTAACTGGATGTTCCAGATTGCCCCTAGGTGTGAATGTGAGTGAGCATGGTTGTCTGTGTTGGCCCTGCAATGGTCTGGCGAGCTGTTCAGGTTGTACCGCACCCTTTGTCTGGTGTTGACTGAGATGGGCTCCAGCCCCTCTGCCTTCTTAATAAAGGATAAAGTGGTTTGGAGAATGAAATGAATGAAAATATAAGTGAAAAAACCTTTTCTGCTGTGGAATGTTTCACATTGGCAGTCATAAAAGCCTTCACAGCATCTAATACATTTCAGATGTAAATTATTCACTGTTTGTTTCCCACGCATTGGCAATGAAAGATTAAAGACCATTAAGCCACTGAAATGAATGGAGGGACAAACTGAACTCTTACCAACAGGATATTAAATTACACATCATCACTAAGCCTGTCCTAAACGTGCCCACCAGATCTTTCAGGTCCTTTCCTTCTTTCTTTCTTTCTTTTTTTTCTTCATGCATGTATGCAGTTTCCATGACGATGAAGGCATCAAGCAAACCTCACACTTGCTCTTCAACTTCCTGTCTTCGGGCACCTTTTCGCCTGGCTACAGATGATGTCATTGCATCAGAGAGGCATAAGAATAGATTTCTGATTGGTCTACTCTAATGGCAGCTCCACTGCAGACTCAGTCTGGAACACACCGCAAAATATCTGAGCAGCAATGGTTATCAGAGGCATGACCCAGCTCAAGAGCAAGAACTGTTACTTAGTTACTATTGGCATCAATTTTGTGTA
>JBCNYH010000003.1:22519005-22536228 GCA_039654325.1 Tandanus tandanus
GTTTTGTGCTCTAGGTGTTTTGTGTGTGTGTGTGTGTGTGTGTGTGTGTGTGTGTGTGTGTGTGTGTGTGTGTGTGTGTGTGTGGCTTGATCTTCTGGCCCCTCACCTCTCCCTCCCAAAGTGGCACCTGGCCGTCTAACTCTCCATTGAAAGAGAAAACTGGGACAGTGAGGGGAAAATGCTTTTTCAACGTAAGGAAAAACTAAAACCTGCCCGCTCCACTCTACCCCCGCGACCGGAGGGTCAACAGAACGAGGGATCACGGCTCTCCCAATCCATTAGGGATGGAGACAAGGAAGGAATAGGAGCGAGCGTTGAGAAGACACAGCCGTGGTGTATGAAGCGGTCAGATTTCAGAAGATGCAGTGCGGTGAAGTAGGGATGTGTGTCTATGGAAAAAGAAAAAGAGAAGGTAAAAGACATTAGTTTTTCATAATCGAAAACCTCATCACATGATTTATAGCATAATACTAGGATGCTACAAGAAGTCTGATGGTGCAACCAGTGTTCCGGTTACAATGTCTTTAAGAGAAAGACTGGCTAACACTTGGTTGATTGACTCAAAATGGTTAAAGGCTGTCATTCTGATCTCAGTGGTATGAATTAATTTCATTTAATTAATGTAACGGGTGGCGCAGTGGCGTAGCACTGCCACCACACCGCAAGAATTACTTTGGTTTGTGTCCCGAGCTCAGCAAGAACGTTTCTATGTGGAGTTAGCATGTTCTCCCCATTCTTGAGTGGGTTTCCTCCTTGTATTCCGGGTTTCCTCCCACAAACCAAAGAGATGCACATGAGGCTAAGGTGTGATTGTGGGTGTGAATGGTTGTGTGTTGGCCCTGTGACACTCAGGGCTCCTTTGCCTAGTGTCGGCTGAGATGTGCACCGTGACCCTAGTTCGGCAAATAAGTCAGTGGTTGAGTGATATAATGGGTGGTACAGTGGCGTAGTGGCTAGCACCTCCATCTCACAGCAGTGAGAGTGTAGAGTTTGCATGTTTTCTCCGTGCATGCGTGGGTTGCCTCCGGGTACTCCGGTTTCCTCCCACCGTCCAAAGACATGCACATTAGGCTAATTGGCTGTTCCAAATTGACCCTAGGTGTGAGTGGGATTGTCAATAGTTGTTTGTGTGTTGCCCTGTGATGGACTGGCGAGCTGTTCAGGGTGTACTCGCCATCGCCCGGTGTGGGCTGAGATAGGCTCCAGCCTCCCCTCGACCATAGGATTAAGCGGATTGGCAAATGAGTGAGTGGGTAATTGATATAATGATGTTAACTCATATAACGAGACAATTAACCTAATTATGCTAATTGAAGGGACAGTCACTTTGTATTGTGATTTTTATCTATTCATAGTTGTTCCCTATTTTTTTCCCCCTGTCTTTTCGATATTCTCCTCTATGTCTGGACGCATCCTGTGATTCCATCCACCAAGAAATGTGCTCCACAGTAGGCAAGCTCAAAACAAGACTAGACAAGTCTAAAATATTTGGACATATATTCATGGACTGTGTAAATTCATACAGTCAGTGATGCAGATAATTCATACAGTCTGTCTCAAGAGAGTGAGACAACTGCATTGTCCCATGGTTACCATGGAAACATACAGATGCCTCTGATTCCTACAAAGAGCCTTTGGCCTCGATATACCATCTCTCTCTCTCACACACACACACACACACACACACACACACACACACACACACACACACACACACACACGGAGTTGCACATTAATTTCCTTTCGTGCTCTCTCTCTCTCTCTTACAAACAAAAACACTTGCATGTAAGCAGATGCACATGTCATCACAGCATTTGCTCTCTCACTTGGTAATACTGCTGATAATCTAGTGCCCACTCATACATGACATCTCTCATCAGGCTCACTTTGTTCAAAGGAGTGTGAGTGCATGTGTGAGCTCAGTCCATGTAGGCTGACAGAGCTGGGAGTGTTCAGGAGAGACAGAGTCATCACTGCATCATGCTGACTCACCAACCCTGCCACCCTCAGCAGCCCGAAAACCCTCTCATCTCCCCTCATCTCATCTCTCCTATCAGTCTTTTCTCCTGTCCTTACAACCCTCTCCTCCCTTACCTCCCCTCACCGCTTTTCTTTCTCCTCTCCGCTCCTCTGCAGTGTCGCAACCATGGAGAGCGGAAGGTTAAGAGTGGTGCAGTGCTGACTATAGATCTTCAAAGGTTGTGGAAATCACATGAATATGGATGAGAAGTCACACCTTAAATAATGATATGTTTGTGGGTATGAGAACGCCTGTCTGCCAGTTTGAGGTATTAGTCAATTGGCAAACGCCATTCAATCCAGAGCCTATGAAAGCAGCTCTAGTTCTCATCAGTGGCCCACAGTTAAACAGATCTGCAGCTGTGTTTTGTGTGCTGGAGGCAGATGGCTAAAGATTATGCTGAGATTTCATATTGATCTGTTTTTCCAAAAACCTTTCCAGGTGTGTGCTAGGGTTCCATTAGGTGATATATTGTTGATAATGCGCTAATAGTGGGCTGCCCCAGGTCTACCCTGCTGATGCAAAACACAATGCTCTATGGCCAAACTAAAAAGGGAAAGCGAAAGAGAACAAGTGAGATATAAAATAATACAGTATGTAGGAAAGTGTTATATTAATTGACCAGCTCCTTACATGAAGTATGAACTAGGACGTTACAGTGACAAAAACATGTTGACGGTAAGGGAAACTCACTCACTCATTGGCTAAACCACTTAATCCTACTAGGGTTGCTGGGAGGCTGGTGCCTATCTCAGCCGACACTGAAGGAGTACAGCCTGAGCAGCTTGCTAGACTATCACAGGACAACACACACAAAACCATTTACACACGCTCACACCTAGGGGCAATTTGGAACAGCCAGGCAGCCTAATGTGCATGTCTTTGGACTGTGGCAGGAAATCGGAGTACCCAGAGGAAACCCACGCAAGCAAGAAGGAAGAACATGCAAATGCCTGAGCCCGGGAATCGAACCCAGGAGTTTCTTGCTATGAGGAGGACGTGCTAACCACAATGCCATTATGCCGCCCTGTACGGAAAACTACACAACACAAACTACAACTGTCTGACAGACGGTTTAACATATTAAGGAATCTTCTGTTTGTGTACCAGGAAACAGGGTGGTGACGATTTGGATGAGTTTGTACCACCAGTCTACAGATTTCCCATATCCAACAGCACAAAAACAGTGGAAGACTTGGTCTGATGTAAAAATGCAGGAAGTGACATTGCTGACTGGTTCTCTGAGAGCCCAAAATTCTATATCATAAGCAATGGTGTTAAAACAAAAAACAAGAAGAAGAAGAAGAAGAAGAAGAAGTGATGGGGAATGAGTCAGTGTGCTGCTCACTTCATTCTAATTACAGAGCCTGAACACTCACAAAGCTCCGATGCACATACCAACCACCGAAAGGAACAATGTTTAGATGTAATAAACCTTTCTGCATGTAACTGTTGCTATTTTCTATTGAATTCTCCCAGTGACTTGTATATCCTTCTTCTCTTTGCCATTAATGTATATGATATACAGTATCTACAACAACTAAAAATTCAATTAAAGGTAAAGGTAATGAAGTTGAATAATAATTCAGTAGAAATAATTCAGATTGTCGGAGTAGTGGTTAGCACATCCACCTCCCAGCAAGAAGGTTCTGGGTTCGAATCCCAAGCTCGACAAGAGTGTTTCCAGTGCTTGCATGGGTTTTCTCCGGGTACTCTGGTTTCCTCCAACAGTCCAAAGACATGCATATTGTGCATATTGGCTCTTCCAAATTGCCCCTTAGGTGTGAGTGTGAATAGTTGTGCGTGTTAGCCCTGCGATGGACTAGCGAGTTGTTCAGGGTGTGCCCCGCCTTTACCCTATGTCGGCTGAGGTAGGCGCCTGCCTCGGCGAGACCTTACCAGGATTTAGTGGTTTGGAAAATGAGTGAGTGAGCGATTAGGACTGTCATATGTAGCATGATGTGACATTATGCCACTTCATTTAGACGAAAAGACATTCCATGAAATGTTGAAGACAGAGGACGTAGTATGATGACGGTACAGTGACATATCTAAGGTAAATAGGCACCATAATTTCTGAAAGATTTATACATACGTAGATATACATATACATATACCAAGTTGCCAAGTTGATGGAGATCCCTCACTGCAGTACTCTGACTCACTTGGAGTTTCTCTGCAACATCAGTTGCTTTACAACAGGGATTATTTTCGACAGTCCACTTGACAGTCCGAAGACACCTGTCAGAGAGCCCAGGTTGACCTGAGAGGGATGCTGTTGATTCCTCACCTTTACTGGTGAATTGCACATTCACTCTGTCGAATGTGGCAAGAGGAATCTCAAGGTTTTGTGCAATCTGATATTGGCTGTCCACCCTCAGGCTGACCCACAAAACAGCTTCTTTGAAAATCAGACAATTCTTTTGCTCATAGTGTTTGCGGCATAGCCACATATAATATTCATATATTTATTTTCTGAACCGCTTAATCCTAATTAGGGTCACGGGGAGGCTGGCGCCCATCTCAGCCGACTCTGGGCGAGGGCAGAGTACACCTAGGACAGCTCGCCAGGCCATCGCAGGGCAGAAACACGCTGACGGCAGTGCAGCCTATTCTTTATGAACGACAGCAATGGTTCTTTGGTTCTTTTACTTTTACATGCCACTCACCACAGACAATGAGAGACATGGCTGGCATTTGATAACCCAGCTAGCTGCACTGGGGGGACTCAGTGGCAACTTGGTGATAGAGGGGCTTGAACCCCCGACCTTCGGATCAGTAAGCCAGCACCCTACCACCAGGCACCTACTGCCCGTGACCTAACGTAATAATAATAATAATAATAATAATAATAATAAACTCTTGAAAGGCGTCTTTATTTACCTTGGATATGTCTCTGTACAAATGCACAAAGAATGGGTACATTTTAATTTACACTATTCTGTCCTGATGATGCAACTTGTGTTTTCATGTGACTCATATTTTAACTTGTAATCATTTGTGAAACAACAAGTACACCCTGCAACTCAGAAAGCCTGAATGAACCATGTTTATAAATTGCTGTGTACTTTATTTATTTATTTATTTATTTATTATTATATATATTTTTTTGTAGTCCATATTTATGGTCACATTTCTTTATCTTTCCTTCCCTATCAGAAAACACGTGGAAAAGTACTTTGAAAAAAAAAGTCAGCACTTTATATGATATTGTGACATGATCGTAAATTATTCTCTGGTCTAGTGCTACATGCCAGGCTCAGGACAGGTTCAGCTGGCTCCCTTGGATTTCATGGGCTCAGGCATGGTTGAGTTAGATTTAGGCACAATACACATCGGTGTTTTCGCTATCCATGGCCGGGCACAGTACTCAAATACAAAGTCGTGCACTTTTGAATTTATTTTTGAATATCTGGGTTAATAATAGGCTTGCTTCTCAACTTGTTGCTGAATTGCAAACTGTAGTAGAATAACTGTGAAATACTCTTATGCGGTGATGTCAGTGTGCATACAGACTATCCGATGTCAGTAAAGCTATTCTTTCTTTATTCCTTGTTTTGTACATCCACCGATGTTAATATTCTCGATTTCAAAAAATTGAGAAAAACATCTTTTTTTTTTTTTTTTTATGAACTGAACTTCTCGAGTGCGCAATAAATTTTAAAACCAGAACATTTTTTCGTGCCAAACCGTTCCTTTTGTCGCCCTCTCACGGCAGCTATTGTAACTACATCATGTCTGTGCGAGCCTATCAGTGATACTATTAACATGTGCGACAGAACAGTCCAGTACAGGTTTTTCTTTGTTTTTGTTTTCATTTTTCAATGAAAACACTTGAGAGTTGATTCTTCATGCAGACATTCTCCATCCTGAGCTGATGGCTGCAGCATCAAAAGCTACCTGGGGGTCCAGTCACTTTTAATCCCACCCTCAGAGGAGAGGTGAAAGGGGAGGTGTATAAAAGTATTTTTAAAGCAACCTCCTTTTTGAATGTTATGGATAACTTTGTGACAGTATGTGTCACTGGTCTTGTTAATGCAGCAGTTTCAGTAGAATATACATAGTATGCAAAGTACTACATGTACCCCATCAGCTCAGGACAGACAACTGCATTCAAATTATTACAAATTTAAATCAAAGCACTAGTTCGGGCTTCTTTAGGAATACAAGAAAGGGCAAAATAAAATATAAATATATATATAATTTTTTTTACCCTTTCTTGTATTCTTGTTCGGTTGTTGTTGTTAAAAAAAAAAAAAATAATAACACACCTGTTCTTAAAATAAATTATATTTTTTTCCCTATTTCCTGTCTTGTGTTTACATAATAGAAATCCGACAAACAAGGAATTAAAAAAGAATGGCCCAAATGGCCTCGACTACATAATAATAAACCTGCTAAAACCTAATTTGTTCTTTTGTTAAACAATGTCATTCCTTAAGCGCAACAACAACAGTAATCATACATAAACTGGAAAATATTAAGAAAAGGAATGAATAAAGAATTTAAAGAATCATAGATAAGGAAAGAAATACAAGTTTTTCACTCCAGTTGCGATGAAAGTCTAAATTTTGGTGCAACCAGTTGCCATGAGAAGTTGCAAACAGTTGAATGTAGCTAGCATGTTAGATGATTGTAACTAGTGTGCAAATAAATGGTCATGTGATCTCAATATAAATGTATATATCTCAATATAAATATAAATATAAACCTTTAACTGTAGAACATTTAGGCATGTTAGAGAACAAAGCTAAACAAATAGACCAAGAAGCTATCAAAAAAAGCATCAGGGGTAGGTTATAAAACAAATCAAAACAAAAAAAATACACCAATCTTAGAACATCTCATGGAGCACACTTAAATTACTCATCACTCATTTGCTGAGCTGCTTAATCCTATTACTAGGGTCATGGTCGACACTGGGCGAAGGCGGGGTACACCCTGTACAGCTCCCCAGACCATTGCAAGCCAACACAGACAACCATGCACACTCACATTCACACCTAGGTTCCAACTGCAACAGACAGTTATCCTAATGTGCATGTCTTTGGACCGTGGGAGGAAACCAGAGTACCCGCAAGAGACCCACACAAGCACGGGGAAAACACGCAAACTCCACACAGAAACACACAAGCCCAGGATTCAAACCCAGGACCTTCTTGCTGTGAGGGGAACGTGCTAACCACTACACCACCGTGGAAAGAGTTTAGAACAACTTCAATTTCGCCAACTTTGCCCAAAGTCAGTGACCAGGTACAGTGTAAGTAGTGCATTAGTCTGAGACACACCTTTTGCAGATATTACAGCTGAACACACTCGTGACATTCTTTCGATGATGGAAATCAAACATTGTTCTGGATGTTCTTCCTAGCAAAAGTTCTCAAAAATGTGTTGCACTTGCTGGTTGCTTTGCCTTCACCCTCCTGTCCACTTCATCCCAAACCAGCTTGGATGACATTTAAATCTGGAGACTATGTGGCCATTCCATGATTTGAAGCCTACTATCCTGTTCTTTTCATCTAAGGTAGTTCTGATATTTCGCTTCCCTTTGTTCCTTCTCACATCTTTCATTAGACTTGAACATAAATCTTAATAAAAAAAAATTTATAAAATTAATAATAATTAAAAAATGGGTGTTATCTAAAACTTTTGACCAGTATTATGTCTCTATATTTTATAAAACCTCCTCGAAGTGGAAACACCGGATTGGTGGCAGCATCGTGTTGCACTAATTTCATCAAGGGTTGAGGGCAAGAGGTTTGAATCCAAATACAAATCACTCCGAGAAGAAGATCTGGTCTAATCTGCCAAAGCTGTATAGAAGTACTTTAAAATAAAGAGCCTGAATGTAAGAGAATGGCTAATTCAAGCCCAGACCTTAAACTGATTTAAAATCTGGGGTAAGACTTATGTTGATGTCGATGGTCCATCAATGGTCTCCATTCAATCTACAACAGCGTGAGCAGTTTTTAACAAGATGAATGATCAGGAAAATGATCAGGAGGCACTGTATCAAGCTGATAGGTGAATATAGCAGAAGACATGTACCTATATTGCAACTAAATGTGGTTCTACAAAGTACAAATCCACTTATGCTTAATTAAATTTTGGGTCATGACAAGGGCTGCAGTCCCAGGCTCTGCAAGGGCATTTCTGTGTGGAGTTTGCCTGATCTCCTGGCGCCTGCATGGGTTTCCTCAAGGGACTCCAGTTTCCTCCAACTGTCCAAAGAGATGTGCATTAAGCTATTTGGCTGTTCCAAACTGCCTCTAGGTATGAGTGTGACTGGTTGTGTGTGTGTTAGCTAGCTGTTTAGTGTCTACTCCAACTTCGCCAACAGTTGGCTGAGATAGGCTTGAGCCTCCCCGCGACCCTATCAAGTGATTCAGCAAACGGATGGATGGATAGATGGGTCATGACAATTGACCAATTAGTAAGTCCCACCCTCTTTGCTGTTGTTGCTACCTCGGACAAGAGAGTCAGGAGTTTACGGCTATCGCATTCCAAACAATGACAGAAATGCAATTATTGGTGTTGCCAGTTTTGGAGTAATGACCATAAAAAGATCGCTTCAAGAAGCAGAAAAAAAGGGGCTACAGTATAAGATGGAGCAGTAGATGTACTACTAACAGTAGATGTGGTGTAAAAGTGTACAGTAAACATGATTTGGCTCAAGGCCGATGTCAATGCACCCAAACATGAGAAGCTGGACAACATCAGTATTGATGGTGCTGCTGATGAAACACCATCAAGGAGCAGTGTTGTACGTGCACTGCAGGGTAAGTCATTATTCCTGTACTACATGATTACAATAAATCCCCAAAAATGGTGATGAGAAGTGATAAGCTGTTAAGATTCCAGCACTGAACTGATGTTACTGATTATCTAGCTAACTAGGGTTGACTTGAGACTTCTAATCAGATTATAATAATGAACAATCATAGCTAGTGTACGATTATTTATTTTTTTACCCATATATAGTGAAGTTCTTCACTCATGCACATCTTATAATTCTAATTGTTACACTTTACAATTTAGTGTTTTAAGCCATGGAAGTATTCACTGCATGCCATTAGGAAGGTTGAGGGATGTGTGTGTATAGAAAAAATGACTAGAATGTTATGTGTGAGTGAGGAAGAAAAAAAATGTCCAGCGAAATGTTTTAAAAGACAGCCGAACTCCTTGTCCTATTCCTACCCGTAACCCTGTTAAAGTTTTAAGGATACTAGCCAAACACAAATACTAGTAATACACTAGCTTTACTGGCAGTGCCCTATGCTGGCCAACACATTAAGCTTTGAAAAAGGAACAGAAACGATTCCTTCTTCCAATCAGGGTACCCGATGTCAGTATTACAGATGCCCCAATCACAGTGTTTCATCATCCTCTCTCTCACTCTCACCCATTTGATGAACCGCTTAACCCTATTAGGATCATGAGGAGGCTGGAGCCTATGTCAGCCAACACTGGGAGAAGGCGGGGTACACCCTGAACAGCTCACCAGACCATCGCAGGACGACACACACAATTATACACACTCAAACCTAGGGGCAATTTGGAACAGCCAATTAGCCTAACGTGCATGTCTTTGGACTGTTGGAGGAAACTGAAGCACCCAGAGGAAACTCATGCAAGCATGGGGAAAACTCCACACAGAAATGTCCTTGTTGAGCCAAGGACTCAAACCTAGGACTTTCTTGCTGTGTGGCGAATTTGCTAACCACTATGCCACCGTGCCGCCCGTTTCACCTTCCTGTATTACTAAATTTTAAATTTCTAAAAAGTTTTCAAAGCTCTAGCACTTTCTGATATGGGTTTCGGTGCCCTTGTCCAAATTGTTTGTCCAAGTGTAGGAAGGACAGAAAGACAAGGCAGTATAATTTATAATGCTGGCAGAAAATGCCCCTCCTATGAAAATAGCTAGACAAAGTGTGAAATATATTAAAGATAAAACAAGATGGTCTGACCAGGCACTTTACATGGCCTTGTAAATCACAGCATTTTTTGTGGAGGTGTTGTGCCCATGCTTATTAAATGTTATAATCTCCTGATGTTTTAACTATCACACCACCTAGATTAGACCACCTGGTTTACAGCTCAACAGGGTTTTGCCAAGCAATGTATGAATCATTAAGTATATACCTCCCCCACTGTCTGCCACTCCATGCACCTGATTCAGTTACTGATCCCTCGCTAAGCCCTGCAATCAGTGGTGTGTATTAACAATTAAAACACTTGCTATATTTGATCATATTTGTCAAAAACTGAAGGTCAAAATATTATTTATTTCTACATATTATAGATATATAATCCCAATATAGTAAAATACTCTAGGGTGACTGCTGTGACCTTGAAAAACAATCAACGTGACCTATATACAATCCCATCCAAGACCCTGATCCTGAGGGCAACCCATGCGACAAATTTGGTAATCTTGTGTTATTTCCTATTAAGGTTATCGCACTAACAAACTTTGACAAGCCCAATAGACAAAGATTCACTAACTTGACTGCTGTGACTTTGAAACAAGTTCAAGAGCACCAACATATCATCACAACTGAGACCTGAGATTCCTGAGAGGAATTCATCCACCAAATTTGGTGATTCTGTGTCAATTCCCTAACAGGAATTGACAAGGCCTATATGTAAAAAGTGAACTTGTGACCTTGAAACAAGGTCAAGATGACCCATATTCAATCCCACTCTATTCTCCAATAAGGGGGGCCCATAGACCAAATTTGGTAATCCTGTGTCATGTCCTTCCGAAGTTATCACATTAACAATCGTAAGGACAGACGGACGGATGGACCCCATTTCTATAGCTCCTGCTTAGCTCACCTTTGGTGATGGTGGGAGCTCCAAGGTAAAAAAAAAAAAAAATTGTGTAATTGTTCTGCTTTACACAACTGAATCTACATTTTTCCGAGTCATTAAAGTAGCCACCCTTTCCAGATTATACAGCTGAACACACTCGGCCATTCTTTCAATGATGGAAATCAAATCTTGTTCTTGAAGTTCTTCCAACACTGTTCAAAAAAATTCCAACAAATATGTTGCACTTGTTGGATGCTTTGCCTTGACCCTTCCCTTGACTCCGTCCCAAACCAGCCTGATGGGGTTTAAGTCTTGAGTCTGTACTGGCCATTGCATGATTTGAAACCATCTTGCTCTTTTCTTCCAAGATAGTTCTAACATACCGCTTCCCTTTGTTCTTGTTCAGGTCATTCATGGGAAATGCATAGATTTCAATAAACCAAAAAAATGAAGGTGCACTAATATTTTGCCTGGTAGTGTGTGTGTGTGTGTGTGTGTGTGTGTGTGTGTGTGTGTGTGTGTGTGTGTAAAAATAGAAATAAGAACAAAAAACAAGATATTTACTCATAAACTTTAATCTTGATTTATTTGCTTAGGATTTCTAAGTCATTTTCACCTTCTGCTTTATGCAGTCTAGCAGTCTGTTTGTCTAGCAGTCTGTTTGTCTAGCAGTCTATAGCATTCTGTTGAATATTAGTTCTTTGTATCATGATATTATATTACAGGCTCAGTAATGCTGGGTTTACACTGGGGCACGATGTCCATGATCTCAACGATTTGAGAGAATCGTGTTGAGCGTGGGGGTTCGTGGCATCGAATCGTGATGATGTTGAGGGATCTCTACGATATTCTATGATTTGTAGAATATTAGTAGAGAATATTAGTAGAGCTTAACAGACCTTAGCAGATCGTAAGGCACTGCAAGCCCAAGTGGCCTGAATCTGATTTTCCCCCCTTATGTTTTAAAATAAAACTGTCAACACTGACATCTCTCAACTCCACGTTTGCCATCGACTTCTGTGTATTTTCACTTCCGTAAACACCGTGCTACGTCAGACCCATGTGTTTCTATTGTGCATGCGCTCCACACTGGGGCCTTAAACTGTTCACACTGCAGTCTGTTATAGGTAACACATCTCTAAAATAATGAGAACAGCCACTCGAAAAAAAATTGGATCTGGAAAAAAATCGGATTCAGGCCACTTGGCTTGCAATGTAAACGTAGCGTAACAGGCCTTGATGCGCCATCATAGGGATCTTGATGAACTTGGAAACATGATTCCTTCAAGTTTCATTTCTTGGATGCACCCTGCCTCCTTTTTATACCCCAATCCTGCCCCAAGCGTTCTCATAAATCATGGGGTTCCGTGCTTTTTTGAATCATGGAGATTGTGGGCATCATGGCCCAGTATAAACCCGGGTTTATTAGCAATTTCAAGTATATCAAATAAAACTTTCAAATGGAATTTCAAATGAATTTTACCAGCTTAATAATTAGAATAGTGTACAGCATTGGAAAAATTACCAGACCACTTTTAATGGTGATATTTTATCCATGACTGCATACAACAGACTATAAAGTAAAAAGATAAACACATTATGACTTGCAATCATACAGTTATTTACTTTGGAGAAAAGTGTTTTTAATACACATTAATATTCCAATGAACATTTTTTTGCTCCCCATCACTGTATCAAAGTCAGACAGACAGTACCTTATTCTGAGCTTGGTGAGTGCACTTCACCTAGGCTCTCTTTCAATATCCCCATTTCTCCCACTGGCCACTTTATTAGCCCATCTTGTCTCCTTATCCTTCTCTTTCTTCCCTCAATTATACTCTACTTATGCTTTACACTCCACTTCCTCCCAGCCACTCTCTCTGCAGTGGTCTTTATCCCCTTAAACAAGGCACTGCTGTTCAAGCAGTGAACCCGTGGACCGCACTGGCATATGAGTCTATGGGGAGTAACATAAGCTTCTAATCTCAAAAATGTCAAAGAAAAAGCTTGGACTAGGACCACACAAGACCAAAGCGCGTGGATTATGCCTAGGTAATGACTTTCCTTTGACTGTCACTGTCCAAGTAAGCTTGGAAACGGAACCTCCAAAATAAGATTTAATGTCATTTATAGCAAGCGACACACCCAGAGTGTTGCAAGCTCAGGTCAACTGGCTCAATAAAAATTTAAGAATTGTTTATCTACTGCTCAAATAGTGTAAGGTCATAAGGTTATATGAGAAGTTTTTATTACTCAAAGCAAACACCAACTTCCTTCATCGCATAGTAGCATATAGACCAATAAAGACATGGAATTCTTTTTCAGTCTGAGCATTCAACTTTACACAGAAATCTTTTTCTTTTTTTTTTTAAGGAAAAAAAGCCATATAAGGCACCACCTAACACAGTTCTATTTTAAGGTCACTAGGTATTATAAAGCCTAATGTTTCCAGTGTTAATTATAATATTCAATGAAAATATTCCTGGGTTTTTTTTGTTTGTTTGTTTTGCATGTAAGAGTGTTTTATATTAAAGGTGCGCTCACATGATACCAATCATGGTCCCGATTTACCTAGATCAGATTCTGATGTTACATCGAAGGAAATCGAAAGAACATTGGTACACAGCGTAAAACATCGGTATACATCGTAAAACATTGGTATACATCGTAAAACCGGTACATATCATAAAACATCAGCACACATCGTAAAACATCTGTATACATCGTAAAACATCGGTATAATTAGTAAAACATCTGTAAACATTGTAAAACATCGGTACACATCATAAAACATCGGTATATGTTGTAAAACATCGGTACACATCGTAAAACATCGGTACACATCGTAAAACATCGGTATACATCGTAAAACATCGGTATACATCGTAAAACATCGTAAAAAACGGTATACATCGGAGAACATCAGAGGACAGCAGAATTTTGGGGAAGAAATTTGGGGAAGAGTGAATTATTTTGGGAGAGTTCAAAAATGTTTTTTTTGTACTTGCAGTATATCGGGGAAACATTAAAAAAAAATTGGAGTAACATCGGTACACATCAGAACAAAATCAGCTGAAACATCGGACTCACATCGGAATATAATCGGCTCAATTCGGGATCATGATCAGTATTGTGTGAACGCACTTTAACTGGTGTTAATTGCAATTTTCTTTTTTTTTTATTCTTTGTAATTAGTATTACTCTTAATGCATTGTTATGAACTAATTTTTTATAACTTTCAGATACATGAATTTATGCCATTCATGAAGTATCGACCCCAAGACGAGTAACTGTGCTTTAGGGCACAAAAAGTGGGGATCCAAACAGATTTAAAAAAATATGTGACTTTGGGTATTTTACAAGCGCTGGTACATCATGATGCAGCTCTATCCAAAAAATACCACCCAAAGCTTTCACACATTACCTGAGCACGTGTAAAACTTTGTCATTATTTAGGCTATTTGTTAAAACACTGGAACTGATAATCCAGTAGTATTATTCCAGTAACACAAATGCAATAGCTGCAATATAATCCACAGTGTTTACAGTACTGCACCTACCTCAATTAGAATATACTGCCACTAAAACGATGAACCCTCTCAACAATGAAAACATAATAAATGATTTTACATGGTTTTGCACCATTCATATCCATTCAGCATATGCATCATCCACTGATGAGATGAATTGATTAAAAGATCCTTGTCATGATAATGTAATGTAATATTTTGTAAATTGAGTTAATGACACCAAACCGAACAAGCGCACGACTTTCTTCGGTATGAACCCCACGGCTGCTCTAATCGGTCTCTACATCAGAAGCACTCCAACTAGGGCAACCTAGACAGTGAAGTGGGGCAGCTGCACTTTTTATACATTATATGTCAGAGACAAAGATGGAGCTCAAATCCAAATAAGATCCTCCCTTATAAATAAAGGGAAGATGAAAATAAGCACAACAGACTTTAAAGGTTGTGATCTGCAAATCTGTTCATGCATGTGGTTTATTCATGTTCTCACAAATGCACAAAAAGTCCTTTTGAGTTCTCAGATGAGATGTTTATTTATTTATTTTTTTCTGAATTAACTGATGCCAACATACAGTAGGCTATTTCATGATGCAGACTGTCTTACCTGAATAACAGTTGCATGTGCTTGATTTAACCAGAGAGGTTAGTGAATCTGAAATTCGGAATTCTGAACCTCCAGTGTCCTTATACCTCACCTAACCTCTTAAATCCATCTAAGGCGATATGAACCAATAGCAACAGCACTCACACCTGACGATCATGCATAAATGACCAATCAGAGTCAAGAACCGGAGTCGTGGGGACTCGATACGCAGTCGTCAAAACGGCTCACCCACCACCCCGCCCCTCCTGCCGCGCTTCGTCCCCACACCCAATTCACACAGGCGCACACATACAAACACACACACGCACACACACACACACACACACACACACACACATCCTGCAGTGATGGAGAGGGACGACAAAAGTCCTTGCGCTGTCCGGTAAATGAAATCGCAGGGAAGAGCGCTCAGGATGGGACGCTGAAGTTAATGCGGCGGTCTGTCGTCACTGCACCGACACGCGCGCGGTAAAGCTCGCCAGTGCGTCGCAGTGCTTTCCGAAAAAATAAAATGACCTCTACTGGTCACCTTCACGGAGCTCGCGCTCCATCGCGCTTTACACCACAAGCGCACCTTGCACGCACGGTATCAGATCTGCGTCTGATCTTCCACGACAGGCGGGGAAAAAATGCTGTGGATGGCATAAATCATACTGGGCAAACATCATGAAGTGAGAGAATGGCGCGACAGACCGGTGTGTGTGTGTGTGTGTGTACATGTGTGCACGAGCGTCAGTTGCGTCCAGCACAGGCGCAGTGCCCCCTCCGCAAGGTTACCGGTGTGTGAGTACCGGTTCCGCTCGCATCTCCTCCCCCCTGCTCTGCCTCCATTTCATTCCCTTAATCCGCATAAAAGCCATACAGAAGCAAAGACACGCAGGTGATCGGACATTGCTATGCCTAGAGCAAGGCTGTAAAGAAGAGCTACCTTGTAAACATGGCATTACACAACCATGCAGAGGAGAAATACAATCGCAGTCCATTAAGAACAGCAATAATCACTGCTTATGGTCAAGCCAGGAAAAATATGGGATCTGCATAGAAGGGCAAACGGCCACAGCTTGTCTTATGTCTGGTGTTAATGATGCACCACATTTGAGAGAGAGAGAGAGAGAGAGAGAGAGAGAGAGCAGTATTTTTGCGCGCTGGGCTTCAATGCAGCAGTTTTACGAGCTTGGCAGTTATGGTTGATTCCAAGGAAAGGTGACCGTTTTTAAAGTCAGATCTGTAAAAATAAAACGTTCAGGTAAAGACATACAGCATCGACTTATAATCATCAAATAGTCATGAACATTTAGGGACCATTCGACAGCTTCATGACTGGTGGAAATGCCAAACGCTTCGACTCACCAGGCCATGCTCCAAGGACATCGACGCGGTTTGGTGCGCAAAAGGAGATTCCCGAATTCAGCCCCGCAGTAAATTAAGAAAATAACAGGACTCGATGGAGACTGAAATCACCTACTGCTTGCTGTCGGGGTGCTCCTTTAAGACTAATGTTTTCTGTCGGGTCTTTTACTGTTGAGGGCAATTTGCATCCTATAATAGTGCAGTCGTTGCCTGGGTTGGCTGAGGTTCCGCAGAGGAAAACACGAAGGATGAAGACATCGCGTTAGGATGTTTGCGCCGCACACCATGTACCAAACCGGAGACTGTTTGTTTACTGATGATACGGTGGTCTTCTTGAAGGTGTAAATCAAAAGAGGCGATATTTGGGATTTAGATGCGATGGGATGAGAGCCCCCCCTCGCTGAGCTGCGCGCTGAGGAGCTCAGACGCAGCATCCACGCGGGCTGCTGCTGTGCGCGCGGATGGAGAGGGAGGGAGAAGAGAGGAGGGCACTGTATCTCTCTCTCTCACACTCTCTCTCTCTTTCTCACTCTCTCTTTCTCTCTATCCCCCAACCCCGCCCCACACCACCCGTCAAACCACGCCCACACCGCACTCTAACTGTGAGAACACGTCAACGATTAGGGCACGCCTCTTCTCCATCACTTCAGAGGCATGGGATTAAATAGATTTGCAGTGCAATGGAAGAGTTGATCGTTGTGGCATGCAATTAATGTGGTATTGCCAAAGGTTAAAAGAATTTTTTTTTTTACAGAATTTGAAATCCAGAATTCACCCAGGGCAGCTTCTATGTACAGGGTGACCCAAAAAAACCAGACCCCTTATATATTTGTCTGAAATTCATAAATTTAATTCTAGCTTTTTGGTTTTTTTCAGGATATGAAGTAGATTCTGTGCATGAAAGA
>JBCNYH010000003.1:22544968-22561750 GCA_039654325.1 Tandanus tandanus
CTATTGGGCCTCAACAGTTTGAAAAAAGAGAACACCCATTACATTTGGTGGTTTCATTCAATAACAACTTGCTACCTAGCTTGGCTTGCACTTGGTTTTCCCCCCCCCCCCCCCCCCGATGTGGGATAAGTGTGTTTGTGCATGCTGTAATAACCTGATAACACAGTAAAAGCTCTTGAGTGAAATGGTGCATGTGATGCTAATAATAAGAGTCACCAAAAAAGACACGCTAAAGTAACTAAAAATAATAATAATAATAAAAAAGGAATGTGTTGTTTTTTTCCATTTCAGAAGATTTTGTATTTAAAATATGTTAGCAGTCGAGAGAACAAACCTTAGACTGCCTTACAAGTTACAGAATCATATAACATACAGTAATTTAACTTTAGGGTAATACGAGGATGCATTTTAAGGAGAAAGAAAGTGTGTAATTAAATTATGGCATATCAAGGCAGTGCCCCAGATTTGGATGCTTTACCTCTAGTAAAGGCAAGCTCCTGGGATAGTATGCCATGGTTAGATTTCCTTTATAATACTTTATTTCACTCATTCGTTCCCCATTTTCTCACCCTCTGTCTTCCTTTCCCAGAGAAACTGGAACAAGGAAGGAAAATAAAGTAGGGCATGAGCTTGGAAACTGATTGATGTGCTGTGGCTAAAGCCTGTTTTTGTGACTGTCACCTGGTGACTCATGCTCTCAGTCCTCATTACCCTACCTCACATGAGTGTGGGCATTGGCACTTTGACAACTTCCTTAGCTGTGAAAAAATCCAGCTGTATAATTTCAGATCACAGAATAATCAAGGGGGGAAAAAATGCAGTAATTTGGTCCATGATCCAGACTGCCTCTGGTCTCAAGGGAGGGAGTGGTTCTGGGAGAAAAAAAAAGAAAAAGAAAAAGAAAAAAAAAGAACTCTAGTCTACAATGTAGTCTGCTTTACATGCCCTGTTTCACACACTGTTCCCTCTCAGGTACATTTGGCTTCCATGTCATAGAGCTGCAGCAGTTCAGTCATTATGGCCTCAATCTGGGCTTTGGTGAGGTCCTCACACAGAGCCTGTGGAGACAATAACATTGTGATTTATTTAGGAACATATTGATTTCTTCAGCTGATTTCTTTGATTTACAAAAAAAAAAGGTTCTTTCATTCTAGAAGCAAAGACACTTGAATCCTGTTGGTTGCTTTATCCCATTAAAGATGAGAATAGATCTGCTGCTTGCATCAATTGACTCACTTACTCATTTGCTGAACTGCCTAATCCTACTGGGGGAGTCTCAGCTGACACTGGGTAAAGGTGGGGTACACCCTGAACAGCTCTTGACTAAAATCAGCAATGGTTCTTTTAAATGCCTCTCACCATAGACAGTGAGAGACATGGCTGGCTTTTGATAACCCAGTTAGCTGCACTGGGGAGCACAAATAAACTTTTGAATTTATAAAGAAGCAGCAGCCTCCTCGTGACCTTAATAGTATAAAGCGGTTCGGCAAATGAGCAATGGTGCAAAAACATACCAAAAAATTTAAAGATTGAAAATTTGATCAAGTTCCATTTTTTTTTTCAAATCTAACCATCAAGTTTTGGTGAGCCTGCACGCAGTGTAACCTCAAATATCTGTCCTTGAGAAAACTGGAACCCAATGGTTCCTGATTTTAAAGCAAACTGCTTCAAGGTTTGTTGTGTTATGGATTCTGCAGTGCTTTTCTACTCACTGTGGTTGTAAACAGTGATTATTTGAGTTACTGTAGACTTTCTGTCATCTACATCCAGTCTGACCTTCTCCATCTCCTCTGTCCTTTCTCATCAATTCAGGGTGTTAATCGAAGCTCTTAACCTTTTTTTAATTGTGCTTTCACATGAGTGGCTGATTGGATAACTCCATGTTATAACTGCATATTCACATTACTGGCTTTTATAAAAATCAATACCCTAAATACGTGACTGAATGACAAAGATAGAAAAGACTACTGAAAATAGTACCAGGGATATACAGCACTGTACTAATGCTCTGGTTTTGAAATGATCTAGAAGTCAGTGGAACATAGACTTAAAAAAGAAGGAGGTTTAAATAGTTGCTGAAACTATATTTATTAGCTTTCTACCTATTGCTTTGTTTCCTGGATCCTGGATGAAACCAATTGTATGCTATAGATAGCCCAGACCATAATATTCTTTTTGTAACTTCAATTTGATAGGAGAGGGGTTATAAAACTTGGGCAATTCAAATACGCTTTTAAAGAGCCTTCCCCATGGATAAAAATTTTTTCAGACTCGGTATATAAATATGTACACACACACACACACACACACACACACACACACACACACACACACACACACACACACACACACACACACACAGCTGAAATATGCATTTCTAATTTTATACAGCTAAACATGATAAATGCTCTATGTCTTATATCTTGTGGTATTTGGGGCAGTACTGAATGTGAGGCAGGCAGGATATTCAGGCCTTGAGAAAAGGGATGTGTAGAGGAAGGAAATAGAACTGCAGTGCATTTGTTAATATACTTGCTATACACTGTGTGTGTGGGGTAAACATGGTACACCCCCAATGAAGTACTTTTTTTGTTTTTTTTAATACCATACTGATTTACCAGTGAACACATTTGACTTGACATGTCACACATTTTAAAAGTTTAGAATGTTTCGACTTAATGTTGAAGAACATCAGAGAGAGGTTATTTGCTGTTCTCATCTATATAATAACTCTTTAAAGCAATCAGACCCACACCAATTTCTGTCTTCCTCGCTGATCATTCTGATCATCAGCGCTATCTCTCACAAACATTCTAGAGAGAAAATGTAGAAAACATAAAGCATAACCACAACCGAGTCTCTGAGTGGGGCTGGTGGGGTAGTGGTTAGGATGCTGGGCTCATAAGATTAAAAAAATAAGATTTTATTTATTTTTTTGATTTACTGTATTAATCCCACAAGGGCAATTTAGCCTCTGCACTTAACCCATCTGAAGTGAACGCACACATGTAAACAGTGTGTGTGTGCTCACTGTTTACATGTGTGCGTTCACTTCAGATGGGTGGAGGTGGAGGAACCATTCGGTCCCAAACCTGCTTCTCTAACCATTAGACCACAGCTACCCAAAAATTATTGTTAGACCCCCATCATGCTAAGACCCCCGGGCAAGGTCTTAACCGCAAGTGTGCCTCTGTCCACTGTAAAAATACTGGGAAGGTAAACTGCGATGGACTAGCGCCCCATCCAGGAGGAGTTGAACTCCTAGTTGTTTCACGTTAGTGAACCCGGGGATAAGCTCCAGCCTGAGGAGCCACTAGGCTCAGGTGTAAAAGCCCAACATACCTTACCTCCTCCTCCTTCCATAAAAGGGTAAAAAAATGTTTCTTAATAAAGACATTTCCCAACACCGACAATACTAAGAAATACTTTGTTCAACAATAACCCGCTATAAATCCATGCATTCTACTATGCTGTTGTGTAAATAGTAATGAATCTGAAATTCTAGAAACGGGATTTTATTTGGGTACGATGCTCCAGTTCTCAGAATACAAAGTTAAAAAATTCTGAAGTTAACAGGTCATTGAATAGAGACTGGAAATGCATGCATACGTGATATTGCATGTACACATTAGCCGATCCGAATATTTCTAAGGACAAAAAGATGTGGCATATGTCCATAAGGTGGATGTGGATGATTATATTATAGAATGATATTATGACCTAATACCTATTAAACAGGCAGGATATTACACATACCCATGGAAAATTAATATCCTAATAATCCCTCCATACAATAGTCAGTCTATGAATTTGTATATGTCTACGCAAGCCTAGCATTTAATTACCATCAATGGCTCATGAATATCCAGGAGAAAATTATTTTAAAATGCAAACAATAATCTCTTTAGATAAAATAGCCAATCTTGAAATTGAAAACGGCTTCTTATGGAAGTTTACAGCTGATGCAATAATTAAATACCTCTAAAGTGGTAATAGGGTTTTCTGAGCTAGTTTATTTTGACATCGGCTTAGTTTTACACCCTTAGAGCTTTGCTTTTTCCTGGTTGTTTAGCACTGTGTGTTGTGACCGAGCAGCAGGGGACATGTGAACGTTTTTGCTGACATTTAATCAGAATCAGCCACCACCATGTCAATGCCCAAGGGAATACAATATCGACTTTGATTAAAGTGTTACAGCTTTTGCTGCCAGAAGAGTCGACTTATAACTCAAAGGATAAAAGAGAGTCTTGCAAGGTCAAAAGTCCTGAAGTACTTTGGAAACATGATATAGTGGCATGGATTCCTACTTCACGCCCAATGATCCTGGAATAGTGTTCAGATTCACCGTGATCCTGGCGAGGGTAAGGGGCGAAGATAAATAATTGATGCCAAATGTTATGACAACTACATCTGAAAATGATTCAGCCTCATTTACGAGTAGGTAAATGTTCATAGGTGCATTCTGCCTGGAGGAACTTTCTAAATTTTTGTAGGAACCCTTTATTGTGTAAATGCATTTCAGTAACTGATCAATCAAGCACATGAGCCAATGCAGTAAGATCTTAATTAAAATACATGTTCTTGTCCATGTGCTCATTCATGCTCTTAGCCATCACATACAGTTCCCTTCAAAGGTATTGGTACAACAAAGCTAATCATCATCATCATCATAATCTTCATCTTCCGCTTGATCCGGGGTCGGGTCGCGAGGGCAGCAGCCTAAGCAGTAAGTTCCAGACGCCCCTTTCCCCAGCCACTTCCTCTAGCTCTTCCGGGGGGACAGAGAGGCGTTCCCAGACCAGCCAAGAGACATACTCCCTCCAGTGTGTTCTGGGTTGACCCTGGGGTCTCTTCTCGGTTGGACATGTCTGAAACGGGAGGCATTCTAATCAGATGCCCGAGCCACCTCAACTAGCTCCTCTCAACGCGGAGGAGCAGCAGTTCTACTCCGAGCTCCTCCCGGATAACCGAGCTTCTCACCATAGAGGAAAATACATCAAAGGTTTGTAAAAATTATTGGGCATAGCCAGTACTAGTTGAGAATGTCCTGAAAAAGAAGGAAACCACTGGTGTAGTGCTGAGTCTTAAAGCAATGACTGAAAACCTACCTTTTTTCGGAAGCACTTGGATTAATTAATTCAGTAATATTTTTTCAGTATTCCTTATATTTCTCTTTAAAAAAAACAATCCTGCCAAGAGAGGTTTGACTGATGGTATACTTAGCCTGAGACCTAGTGAACCAGTATCAGAATGTATTCACTGACAGTGACTTGAAAGCACTTATCTAAGTGGCTCAGGATAAGCTCTGCCAAAATGCCATAAATGAAAATGTGTGTACTGAACAACAGCCATCGAAGCATTCATCCAAGGAAAACAACAACTGATGACAGATAAATGGTGAGAGCAGTAAAGACAAACCCCCAAACAACAGTCTGTAACATCAAGAACAACCTCCAAATAGCAGGGGAGAAAATCACAGTCCGCTGCTTGAAGGAGACTTCGAGAACAACAATATGGAGACAATATACCAAGATTCAAACCACTCATCAGCACTGAAGATCGGAAAGTCAGAGTGAAATCTGCACATAAGTACTGATATTAGCCACAACAGTTCTGAAACTTTTATGAAATTTCTGAAACTGGAATTTCTAGGGGAATGGTAGGACCAGACCTTAACCCCTCCAAACATGTATTTCATCTCCTGAAGAAATGAATGAAGGGAGAAACCCTGCAAAACAGCCAACAAATAAACGATGCTGTGATAAAAGCCTGGAAAGTTATAACCAATGATGAAATAAAAAATCTGGTGCAGTATATGGGATGCAGTTATTACAAGCAAAGGATTAGGGTCACAGGGAGACTGGAGCCTATCTCAGCCGACACCGGGCAAAGGTGGGGTTCACCCTGAACAGCTCGCCAGACCATTGGAGAGCAACACACACAATTTCAGTTTTATTAGTATAGTGCTTTTTATAACCATTCATGCTCACACTCACACCTAGGATCAATTTGGAACAGGCAGTTAGCCTAAGGTGCATGTTTTAGGACTGTGAGAGGAAACCAGAGTACCCGGAGGAAACCCACACAAGCACTAAGAGAACTCCATACAGAAACTCCTGAGTCTGGGACTCGAACCCAGGACCTTCTTGCTGTGAGGTGGATGTACTAACCACTACACCACCACTCCACCCTAGTAGAAAACACGTTAATGCATCAGCTCACTTTAAAAAAAAACTGTGCAGTTTGATACTGTGCAAATGTGTAATGTTTGATGTTATTTAATGTACCTTAATGTAAATCCCAGAGGGAAAAAAATTAAACTCTGTTCTCTCTTCTTATATTTATCTTTTGATCTCACACAAAAATGTCTTTAGGGTGAGAAGTTCGGTCATCCGGGAGGAGCTTGGAGTAGAACCGCTGTTCCTCCGTGTTGAGAGGAGCCAGTCAAGGTGGCTCGGGCATCTGATTAGAATGCCTCGCCAGTGTGGTGTTCCGGGCATGTCCAACCGGGAAGAGACCCCGGGGTCGACCCAGAACACACGCTGGAGGGACTAGGTCTCTCGGCTGGTCTGAGAACACCTCGCCGTCCCCCCGGAAGAGCTGGAAGAAGTGGCTGGGGAGAGGGATGTCTGGACCTCACCCCTGCGACCCGACCCCGGAACAAGCGGAAGATGATGAGGATGACACAAATGTCTTACGTCCACAGCAAAAACTAAATTCATTTGCCCTACTGTTCCAATACTTTTGGAGGGGGACTGTAGGTAAACCTATTCTAAAATCATAAACATGAACACTACATATTTTAAGCAAAATACCACAATTTTTCCCAGATTGTTTTTTTTTTATTTTTGGAAATAAAAATTTTACTGTCAGCACATAATACTTCATACACTGGGTCTCAATTCATGTATTTCCATCAGAACACTTCCATGAAGTGCACTGCACAAAGTATGCAATCAGCTCTCTCAATTTTGACAGGGTAGTGTTTTCTTAAATCAAACGCGGGAAGTCGTGCACTGTACCAACCATCGGCCAGCTTACGTCACTTCAGCGTTCCTACTTTAGCCCTTGCTGGTGAGTTAGTAGATTAAATTTAGTATAGCGAGATGTTTTGCAAATATGCACCGTGCAGTTAAAGTTAGACAAATCAGTTGATTGTGGAGAGCATCTGCACCACAGCCTCCTTACATCACAAACCAGTCTTCTGCAGAACCGTTAATGCCCTCACCTGCCACCACTCCCTTTCTCCTGCAGGCACCTGAACTCCATAAGTGTGCAGAGCAAGGTAGAGTGCTGTAAGTGCGAGGTGCTGAGGCTGATGACGTACACACACCGGTCCATGGTAACTGTCTTTGAGCAGGGCCCATGCTGTTTCAGCGATAGGGGTGCGAGCCCAAGCGTGACGGTTCAGCAAATTCCGCACGGACAGTAGGTAGTGCAGAAGGTACTGGAATCAGATTTGTACTTAATTTAAACAACAACAACAAAAAAAAAGATAAACAAATGCTGTGAAGTCGTTTAAAGTGAAGTGCATTACCTTATGAGGATGCTCAAATGACACATGGAAGTTGAGATGTCTGAGAATAAGGAGTTCACACTGTACTACACTATCTCGCAGCTCCCAGAACTTCTCATCCAGCTCCAATGGATCGCTTCCTGGGCGGAAAAATCTGAGGAGACATGAATGCGTGATAGAGAGCTGGAAGTGTCCTGGCTACAAATGATGGAACTGTTGTCAAGGCATCCAGTTATGGCCACGGGGAATCAGGCAGAACTACAGAGCGAGAAAAAGTCCTACAGGCTGTCACAACACCAGTGATGTCCTTACACAGCATTTCAAGCCTGAGATACACTATATGAACAAAAAGTTTATAGACACTTGATGATAACACTCAAAGGTGTTTTTTGATGGTTGGACTCCAGGTTTCATTCCTCTTTACTGTTATAATAAATTTCTCTCTTCTGGGAAGGCTGTCCACTAGATTCTGCGTGTGGACACCTGGGGCAGTTGGCATTCCAGTTCATCCCAAACGTGTTCAGTGGGGTTGAAGTCAGTGCCCTGTGCAAGCGACTCACATTCTCCCACTCCATCCTTGGCAATGCATGTCTTCATGGAGCTCACTGTGTGCGCAGGGGGGACGGTCATGATAGAACAGGTTTGAGCCTCTTAGTTGTAGTGAAGAAAAATTGAAACCCAACAGGAGACGAAGACATTTTACACAGTTGTGTGCTTTCAAATTTGTGGCACCAAATTTGTGATGAAGCTACATATGGGTCCTATGGTCAAGTGTCCATAAACTTTTGTCCATATAGTGTAGGTGGTTAGGTTATTGCCATTATACCAACTGGAGCCAAGTCATTGCAAATTACACAACCCCAAATCAGAAAACGTTGGGACAGAGTGTTATTAACAAAGATTTGTAAATAACCTTTGACCTTTATTGCACTTTAAATTATACAACACATAATTTGATGTTTAATTTGCAAAAGTACAGGGTTGATGTTATTGCACTTTTCATTTCAAAATTTGCTTCTTTTTTCTCCACTGGGGACAAATCAGGACTGTAGGCAGGCCAGTCCATTACCACATCCTTTCCTTCTGCAGCCATGACTTTACCGAGGGTACAGAGTATACCTTATGTATATGTGCATGGGTGTCCCTGGAAAATACGTCATCTTGAAGGCAGTATATGTTGCTCCAGAATTTCAATGGACACATCAGTATTAATGCTGAGACCACAGAGGAAGCCACCCCGACCCCATAGCATGACAGGCCCTGGCAACAGGCTTTGGGACTTGCCTGTAACAGTCTGGAAGGTTTTTTTTTTTGTCTTTGTTCCCGAAGCACATGGCACCCATTTCCTCCAAAAAAAGACCTGGAATACTGAGAAATCTAACCACAATACACATTTCAATCGTGTCATGGTCCATCCCAAATACCTCCAAGGCCAAAGAAGGCACCAGCGTTTCTGGACACCGTTGACCTAAGGCCTCCCATCTGTAAAGTTAAGCTCGAACTGGTATTTGTGAATGCAACTCTGTGTTGCAGTGCTTTACAAAGGTTTGCCAAAGCAATCCCAAACCCATGATAGTATCAGCTGTAGATGAGTGATGGTTCTTGATCCAGTGCAGTCTGAGGGATCTGCGATCACAGGTGTTTATTGGGAGATCAACAGGAACTAGGAGCACGGTGCGGGTTTGGCTGTAAAGATCATGCTTTCTCCTGTGATGTGCAGTCTGTAGTGAATGTGTTCAATAGTTATTGCTGCAGATCCGTGACTGTTTGCTTTGGATCAGTCGGTAATTCTCCAGGATTGTACTGGGAAAAGTGGGACGTGAGTGACGTCGAGTAACCAGCTAACGCGGAAGTGTTGTGCATTTAATGTACTGGGATATATACCATGC
Source organism: Tandanus tandanus (assembly GCA_039654325.1). Taxonomy (NCBI): domain Eukaryota; kingdom Metazoa; phylum Chordata; class Actinopteri; order Siluriformes; family Plotosidae; genus Tandanus; species Tandanus tandanus. Next base: position 22,554,374 of record JBCNYH010000003.1, read on the forward strand.
GTTCATGTAATGTAGTATTATGTACAGATGTGTCTAGCCTTAACTTATTCAGAAGTTCATGAGTTTATATCTGATTTGTTAGTTTAAAACCTGTATATTGTTATCATTTTATCATCCATTTTTTAAACCATACTAGTTGAGTTTTGTTTTATCATCTTTACCCCTCACCTGCCTCAGAGCAGAACAAGGGAATGTAAAAAGTCATGGTGTACCTCCAGACGTGCATCAAGGATACAGGGATAGTACATTGAGGCATATGAATAGAAGTGTTCATAAGGCTCTACTGACCATCTGCCAAAGTGGGGAAGAGTAAAGATATGGTTAGAGTTTCTGCCAGGTGTTAACCCAAAATATCTGACCTGGATTGGGTTCTCCCATCCACCCATCTAAGTGAACTAGGAACCAAAGTACAGTGTTGGGACCGTGACAGCCGCAGAGGACCACATTCCTTAAGTACCAGGATTTCTTCCTCCACCAAGAAAAGTTACAACTCATTGACAATAATCACCCAATTTGTATACTTAGCAAGGAGATGCAGGGGACCAATTCTATTTCAGGTCTTCACAGGAACATCACAAGCTTAAATTAAATTGTAAAAAAAAAAAACAGTAAAATAGATTCCTGTGGTCAAATGAGGTGGCAAAAAAATTAATAACATTCTCATTCACACTGCAGCAACCCAATAACTTTTTCCCCTCCACTACTATGGTTTAACTGTAGGCAGGCAACATTCCTGGGCAAAGGTTTTGCATGATCCCCTTCCTGGGTGGATTTTTCCATCACTGCATCCAACGTTACCTAGTTTGGCTTTGGATCCACCACATCCCTGTCCAGGAGAAAGTGGTTACTGATGGTGGATGAAATGTAGAGCATTTCAGATTTATGCAGCTTTTAGGTGCCAGCCAGACTGTTGAACATGTCACATGTGAAATTCACTTCATACATGTGTGACTGTGACTTCATACATGTGTTTTACTAACATATTTAGAAAGTGGACAGCTGTTTGTGATGCTACAATATGAGTGCACACCTTCAAAAGCTGAACTGGGGAGGGATTCGAACTTTCCTGTCACTAGCACACACCTGATGCATGACGCACTTGACCATGACTTGCATGTACCTGTGACAGACGTTGATAATGTCTCTTGTCCTGAGATGTTGTTCTTCAACTTTGCCCGCAAGGTAGATACAGGACATGGCCACTAAGTATGGCTCGTAGATCTGTAAACTGGCAGTCTGGAAGAACTTGTGGTAGAGTGAACATGCAGTGGCTACAGGAACAGACCGCATACCCAACTTCACTCCTGCAACCAAAAGCACTAGCTTATATAAACCTTACATTGTGCAATGGCGCAATCTGATTGGTTCACTATCTGGGAGGGACTATACAATTTAGTGGCATCATCTGAGCCTGAGGTTAATACTTGTTTCAGTAAATACTACACAAGGTCAGGTGAGCATCTCACCAGCTCTTAGCAAAGTTAAGTGCTTTGTTTTTTTATATCATTCCAAGATTTTTATGGTTTGTTTTTCCATTTTAAAGTGGGACAATGATGACACCACCAGCTCTAAGTGATCTCGACAAACTGTGAGTCTTGTCCTGATTCAAGCATTAGCCATGCAGAACAATTTTTTAAAATACACAGATAGTGGACCAGTCAGATTGCTCCGTTCCTGTGTAGTACACACTAACAGACATTATCCTCATTGGATAAGGCTTAAACAGAAACACGAAGTTTGCCATGGTCCCTGATTCTGAAATCCTAGCAATTCAACAAAATGTCATCCAAATAAACACGAAGCTAGCTATGCACTATTCCCATGTTTCTGCACAACATACAGTAAAACTTTAAATTAATTTAAAAAGACTCCATTACAGAGCATGATTTTGCTCATGGAGAACATGAACCGCACCTGCATCTGTCAAGCTTAAAATATATTTAAAAAATTTGTTTGCATTTTGATGTTGCCGTGTAGTATATACTATAACTAATAATGCGTTCTTGTCACAGAACACTAGGTGAATCGCCAGTATGGTATACGTATGTGTATGATGTCTGCACCCTCTAGTATTAACAAGCATTTTTGATTAATTGGCCTCTGTGACCTTGAAAAATAGGTCAAGGTCACCCAGTTTCGATAGGCTGGTCGGGCATGCCATAGGGACCATTAAACATAAATATAAAATAAATCCATGAATAACTGCTAGAGTGTCAGTGCTAGAGAAAAAAAAAACTGGTAAACTCAACCAGGTGTAACTAATTACATTCTCCATTGTACACCAACCTAATTACCTTCCATCTGTGATCAGATGTAATCGTTCTCACTTTAAAGAAGAATTAAACCCAAACTAAATGAAAGCTTGCATGCATAGTTTATGTCTGCTTCATAAAACTTCTCTTTTTCCAAAGAAAGAAAGAAATATATATATATATATATATATATTTAAAAGACAGCAACTACTCCAACACTGGGGGCGCCATTGTAATGCGAAACATAGCAAAAAGTCACGTGATCATCTCATGTCTCTGCTGGCAATATGGAACTTATCTCCATATGAATACAAGGCTTCTGATTCTTTGTTTTATATGTACGAGCACACACTTTTTAAAAAAATTTAAAAATGTATAAACAGAATTGCGTATGAATTGTAGAAGCTCCTAGTTTTATTTTATTCAGAAGTGCACTAGTTTATATCTGATTTGTTAGAATAATATCTAAGCACTCTTATTATTGCCATTAACTTGTCTTCTGTAAGAAATGACTGACTCATATCCTATTCTCATGATTTTGTGCACTTCGCGCGAGTGAAAAAGCAGTCTTTTCAAACTGGTTAATGCAGACTCTCAAACAGACTTTAGCAGATTGCAACTTCTAAACTGTACGTAAAACCAGTTGATAATGAAAATATATAGGGATTAATAAAACCTTTGAAATGTTTTGTATCCATCTCCTGACTTTATCCCTGAGACCTTTTGACGCTGCCTTGCCACCCATAGTTGAATGCCTGCTTGCAACAAGACAGCTTGGAAGGACGTTTTCATTTCACTTAAGTTCAGCATTAAAACAGCTTTTTCTTGGGCATTCCAGTACGTGGAAGTGTAACTGAAAGCAAGCATTCAACTACGGACGGCAAGGCAGTGTCATAAGATCTGAGGGATAAGGTTGGTACACAAGTGAGGAGAAAACATTTCACAGGCTTTATTAATCCCTAGGAGCACAGAGAAGTCAATAATGAAGAGGCAGATGGACTAGATCTTGTGATCATTTCAAAAGGTTTCTAAGGTCTTTTTTAGTATTTAACCTGACCATGCTCATACCTCCTGAATGTACCTATAAATGGTTAAAAAGCACGAAATGTTGTTCATGAATAAACTAAACATGTGAAGGTTGAAAAATCCCTGTGGGATAAGATTCCTTGGCACAGTAGTAGGTTTGTAAACTGCTGAATGAATATCTGAAAGGTAGACTTGTACCTGTCTCTATGATGAAGCGACAAACCCGGAAGTGTGTTTTGGTTTCATTACTGGAGTCTCCTGCAGCGGTAACAACATCCTGCACCCTGAGCACGTGTGCAGACCGTGACGCTTGCATGGTTATTAAGAACCTGGAGAAATGACCATGTGTAACTCACTAACTACACGGTTTCATCTGCATTGCAGTAGGAGAGAAGCTGCTTGCGACGGAACTAAGTACTGGGTTCTTAACACAAGCAGGAAAATAGGATATACAATCAGCCTTAACCATAAGAAACACTGACCGACCGGAAATACAAATATTAGGTGAGAAACCCCGCCCTTTCTAATGACCAGGGTTGCCAGGTCTGTATGAGTAAATAAATTCAATGACCTATACAAACCCAAAATTACCTCAGACAAAAATTCAAAATGTCACCAAAATTCTACACATAAAATTCACTTCAAATTATCGAGTAAAAACAATTTAGTCCCAATTTTCTACAGCCCAAAAGCTTACTAATAACTAACAGTATTTTAAGGTGACCTACATCAGCTAAGAGTTAAAAGTTGCGTTCTGGCAACACTGGTCTTAAAGGAACCTAAGAGCGTGACGTCACAAAGTTTCTTACTCGGCTGAAATCAACGTGCGCCTTCTGAACGATTAACGATAGACAGCGCCGCCTGTCGTATGGAGTATATCTACAGGATTTTAGAATTTAGTTTATATACTAAATTGATAACAGCAAGTAGTTTTAAAACAACAAATACGGATAATATAATGCTACATTAATAGTTATTAACTTTCTAAAATTCCATTAGTTGAATATTAAAAACCCCCCAGAACCGAAAGATTTCATTGGTTGATGTGTGTTGGTCTGGTTGCTTAGAGACGACTGTTGATCATTGCAACTAAAGATGTCCAGCTTCTCTGCAAACCAGGTAGCTACAATATTCATAATAATAACAGTTCCCAAAGTGCTGAGAGGTGAAATATCCTGTTTATTTATTATATTTTTTAATCTTATGTGCTGGGGTGCAGAGAAATGAGGGTCATGCGCTTGGACCCTTTTGCACATGTAATATTAAAAATCAAAATGTAAAAATATTTCCATGCAATTGTAGGTCCAACTTAATATCTGTTTAAAGTGTAAGTCAAAATAATTTCAGTATATTTCAAAGCCGCCACTTTCTTTTTTGATTTTATTCATACTAAAATTGCAGATTTTCCGGCGTGAACGTCGGACATATGTGGTCAAGTTCAGTTACCGGCTTCACAAATAAATATTACAAATTCATACTACTGTTTTTGATTACAAAAAAATAATTTTGGAGTGTGAAAAGGATGCTTAATGTGTGGTTTTGCTAATTTTGTTATATTTTGACACAAAAAAAAATCACCTTTTTAATGAGATGGGCCTCTGAACGTAACGTCTGTCAAGATCCATATATTTGATATCTTGGTCTATACAAGCTCCGGCCTGATGAACCAGTAGGCTCGGGTGTAAAATCTCAACAGACTTTACCTCCTTTACCATAACTTAAAAAGTTTCCGCAAAACACTAAAAATGTAAGATTATAACTAATGAAAAATAACAGCAAATTTCAAACATGATTTTTTTTTACCTTATTGAGACGGCTTGCTCCAGAAGAATTATCTTTAACAGCAGGTTCCTGGGCTCCGGACTATTTTTATTTTTGCAAAATTTCTTTACTTGCTACCGCTTTGGCGAGTACTTTATATATAATGTTTATTTATTTATTTATAATTTTTATTTATTTATTTTTTTTTGCAGTATGAAAATGCCTTCAAGTCGAATAAACTTCAGAACTGGACGGTACCAAAACATTACAAAGAGGTAAGTTCGCAGGTTAACTTAAATAACAAAGTTAAAATGTAAATACATATTTTAACTATCTAATTCTATCTCAATATATTATTTAATTCTGTCCTCCTGTATGAGAAATATGTTCTGGATGTGTTTTAGAAACCGTCGCCAGCAGAGGGCCACACTGTATTTATAGCCACAGACAGGGGACACCTGCTTCCTGGGGTGAAGGTCTGAAATAAAAACACTCACTCACTCACTCACTTCCCAAAATCGCTTAATACTACTAGGGTTGCAGGAAGGCTGGATCCCATCTCAGCCGACACTGTGTGGAAACCCACAGAAGCACAGGGAGAACATGCAAACTCCACACAGAAACACCCGAGCCCGGGACTTGAAATCTGGACCTTCCTGCTGTGAGGCGGACGTGCTAACCACTACACCACCGTGCCTAAAATAAACACACATGATTTAATTCACTGGTTAATTAGAAAATCATCAAACTGCAAAAATCTGAACTCTGTGATTCAAATTCTGTTCACATTTTCAGACTGTCTTAGATTTTTTTTTTTAAATATATTTTTGTTTATATTCTTTACATATTTAAATGTGTTCTATAATATTTGTTACCTAATTGTTGCTGTCCCTGCTGCAGTAGTGCAAGAATTTCCTTCACAGGGTCAGTAAAGTACATCCATCGATTTACAGTTTATACCAATTTAAACAACTAAGCAGTTGAGGGCATTGGTCAAGAACCCAACAGTGGCAGATTGGTGGTACTGGAGCCTGAACCCCTGACTTTGGGATCAGTAACCCAGAGCCTTAATCACTGATCCACCACCGTCCATATATCCTTTTATTTTGATTTACTGTAATAATACCACAAGTGAAATTGAAACCCATTTAAAAAGTGAGCACACACACTCGGAGCAGTGGGCTGCCACACACTGCAGCCCCCAGAGAGCAGTTGGGGGTTAGGTGCCTTGCTCAAGGGCACTTCAGCCATGAATGTGGAGGAACGGAAGGTGCTACTCACTTCCCCCGCCGCAACACATTTTTCCTGCTGGTTCGGGAATCGAACCAGCGACCTTCAGTTCCCAAACCCGCTTCTGTAACCATTAGGCCATGGCTGCCCCAGATTGTATCTATCTAAGAACTAGAATTGATATTCTCTACTACAGTATTATCACACACTTGGTGGTAGCAACAGTTTTGATGCCTCACAGCTCCTGGATTCGGAAATAAACTCTTTCTTTCTGTCTATGTGGAGTTTTGCATCTTCACATTATGTCTCTGTAGGGTTTCCCCATTTCTTCACGAACATGTACTTGATAGATGATTGGCTACTCCAAACTGCCTCTAGGTTTGAGTGCGTATTGAAATGGATTAGCATCCCATCCAGGGTGCATTTTCTTCTCATGTCAAGTATTTGTGAGGTAGGGCCTGCATCTGCCATGACCCTTACCAGGATAATTAAGAATAAATTAATGCACATTATCACATTTTTTATGTATTTGTTGTTATTGCAACTCCTTTAGTTAATCCTTTAATCTTTAATATAATCTTCTCTCTTTTTAAAATATTTTATCAGCGTGGATGTCCCTGGCCCTCATTCCAGGGGACCTGGGACTTACCAAGTAACATCCCTCCGATTCACATTAACCCTACAGCACGCTCACAGGAGGGCCAGCAGCGTCTCAGTGCTTGGGGGCGGCTGCAGCATATGGCTCCATCAGCTCCTACCAAAATAAATGAAACCAATAAAAGCAGCAGGACACAACAGTGTGAGGTAAATATTTGCCGCAGTCTATTCTCACTCCTGTTACCAGTGTGATATTTAACATTAATTGTAATAATCAGTCTGTATTGTTTCAGGGCACTAATGGTGATCATCAGCATGAGGGAATTTCTGAGAGTACTCCTGCGTCACTTGGACCTGAACTGGAAAGGACATCACGGTCCAGTCAAACTAAGTCTAGACCAGCATCTCAGCGAAGTCAAGTTCAGTCTAGACCAGCAACTCAGAGAAGCCGAGATCAGTCTAGACCAATAACTCAGCGGGATCAAGTTCAGCCTAAACCAGCAACTCAGAG
>JBCNYH010000003.1:22561850-22579090 GCA_039654325.1 Tandanus tandanus
AAGCCAAGATCAGTCTAGGCCAATAACTCAGCAGAGTCAAGTTCAGTCTAGACCGTCAACTCAGAGAAGCCAAGATCAGTCTAGGCCAATAACTCAGCAGAGTCAAGTTCAGTCTAGACCGTCAACTCAGAGAAGCCAAGATCGGTCTAGACCAATAACTCAGCAGAGTCAAGTTCAGTCTAGACCGTCAACTCAGAGAAGCCAAGATCGGTCTAGGCCAATAACTCAGCAGAGTCAAGTTCAGTCTAGACCGTCAACTCAGAGAAGCCAAGATCGGTCTAGACCAATAACCCAGCAGGATCAAATTCAGCCTAAACCAGCAACTCACAGAAGCCAAGATCAGTCTAGTCCAACAACTCAGAGAAGCCAAGATCAGTCTAGACCAATAACTCAGCAGGATCAAGTTCAGTCTAGACCAGCAGTTCAAAGAACCCAAGGTCAGTCTAGATCAATAACTCAGCAGAGACAAGTTCAGTCTAGACCAGCAACTCAGCAAAGCAATGCAGAGTCTCAACCAGAATCTACCCAAAGCCAGGGCAAAGCCAGACCACTGATGACCAGCCAAGATTAGTCCAGACCAAAAATAAAGATCAGTAGAGCGTCCATTATGTGAAACAAATAGCTACAAAGCAGCGTAATGCTAGAATGACTGACTTTTTTTTTTTTTTGTTGGAAAATTCCGATCTCCACATGAATAAGTATAACTATTAAGCGTGTGCTGAACATTGTCTTTTTTAATCATCAATAAGTTTAAACATTTTTGAAGGTACTGGTACAAATCTTTGTATATTAGTCACAATCTGCATACAGTTAAAAACACTATTCTTTAATACAAGCTTAATGATGCCCTCATGCAGTTGAATGAAAATGTTTGTGTCCTGCTTGTTTTCTGGCTATAAAAATCGGAGTAGGTGAGTAAGGAGACAATAGCGTCGTATAAATAATAAGACTTGCAACATGCTGGTGTGAGACGGGCAGTTTTACAGTAAAAAGGCCAAACGTGTCTCACAGGGGCCAAAAAATAAAAGTATAATTTTTGTGTTGTTTCTATCAAAATATGAATAAGAGATACATTCCTCCCAGCAGGCGAAAAGAATAAAGACATTAACTTTCACACTTTTCTGAATATTTAGACATGAAGATTTTGTGTTTTCAGTCTCGTGAAGGAAAGGACCTGCGTGTGAACTAGGACTTGTTTCACATCATCATGTGTAGTTCGAAAAGTTTGCACAAGAGATATATGAATAGATCAAATTAAATGAGGCATGGGGCAGAATTTTAAAATACATCAACAAACTTTATGGTAGTTTAGTGATTTTTTTTGCCTTCAGAATTTATGACAGAAAGGACATTTCACTTGATGGAATTACCATGAAGCACCGGAGTCTGTAGTGGGGCTTCAGAAAATAACCACTAAATAAACATTGTAGTATCATATATACAGAACAGAAAGAATGTTTTATTCCATATACAAGCCCCTGATAATAAAAGTTCAGTGTCTGAAGTAGAATTTTATTAAAATGAGACAAAAAAAAAAATCTCTTTGTGCATCACTCTTTCAGACACAGTCTGTAAAATAACATATATTTATATTGTATTATTTATATATATTAATATTTATAACAAATATTTAATATAATATTAATATACATTTTTAAGAGAGCAGAAATTATGAAAATTGCAGTTGATCCTATTACTGTAAAACTGCCTATATAAAATGTTCAAGAATAATTCCCCGTCACCTGCATGAATTCGAAATGTGTAATAAATAAATAATTTTAAATGAACTCAACATTGTCATAAAAATAGACAGAGTCTGTCATTCCAACACAGTTTATTTATCTTTATAATTTATATGCTTAATGGAAATGTATTACATAAAGCATTAGCACACCTGTAGTCCCTTAGGAACAGAGCATCAACTAATTTCACTAGTCATCGGTAAATTGCTTTAATGCCCAGAAGCAAACAATATAATGCTACTAGCAGCTATAATAACCCATGGGAACATGGAGATGTGCTGAGAGTTCCTGCAAGTCACCAGTAGCACTAATTAAGGATCCTTGTCAAAGCTTTAATCCAGCAACCTGCTGATTACAGTACAAACAAACTGTTTGCGCTATTACAGCGCTCTCTGTAGTGTAATAAAGTGAACGTCAGTATACCCTCGAGCAGCAGTGAGTTTGAGATCAAATCTTTAGAAACCGCGACAGTGAAGTGCTTCTGGACATACTCGTCATACTCTATGATTAAAGTTTCTTTAGTGAAGTTGCCTACAGAATAAAACAGATCACTCCAGGTGACATGAACTCATATACAATATGCTGTTTAATAAAAAAAAAATAAACAGAACTCTTTAAATCACAAGATAATTACTACAACTTTATGTAATTGGCAAATGAGTCATCAGACGAGGATACTCAGATATTCTAGTATTATTATAACTAGTACTAAACATCTCATACAAAACTACTATATTAAATAAATATATTATATTAGCGTCTTGCAAATATGGTGTAAAGAAATAGGTTTTTGGGACACATGCTAATAAGCCAAGATGTGTCTGCCTATTATATATATACAAACAATTAAAGATAACATAGGTAATTCTGTTTAAACTCTATTTAATAGAGCTTGGTGATGAATAAATAAATATTAGGTTTATCCCAGGTATATCTAATTACCTATACTATAAAGTTGAAGTACCTGTACTATAATAAAGGCATCATAAGAAAAACAATCAACTCAACTTTAAAGTCTATGTGCAGGTCCTCGTTAAATTATAGAGAGAATTACAAAGAGAAAGAGAGAGAGAGAGATACCAGCATAGCTGGAATGAAGTACATTCAGATAATCACTTTCTGATATTGCCAAATACAACAAAAAATAGATAAATGCTTTATACCCTCTACGGAGGGACAACACATTTACAACCATTTTACAGCAGTGTTAAGGTTCAGAAATAGATTAGATTAATATTTGAAAATTAGTTCTCGTGTGTAGATAGTTGCTTCATTTCTTTAAAAATAAAAAGAATAATTTGTTTTTGCATGTAGAAAATGTCTTCTGGGGCGTTTTTATCGAATAAATATAGCTTGTGATCCAAAATGATAGGGATCATTATATGCAACCACGCTTTCCATGAGACCTGCAATAAAATAATTCACCAAACCGTGATAACTCTGACACTTAAACAAATCTACTTTAAATTATCTTGAATAATTATCTAACTGATATCTAACTCATTATTGTGTGTAAGGAACTTTCAAAGAAATTGGTTTTGTCAGCTATTTATCTTATCTTAATGATTGTCTAACCAAAAGACCCATCTGGCAATAATGGACACTCCTTTTTTTTTCTTGTTTTTTTTAACGTAAAAATGAAAAGTGTCACTTGACCTGTACTTTTAAACTAGACACTGCTACAATAGAAAAGAAAAGAAGAAAAAAAAAAACAATCCTGTGCAAACATGACGGCATGATCAGTTGCACGTTTCCATAGCAAGACCAATATTAGCACACAGTGATAACAGATTTTACATAAGCACAAGTTCACAAAGCTGCATGGTGATGAGAAATAAGAGCAGTAACAAATCAGAACATTTAATACCTTTATAACCATTATAATACCTCCGATACATTAATGTGCACTAATATGCTTATCTTTGAGTTTAAGATCATACGTGATAAGATTTAGACACAAACTGGTTTTAATGTGAGAAAAGGCACAAAGAGACAGAACCCACACATTGGTGTGAAGATTAGCAGTTAACCGCAGGCTGGCCAGATAAGCACACAGGACTAACACTGGTGCATGTGTCTCTACAGCAAATTACACATGAGCACAATTTTCATTAATGCTTAGCTCAGTTCATGCTCAGATGAGTTCCGTGGCAGAGAGATAGTCAGGAAATGGTACAGCAGAGGTCTGTGCATGTAAGACCACACCAGTGTAGACAATCAGTGCAATAATTCAACTTACCTGCAAGCTCATCTCAGTGCAAAACTCAATGATATCAAAGAGGAAACAAAGCAAACAGGCACAGTACAAATCCACGTGTTGTGCCAGTGCTTTATGGACCACGTCTATGTCATCAAACGATTTCATGTTTCATAGCAACTTCCTGCTCAACGTCAGAACTCCTATTGGTTACTTTTAATCGACCCTCTTCTAACTTTGTAGCTTGAGTGGACGGTCTTCCTGGTGTCTCTTTATCTTTGTCTGTGTCTTCGGGTCTGGCTGCAGGATAAGAAACGTTTTTAGGCAGTGCAGACTTTTTGGGAGGAGGGTGAGGGTCTTCCCCAATGTTGACACTCAGGTTGGTGTACAATGGTTCCAACTCTTTGGACAGGAGCTCGTAAGTGAGCGAGTTGAGTCCATCGGATCTCCAATTTAACCTGGTACGTTTCAACAAGTCAAACCTGCGAGTAAACCAGAGAAGAGGGATGAACACATGTTGGAAAGGGCTTGTAAAGGCACTGGAGTGTTCTTATAGGTATATTATTAGTTGAAACAGTTCAATGTAGAGGTGTGCACAGGACTGAAGAGAACCTGACCAATCATGCCCCACCCCTGAAGTCCTTATTTTGTAAGTATCTTAGTGAGTTTGGGTTCCTAAAACCGAAGTCATTTGAATCACAGCAATGTTAAAGGTGCCCATTCACTACTGTGTAGCTTAGTATCTCTCATTCACTTGTTTTACATATTGTTTTGGTTCTGCGTCCATTTACAACAACAACAACAACAAGACCAGGGTGGCAATGTGGCGTAGTGGTTAGCACATCTGCCTCATAGCAATAGATTCCTGGGTTCAAGTCGCGGGCTCAGCAAGGACGTCTCTGTGTGCAGTTTGCATGTTCTTCCCGTGCTTGCATGGATTTCCTCTGGGTACTCTGGTTTCTTCCCACAGACCAAAGATATGCACGTTAGGCTAATTGGCTGTTCCAAATTGCCCCTAGGTGTGAGTGTGAATGGTTGTGTGTGTGTGTTGGCCATGCAACGCTCTGGTGAGCTGTTCAGGGGGTATCCCCCCTTCGCCCACTGTCGGCTGAGATAAGCTCCAGCCCCCCATGTCCCTAATAAGTTTAAGCGGTTTGGAAAATGAGAGTGAGAATAACAAGACAATATGATCGAAGGAATGATCTTGCGTATTAGCGAATCACTCGGCAGTGCAGCACTGGTATGTAGGAAGTGTAAAAGTCAGAGATGAAGTGTTAAGGAACAGAAGAAGGCATAGAGTTTTAGGAGAAATAATAAATAATAAAAAGGATGTTTATTAATCACCGTGCCCGGTGCAGGAGCCATTGACAATCATGTACAGGAGTAAGCAAATGGTTTCAGAAAGACATCAACGCCGATTCCATTTTATTGCCAAGAGATAATGAATGGACGGATGTACGTATAGATGGACTCTTGAAAAATTAAGAACCATGTATGATTGTTTGGTTGAGCCCTTAAAATCCAATGGAAAACCATCATCATCAACATCATCATCATCATCATCATCATCATCTTCCGCCTGATCCGGGGTCAAGTCGCGGCATTGTAATCACATACCCGAGCCACCTCATCTGGCTCGTCTGAAACACAGAGAGCATCCGTTCTACTCCGAGCTCCTCCCGGATGGAAGAGCTTCTCACCCAATGTAAAACCCTTCCACTGAAAACTACAATCCATATTTGGATTACAACAAACCCTTAAAAGAAGAAATAGAAACCTTATGTGTCTAAGAGTGAGTGTTTATTCCTCCAATAAGGGTTTTAACATTTAACTACACTGTCTTGGAACATAATGTCTTCTTTGAGCATTTTTTGTATAACTAATTGTTAAACACTGAACCCCTTCCTGAAAGGCAGACCCTCAGTTGTATGGTTCTACATAGAACCATTAACAGGTCAGCTGAAGAACCCATAATAGCTGCAGTATACTTCCTTTTGACTAACCACATTTATCCCGTGGTTCTTTGGAGCACTGCTTGTGCAGGTTCTCAGAAATGATCACTGTATTTCAAGTTTATTTACTATAACTGGGAAGTGAATGGGCCGCTTTAACCAGGATAAAACAGTTACTCATCCTGAATGAATGCTGTAAACACACCCAACAGTGCCATGTAATCATCCAGTTTAAGCCCATGCTAATGAATCCCATTAGCTTCAAATGTAGGCACCTGCATCCAGGTGAACCCATTCCCACATGTTTTTGTTGCACCCCCTGAAATCCAAGTCCAGATACACTTCTATATCTTTAATTGCATGATAAATCAATGCATGGTTACCTTCTGGGGTTCTGCTCGTTACCCTTGTCCCCCTTATGCTTAATCATCTTATAATGACCCACAGCGACAGGAGGGCGCACTATCTTCATCCCACATAGGCGAATTCTGAGGAGACAGACCGGATATAACAAGTAGAAAAGTAACAACGCAGAAGCAACAGGAGAAAAAACAGCATGCTAGAAAATGGATGTAGGTATATTAAAAAATAAATAAATAAACAAACAAAAACAGGATTGATAAGAATTAAGGCTTTAATCTAATCTATATCACTACAATAAAAAACTAAAATTGTGTCATTGGAGGAGGTGATTTAAGATGGTTCTTCCTATTAAAATAAATAAAAGAAAATAATATAATATAAATATTATAAACAAACAAAAAAATGATGTCCATTTTTAAATTATTAGCTGAGTGTTGGGGAAAAAAAAGCCAATATAGAATCTAAAAGGAAATCAACTTCCCTAAAACCACCTTTTCCAATATCATCGTTAGAAAAAGATATCTATACATTAGCAAGCCCAGCACTACCAGGGCCAGAGAGCAGATCCCTACAAACTCTGCACTGTAGAAACATTTACACTCACTGACCACTTTATTAGGAATACCGGTACACCTGCTTATTCATGCAATTATCCAGACAATGATACAGGAAGCACGCAGCATAAAATCAGGCAAATTCAGCTCAAGAACTTCCAATAAAATTCACATCAGATATCAGAAATTGCTGATCTTGAGGGATTGTACACAGGATTGGGCAAAAACAAAAACAAACAAACTACAGCATGCAGTCAGTAATAGTTCTGCAAGCAGCTGTGGCTCTTTAATGAAGCAGTGATTATAGCCAGGGCTATGAAGAAAAGCACTTCAAAGTCCACGATCAAACCTGAAGTGGACGAGCAAAACAACCAAAGATCACAACGGGCTTCACTCCTTTCTGCCAAGAACAGGAATCATAAACTACTGTAGGCACAGGCTCACTGACACCAAAAAAATTGAAGAATATCCCATTGTCTGATAAAAATACATTTCTGCTCGGTAATGCAGATGGAAGAGGCAGAATTTGATATCAACAGCATAAATCCATGGACAGGTGGTGTAAAGTTGGGAGGAATGTGTTCTTGGCACACATCAGGTCCCTTCACATCAATCATGCATTGTTCAGATGCCACTGCATTACCAGGTGCATCCCTTTATTTACCCAATTAATACACTGGATCTTCAACATCATTCATTTATTCATTCATTTGCTGAACCGTTTAATCCTACTAGGATCGCGAGGAGGCTGGAACCTATCTCAGCCGACTCTGGGCGAAGACAGGGTATACCCTGAACAGTTCACCAGTCCATCACAGGGCCACCATGCACACACACCCATTTCACACTCCCACTCACACCTAGGGGCAATTTGGAACAGCCAATTAGCCTGATGTGCATGTTTCTGGACTGTGGGAGAAACCTGGAGTACCTGGATGAAACCCATATGAACAATATTCAAATCCCACACAGAAGTACAAGACTTTAGACCAGAACCTTCGTACCAGACGTACTAACCACTACGCCACAGTGCCACCCACCATCTTCAACTTCCAGAAAGGTAATGCACAGTATAATACGTTGCACAAGTCAATGTTCAATGAACATAACAGTGAGCTCAGTGTACTTTAGTGGGTGAGCTGAAGCCAACAGATCGGGGTGTCAAACTCATTTTCATTGGGGGCCACATTAAATTTCTAGGTCACCAAGGGCCGAATAATCACTGAACATCCATTCTGTTGGCCCTGTGATGGCCTGTCAGGCTGTCCAGGGTGTACCCCGCCCTCGCCCAGAGTCGGCTGAGATGGGCGCCAGCCTTCCCGCGACCCTAATTAGGATTAAGCGGCTTAGAAAATGAATAAATGAATGTTTCCAACATCGGGGTGAAATCAATACAACAAAGAATTGAGGCTGTTCTGAAGGCTGTTCAAAGTTGTATCCTACCCAGTATCGGCATGGTGTTCCTAATAAAGTGTATAATAGACATGGTAGAGGAAGCAAAACTGAAAGAACCAAATCCAAGAAACTCCCATTTCCAAAAGCAGAACACAAACCAAAATATTGCTCTACAGGAAGGGAAGCAGGGAAAAGCAAACAATGAAGCCTTGAACTTCAGAGCTGGTCATTCATGCGTGTACTTAATGACCCTTCCAGTGGCTATGCAGAAATAGTCACGAAGGAGTAAAGAGATGCAGTGGTAAGGAGCATGTTGATGAGAGGGTCAGTAAGAGCGGAATGTCGAGTGAGAGGCAAAAGACACACAACATGCAGCATGTTCACACTTTTCACATAATGCATTTCTCATATGGTTGTTGAGTGCATGTTCCTCACCGAGCAGCAATGTCATCATCCTCTCCTCCCCAGCCCCAGTATTGATTTGGGAACCCATTCATCTTGAGGTACTGGTCTGGAGTGACGGCAGACACTCCACCGAAGTATTGAGGGTACGGAAGCCTACAGAGGGAGAACAGATGTTTATAAAATTCTCTTATTTGCAGTGATTGGCAAGCCTTCTGAAAGATGCTACCTGTATCTGAACTTGTCCATAGCGATGGAGAGGTGAGTGGGGTACTGTGGGTTACAAGTGTAAATGTTGTGATCATTTTCAGGAAGCAGGTCCACATCATGGAGGAAGATACAACCCCAGTCCTCCTCCTTCAGAGCTTCCCGTACTCCCACATTCAGGAGTTTTGCACGGTTAAATGTTGAGTTTCCTGACTGACAATATAGCAGCACATGACGCTTTGAGAACCTGATAACTACTCACTAAAGGAACAGTTAGCAAAGATGTACTGAAGATTACCTTAATTAAAGACATAACTTCATCAAAGAATCACTTTCATGTGTGTGTGTGATGAAGAAACCTGGTGTACGATGTAAATGGCATAGTGTATCTGCTGCCTCTGCAGGAAAGGGTGCAGATGATAGAGGAGTGTTCGCAGGTGGCTCTGCCGGTTCCGGTAGGGGACCACAATAGCTGTGTGGTGTCTTGGTTCACAGTCTGGGGGACGGTAGTGGCCTCCAGGGGTCACCAGAGGGTTCTTCTCTTTTATTTCCTCCAGGGAAATGGGGGAGGACAGGCGCACAGACACAGGACCCACTAACACAAAGCAACATAAAATATTTAAAGTACTTATTAATCGAGTGCGAGGTCTGTACAGAGACATCTCAGCCCAAGGTCTTTGGTATAGACAGAACTGAAAAAGCCAAGGGCTCAGATTTCTCTGTACAGACCGAGCAAATGAGGTTAATAAGTAGTTTACTGTTTGACATTTTAAAACTGCAGCCTTTTTAAATTTACTTCAGTGCCTATTACATTTTTATTCTGGCTGCATATCAACGCAGGCAATGTATTATCGCTGCAATCAATCAAAGTGGATGAGGAGGATCACTCTCCTAGTGAACTCTATTATCCTGATGAGCTGGAAGACCAACAATAAATGTCTACAAGCAGCCAAGAGCAAATGAGATTTAAAGTGAAATGAAAGGCAAGCCTTCCAAACTCTCCTATTACACATGAACATATGTCTATTTTAATCATCTGGTGTTTTTTACTTACAGTTTCGAAGTGGCAATTCGAATTATATGCGCTTCTGTTTACATCAAAGAAACGTCCACTCATACATATGAAAGAAAACAATACCGCGCCATGTTTTCATATGTAAATTAGTTCTGTATTATGTGTGTGTGTGTGAGTGTGTGTGTGAGTGTGAGTGTGTGGGTGGGTGGGTGCGTGCGGGTTACACGGAGTGTTCACGTGACCTTTTTTGCGGTTTATTTTCCTTTTGTACCTCCACTACCTTGAAAAAAATAAAACAACCAGGTACAGAAATTAAGAAGTTACCCACCAGTAATCTTGACCATCTTCTATTAACCTTTTTATTAAAATGTTAATTTTATATTTTATAATTTTGCATTTCAAAGCATGATAAAGATGACACCACTTGCTCCAAGTGTCCGTGGAAAACTGAGAGTGTGTATCATTTTGATTCAAGCATTATTCTACTGAGAATATTGACCAGGGGTTTACTGTTGTAGCAGATGTGTATATAAAATAATAATAATAAGTATATATATATATATATATATATATATATAAACACTGAGAATATTATTAAGTACAAACCTGTATCATTCTTACCGCTGTAAATACAGGGACTCACCAAGCAGTGGTGATGGCAGTAAGCAGCCCCTGAGCTGCTTCTCGGCTCTGTTGGGGTGAGGGGGCAGCAGGCCACTGAGCTGGCTGAGGTTAGTGTAAACGTCATGTGGCCGAGAGTAGTCAAACTCTGGATCTGAAGAGTGCACCAGCACAGAGACAAGGCCACGGAATCCTCCCAAAGAGAAATAGAGCACAAATGCAAACTGGAAGCCCACCAGCAGAGCCAGAGTACAGGGAGAGTCCAGAGCTCGGCCACAGCACAGCATCACGGCACTGAACACAGAGAGAAAGAAACGGTAGGGTAAGACAACATACTGAAGGGTGCAGTCTGGTCCATTAGTCTGCTGACTGGTAGAAGTAAAGAAATGAGTTAGTCAAATCAGCTGTTTTAAATGAACATTAGCATCAGTACCTATTTACTCAGTAAACCACAAACACCTGTACTGGGCTAATGTGTGCAGGATCAGAAGTAGCAGGCAGTGGTCCAAACCACTGTGAGGCATTACTATTATATAGGGACCTGGAAAAGGCACTCAGGACAGGAGCACAAGCAGGCCAGCTGATGAGGTCATCAATTTTTAAAACCCCATATTTAGCCATTATTTACTGAAGAACCATTGTTTTAGTATAAACTACATGGGACATAAGCAAAAATAGCCGTTCTATAGAATGTCATAACCCCTCAGCCAGGACGCCTCAAGCGCACCGAGAACAAAAATGGATGTTTTGCCAAGGTCAAAAAGTCATATATGCAAATTAGCTACCCCACGCACAGGTTTAGGTCACTGGGAGTGCCTATGGAAATTTCAGAAAGCTGGCATTTGCATGAGCTGAGCAATGGCCCGGACAAACTTATTGTCACGCCGCCCGACCGCCAAGCACTCTAAAATGAGATTTATGGTTTTATTTTTGTATTTTTAAAAAAGACAGTAGTAGGAGAGCTCCACGTTAGCACATACGAACGTTAGCACACTCTGCTATGGTGCACATACTCATTCAAAGTTTAAGTATATACCGTTCAGAAAGAAAAGAAAACTTGAACAAGATTTTTATGGTTTATTTTTCTATTTTGTAAGCGTCATAATGAACACACCTGCTCAATCACAGTGCACACGCGGGCCTTATGACTGCATCTCTGGAAACTCATTTAAAGCTTGAATAAAGTGCTGTTTCTAGGAGTTCAGAATCAATAACTGTAGCAAGCCATGAGTGTTTCTCTACCATTTCAATCCAAGCTCTATCCACTTGGGATAACGTCTTTTATTCCCCAGATAGCAAACCAATCCGATCATGCCATTCCAGTGCAGTATATACACTACATCTAAATATTGTCCTCATACATGTTTTAAGGTCCTAAAGATTATGTGTGTAAAATTTAATGCAGCAATACATTTCCAGCACACAACAGTTCATTCATTCATTCAAAAGTCATTTGCGATAAATTTGGTTGTATAGAAGATATTCCTACAAATGTGGAATCATATAACTTGTTTCTTTTCTTTTCTTTTGAAGCTCTTTCAGATTAACATATCATAAAAGGGGTTTAAGTGACATCTGAAAAATGCCCAAGTCTCTATATTATATTATTTAAAATTTACAAGAGGGACAACCCTTAAGAAGTCATCAATTTTTTTTTAAATGAAAATGTATAGGTGTTAAAAGCATGAATGGGCACAGAAGACGTAATACAGTACCTGTGCTCTCATCCACACTACTCACAGTGCTCAGGCTCCTCTTCCTCTGGCACCCAACAATACATTGTACACCCTGAACAAAATTCAATAATAATAATAAAACAATAAAAAATAATAATAATAATAATAATAATAATGATAATAATAACAAGACGAAGAACAAATAAGAATAACAATAACAATAACAGCAATAATAATAATAATAACAATAATAAAAATAAAAATAGTATTAATAATAATAATAATAATAATAATAATAAAAATAGTAATAATAATAATAATAATAATAACAATAACAGCAATAATAATAAGAATAACAATAGTAATAAAAAATAGTATTAATAATAATAATGATGATAATAATAATAATAATGATTATAATAATAAAAATAGTATTAATAATAATAATAATAATAATGATAATAATAATAAAAATAAAAATAGTATAATAATAATAATAATAATAAAAATAGTATTAATAATAATAATAATAATAGTATTAATAATAATAATAATAATAATAATAATAATACAAATAGTATTAATAATAATAATAATAATGATAATAATAATAGTATTAATAATAATAATAATAATAATAATAATAATACAAATAGTATTAATAATAATAATAAAAATAGTATTAATAATAATAATGATAATAATAATAATAATAAAAATAGTATTAATAATAATAACAATAATGATGATGATAATAATGATAATAATAATAATAATAATAATAATAAAAATAGTATTAATAATAATAATAATAATGATGATAATAATAATAATGATAATAATAATAATGATAATAATAATAAAAATAGTATTAATAATAATAATAATAATAATAATAATAATAATGATGATGATGATGATGATGAAAAAGAGCAGGTTCAGTATATAGCAGTGTCAGTATTAGTGGGTGAAGGCTGTATGGAAGGACTGGTACAGACACTTTAATATTACATGAATGTGTTGATGGGTTTTTTCTGAACTCACCTCTTTAAGCGCCGCTTCTCAAATCCAGCCCGAGGCTCCCGCACTGGCCTTCATCCGAGGCCGAATCAACACAACTGTGATTTTATCGGTTGTCGGTGATCATATCGACCGCAAAACAGAAGCATTTTGAAAGCCACACTCGGTTCTGCGCATCCCGGCAGGTGACAGTGCGGCTGATCAGGCGTCCGTGTCGCGCGTGCTGCCAGAGTGCTGCGTACTGACGGCCATGTTGGAGAGAGCGGCGCAGTGACGCCCCTTCATTCATTCACCCACAAGCAACAATCAGCGCCTCGTTCCCGACAGAAAGCAGCAGCAGACGCAGAAAAAGAGGCGATACCTCCTCAGATAGGTCACTGTAGCCTTTCTTAAGTAACGTTCTGACTCTTAAATCGATTGATCTCTGTTTGATCCACTTGCTTTGACACTCAGTAGAAAGCTTACAGGTGGAGTGTTGTTTCATTCATAAACTAAAAGAGTGCATGCATTAAAAAATTCATTTAATCAAACCACACTTCTATCTGTAGCTAATTACATTTTAGATATTCTCCTACAGTCAAAATTGCATTAGTCAGAATGGAAATTTAATATGTCAACTTTCACAGTGGTGTAGTGGTTAGCACCACCACCGCCTCCCACCAAGAAGGTCCTGGGTTCGAGTCCTGGGCTCAATAAGGGCATTTCTATGTAGAGTTCACATGTTATCCCTGTGCTTGTGTGGGTTTCCTCCAGCAGTCCGAAAACATGCACATTAAGGTAACTGGGCATTGCAGATTGCCCCTAGATGTGATTGTGTATGTTGCTTTCCGATGGACTGGTGAGGCGTTTGGTGTGTACCCTGCCTATGTCCAATGTTGGCTGAGATAGGCTCCAGTCTCCCCGAAACCCTAGTAGGATTAAATGGTTTGGTCTGGATGGACTATCACACTTTTATTTCTCTGCTTAAAGATCCAGCTTGATTTGATCAGACACAGTCTATGCAAAACACAGATAAATGCTGGTAGATGGAAATAGTTTCTAAATTACGAATTCAACCTCGTAGAGAAACATTTGTTGGCTAGTTTATTAAGGCAATAATGAAGCTGGAAAATAACTTGATTGATCAGCTCACGCTGACTTCTGGTCGCTGGGAACTGGATTTTTCAGGATTATGGACACATTTTTTCTTTTCCTTATTATTGTGTAATTTTTTCAAAAATAATGTTCCATTAATAGAAATGATTCATGAACTATTTCCATACTGGCATTTAGCTGTGTTTCAGATAGCTGGTAGCAGATACAACCATTCACACTCACGTCCACACCAGGGGCATTAGAATATCCAATTAGCCTAATGTGCATGTCTTTGGACTGTGGGAGGAAACCAGAGCACCCAGAGGAAACCAAGACAAGCACTGGGAGAAGTTGTAAACTCCACACTGAAACGGCATCGCTCGGCACAGGACTTGAACGCAAGATCTTCCTGCTGTTAGTCGGACCTGCTTACCACTTTGCCGCTGTGCAACCCTGGTGGGCATATACGGGGTTTAAAGCATATGCATCCTGGCATGTTAAGTATTTCCCACACACACATTTAAATTGATTAAAAAAAACCTTGATGTGGAAATGTGTGTATCACCACACTTAGTTTCCACAATATGTTTGCAGCAGGTGTGCGCACACAATTTGACGACTGTGGTATTGAAGTTTTTAATTTTAACTTTTGTTTATGAAATAAGCTGAGTGATGTGACCTACTTTGAATAAGAGATACTCAGTTAAGCATACAGATGCACATTGCTTTCGACGACAGGTGAGATTTTGAGTGAGCCTTTTAACGCGAGCAGGTGTGGAGTGTTTTTTTCACAGTGCACACAGGTCATTCAGCTGGGATCAGGCCTGAGCACCTGGACCTGGGATGAAAAAAGCCACCAATGGAAGACCTAAATCTGTCAAGACCCATCATTACATCACTATGCAATGTATACTGTGTAATATCAATCCATTTATATTGTCTTGCTTAGTCAAAGGTTATGGGCATTGGATAAATAGTAAAAGTCTGCACATTCTACCTTTAATGTGATCTATAAACAGTGTAATCCAATAAAAAAAAAAAAAATTTTAGGGGGGAAAAAAAGGAAATAATGTAGTTGTATAATTGTCCAACCCCTCTTATAATTGGGGATGTGGCGGTGTTCAGAATTAATCAATTACATTCACTCACTCACTCACTCACTCACTCACTCATTCATTTGCCAAAACTGCATAATCCTACTAGGGTCACGGTGAGGCCGGAGCCTATCTCAGACGTCACTGGGTACACCTTGAACAACTCACCAGATGTCACACGCCAACACACACATAACCATTCACACTCACACCTAAGGGCAATTTGTCAAATTAACAGCCAATTAATCTACTGTGCATGTCTTTGGACTGTGGGAAGAAACCACAGTACCCAGAGTAAACCTACGCATGCACAGGGAGAACATGCAAACTCCACACAGAAACCCCCGAGCCTGGGCCAGGACCTACCTGCTGTGAGGGGCACATGCTAATCATTACAACGGCCCCAATTATATTCAGACTCGTTAAATAGTGGTCAGTACACACTTGCTATCAATAAGTATGTCTATTTCATTATTCCCATGTCCAAAATGATTTAATTACTTTTCATTTTAATTGTACACGTCACTTTGTATAGGTCACGGGCGGCACAGTGGTGCAGTAGTGAGCACATCTGCCACACAGCAAGAAGGTCCTGGTTTGGATTCCCGGGCTCGGGGCGTTTCTGTGTGGTGTTTGCATGTTCTCCCTGTGCTTGCGTGGGTTTCCTCTGGGTACTCCAGTTTCCTCTCACAGTTCAAAAGCATGCTTTCAGTAGGCTGATTGGCTGTTCCCAATTGCCCCTAGGAGCAAGTGTGAATGGTTGTATGTGTAAACAGCCTGGCGAGCTGTTCAGGGTGTACCCTGCTTTTGCCCAGAGTCGACTGAGATAGGCACCAGCCTCCCCGTGACCCTAATTAGGATTAAGTGGGTTAGAAAATAAATGAACGAACATTACATGTTGAAAAGTTTCTGAATTTTTTTAAATCTTGGTCTCATTTTTTTACGTCACAAAAACCTGGCATTATATTAGAGGGCATACACTTTTAAAATCCACTGTAAATATACTGACAGTCATTAAAAACTTTGAGAGAGAAATTTCTGTATATCTGTACTTGTAGGAGGGGTTGGGAGAACACCCTGTGGCTTTATTGATGATAGTACTCGGGCACTTGAAAAAATGATGAGTTGTCATTTTGTCACGCTTCATTGCACGTGTAGGTCACTTTGCAAAAGTGGACCAAATGCAGTTTGAGCAAAACATAATGTGTATCTGCACAATTTGAGGAGTGGTTTGGAAAGCCTATATAAAGGCTCAAAACTGTCCACTATTGTTAGACTAGTGTACGTCATAATGCCACATCTATCACATGAACAACGTCTTCGGGCAGTGGGTATGGTGGAGGCCGGGTTGAGCTACAGTGAGGTAGCGAGGCGTATGGGCTGTACACAACCCACCATCAGAAACCTGACTGACCGCAATTGACGACAGGCCACGTCCAGGGCGAAAGAGAGTGACGACTCCTAAATAGGATACATCCGGTTGAACAGGATACTTGCGGAACTGGTTTCACAGTGCTGTATCATCGCAAATCACCACCTGTATCACTGCAAATCACCACCTGTATCACCGCAAATCACCACCTGTATCACCGCAAATCACCACCTGTATCACCGCAAATCACCGTCTGGATCACCGCAAATCACCACCTGTATCACCGCAAATCACCACCTGTATCACCGCCTGTATCACCACAAATCACCACCTTTATCACTGCAAATCACCACCTGTATCACTGCAAATCACCGACTGTATCAACGCAAACAGAGGCCATACCCGATACTGACTGTTGTGACTTTGGCAGGTGCCATTTTGTTTTGTTGTTTTTGCTGTGCATAATTTATTCTTGACAGTTTTGTTTTGTTGTTTTTGCTGTGCATAATTTATTCTTGACAGTTTTGTTTTGTTGTTTTTGCTGTGCATAATTTAT
>JBCNYH010000003.1:22618698-22632292 GCA_039654325.1 Tandanus tandanus
TATATATATAAACACTGCATATACTGGGTGACGCACTAAAAAATGTTAAAAAAAGAAAAGAAAAGAAAAAAGAAAAACAGTGCAAAGTGTAGTGAAATGCTTCAGTTTAAGATTCTCTTGGCGTTATAAACCCCATTTGTCTAAATGATATTTCTTATATTATATTCCTAATATTTGTATAGTGTATCTTTGTATAGTGGAGTAGTGGTTGGCATGTCTGCCTCACAGCAAGAGGGTCCTAGGTTCGAGTCCTGAGCTCGGACATTTCTGTGTGGAGTTTGCCTGTACTTGCTTGAGTTTCCTCTGGGTACTCTGGTTTCCTCCCACAGTCCCAAGACATGTCCATTAGGCTAACTGGCTGTTTTATCTTGCCCGTCAGTGTGAGTGTATGTGTGAATGGTTGTGTGTGTGCTGCCCTGCAAGGTCTGTAAAGCTGTTCAGGGTGTACCCCCACCTTCACCCTGTGTTAATTGAGACTTCAGCCTTCCTGCGACCTTAATAGGTTTAAGCGATTCGGCAAATGAGCAAGTGAGTGTTCTTTGCTGGTAGTGGAGTGAGCTGTATAACATGCTAATTCAAAATCTCCCACAGATGTTTAAATGGTTTGATGTCTGTTTACATAATTTTCTTACTCATCAGTGTGAACACAGCTGTCTTGGAAGAGGTCATTCCCATCAGGATAGAAATGTTTTATCATATGAAGGTGACTAGTCAGAATAACTCCACAGCATGTTTTCCCTCAATTTGCCAGCTGTCTGTAAACCCTAAATTTATTGCTCATCATCCTGAATACTCTGTAGTCTTTAGACTGATAATGAACACAAAACAATGCTTTTTAATTACAATAAGTATTCCCCAGCCAGGAGTTTTGCTTATTCTCTTCCCAGGCATAATAAATAACCATGAAATACAGTGCAATCGCTTAGAAATAAAATGGAAATCAGCCAAAATGCCTTTCTGAAACCATTTGCTTGCTCCTGTATACGAGTGTCAGTAACCTATGCACCAGGCTCATGGTAAACAGAACTCTTGACCTCAGACTTCTCCACTTTCTATGGATTTCTACGAGTTGCCCTGCCAAGTTACTGAGTATGCACAAGATTGTTCCTTTGGTCACATGGTCCTGTTATTGCTATTGTAAAAAACACAGAACCAAAACATGATGTAGAACAGGTGAATAAGAGATACTAAGCCCATGAGCTGGGGTGGTTTTGCCGGGAAACCTTTATATTCAGCCAAAATTAAGTGATAATGAAGGAAAAAAAATGGAGGCTTTTCACTGGTGAATGGGCAGCTTAAAGAAAAACATCCCCCAAACTGAGCCTCTGTAGAATTATATAGGCTCATGCAAAAATGAGAATGAAGTTTTATTATAATGCTGCAAGTATTGACACATTACAAAAATGAGTTTGATTAATGGGTGCTTCCTGAGATGGATATTTTGGGACTGGAATTGTGCTTTTTAGTCAATCAATAAGTCCAAGGCAGTCCTACTAAGAAGCAGAGGTCTTGTGATTGCCACCAGATATGCAGATGCTTGCCAGTGCCAGAGTTATACAACCAGGCTTATGCAACACTGCACACTGGCCAGGACAACTGCTGTGCGGTCATGTAGTAGGCTTTAACCTGGCCCTATTTTCTTCCTTAATTTCTGGATGAATGTGTAGATGTAGGAGGTGCATGGAAAAGAATACTACAGTGGAATAGAGCTCATGTTGCATTCTATCAATTTAAATATATTATTTTTTGGATGTATTTTTTCAATTATAATTAGAGATCTCATTCCTTATTTATGGCCAGTGATACTTTATTTAAAATGTTATGAAATCATATTGTGTGCTCTTTACTAAGGTTAAAAATTTGTACTTGTATTTGTAATGTCACCCCTAAAAAAAAAGTCATTCTTGCTCATTAGCACAGATCTTTTGGTTCATGTATCATAGTTCCACAACCCTCAGTATTCATCAAACCCCCATTACACTATGTTCCCAGCTCAAAGCTAACCAGAAACAAATGGAGCTCTCCTGGAGGTACCTTTCTTGTTTCTCATACATAAACCCTAACAAGCACATATTTGAACACACACAACACGTACAAACAAATAGTCACCCCTGCGGAGTTCGGTGGGTCTTTCACCCACAAGCTGCTCTAATTCCCACAGCATTTGACAGAGCAGTAGGGCAACAGTACACATTGCAGGAATGTTCCAGTCATTTTCACAACTGAATCTGAATTACCTCAGAGATAAATTTTGGCACATTTTCTTGTATTGAATTAAGGAAGTAAGCTAATTTATAATAGGAGTCAAGTCTTCATGTATATGTATTTGAAGACCACTACATTAAGCGCTACATCTGGTCAATGTATTCTTTGTGGAACTAGCTTTGCAAGAGGAAGATTCCAGTTAGCAACATAGTTGCACTCACTCACTTTCCATCTTGCACCCAAGATGCATTGGGACACTATTTTGGTGTCTCTTGCAATGTGTGCTTTTACCTTAGAGGCTTGCAAGCCCCCTGCAGAAGTTGTTTTCTAGGACAAACATCCATTCACACATAGGGGCAATTTAGAATAGGCAATTAGCTTAATGTGCATGTCTTTGGACTTTGGTAGAAAACCCATGGAAACACGGTGAGAACATGAAAACTCCATACAGAAATGCTCTTGCCGGCTACAGGGCTCGAACCCAAGACCTTCTTGCTGAAAGGCAAGAGTGCTAATAACAATAATATTCATAGATACCACAAACCCTTCTCTATTGCACCAATGTTGGAAAATTAATTAAGACATACAGCTTGAAACTTGTCTCCTGCCTGTCTCATCCTAAAGCTGCGTACTCACAGGAAGCAACGAGTCACAAGAGGCCATGTAAGGTCAATGAAACCAGCAAAATGAGTAATGAGAGGACAGATTTTCTCAAGCAACGTGAAGTGGGTGGATACTGAGTTAAACTGAGCTGAACTTTTACACAACGCAATTCTTGTGATCACCAGTTAAACATTTAAAGATACCATTGATTGACACGTCTCCAAACACTGAGTTCCCAAAAACATTTTACATGTGGAAACAATGAATGCGAGTTTATTTGTTCCACCTACATCAACATAATAGACCAGCTTATTATTCCTGTGTGGTTTAATTAGTGAACAGGGAAGACACTGGTCACTCAGAAATATTTGGAAGTGGGAGTCATGTGAGAGGGTTACTTAGGCATCCAGAACTGGCCACATGCAGTTCACTAAGTGATTTGCTTGTGCTACAAAGCAATTTACTTGTCGCTCAGTGGCGAGGCGATTCAATTGTCACCCATTGCTTTGGGTGTGTACACTGCTTAAGACAAATCATTAAAGTGTGATTGTTGCCTTTTTTTTATTGCATTGTACAGTTTTGAACTTGTAACATTTATTGGCAGTGCTCAGCGTTTACTCTTAAACTTAAATTTTAGTTGACAAATGTCGTGAATAAAAAATGAGGTTTTAAAAGACTGCAGTATTCCTTTAAAATCACCGGTCATGCATGGGTCATTGGTAACGGAAACATGCTGTCTCCGAGCAGCTGTTCTCTGATCTTGTAAATATAGAATACCATAAAAAGAGAAATGTAGCAGCACATTGACTTTTAAGGGAACACATTGCAAAAGCTGTTAAGTCAAACCCAAAACCAGAGTGAGAATTTATGAGCTAGTGCCAGGCTCTATAGGAGTAGCACTGATTTTAACCATGCCTTTGAAGGAAGTGAGACAATTTCTTGTGTATTTCCTCAGTATATTCTACAGAAAACTGTTCTTGCACGCACTTAAAAGTTAATAAAAAAAAAAACTGTCAGAGCAGTTAATGAGGGAACATCGAGATTTGCGGTGATAATTAGACTGGCTTCACAGAAGAGAATTAAGGAGTCTATTCGGACTGGCAGGCGCTCACAAACAGAGGAGATGAAAGCACTGAGAGTCTGAATTGAAGTCGATGCCTAAATTTACACAGAGATAATAGTACAGTGCTGTAGATGTAGGGCAGATCACACACAGAAGCATCAAAAAGATGAAAACGGCATAGGTTAGTGGCACTAACGTTAAGTGAACATGATAGCAAAGTTGTTAAGATAATTAGCATGTACTGAGTGCCACTGTAAGATTGAAGAAAATTATAAAAGCTGCTGTGAGAAACGACTGCAGCAACAATCACAATGATTATATCTACCCACTCCTGTCTTTTCTCCATCATTACTCTCTTCTTCTTTCTCCCTAATGTTTCTGTTCTCAGGAAGAATTTAATAACAAATACAAAAAAGACAAATATCTATGCCTAAAGACACAGCGTGATATAATGCATCATAGAAGCATTCTTTCAGAACAACTTTTTTTTTGCAGTTAAAGACCTCTTTAAATTTCACAGGTCCCATTGGCATACTTTTATCCTAATAACATAATAAAACTATTTAAACGCTAGGATTATTATTCCAAAGTGTACAGTCATTCTAGCAATCGGGGCCCTAGAGCTTTTTGTGCTCTTGAATAAAGTTGACATGTGTTTTTGATTTAGATTGAACCCAATCAATTAAAGAGACAAGGCATATCAACTAATATAGAGTTTTAGCCACTGTGGTGGGGCCAGTGGTGTATTGGTTAAGGTGCTGGGCTCATGATCGAGAGGTCGAGGGTTTGTATCCTCGTTAGACCCCCACCATGCTAAGGCCCCAGGGCAAGGTCTTAACCATAAGTGTGCCTCTGTCCACCCAGCAGTATAAATGGGTACCAGTAAAATTACTGGAAAGGTAACCTGCGATGGACTAGCATCCTGTCCAGGATGAGTTGAACTCCTAGTTACTTCATGCTATAGAAACTAGGGACAAGCTCCAGCCTGATGAGCCACTAGGCTCAGGTGTAAAAGCCCAAAAGACTTTACCGTTTACTGTTTAAAAGTGGAGCTCCTGATAGATGTCTCTTGGTAGGTGTCCAAGCCTGAGTTTGTTTTCACTGCCTTTCTGATTTCTATGTTCATTTGTATCTGTCTTGTTAGTTTAATTATCCGTTTAATGCGTTCATGTTTTGTCAAGCTTCTGATTTTGGTGTTTGCTCCATGAACATTTATTTACCCGCAAGTCTGTCTGCCTACCTAAGTTAGATTGTGTGTTTTTTATTCTGTGTGAGTCTGAGCGGTGGTGTATGAGCCCTGATTTTTTGGGTTTCAGTATTGTTATTAATAATAACTTTTTCATTGTTTGCCCATCGTCATGCAAGTCAGCAATACATAAACAACATCAACTCAGCGACACGCCATCTTTATTGGGTTTTCTATGGTGGGCACGCACGGACACCAAACAGGACATCGGACAACCGTCCAAGCCATGTTCCATGTCTGTGGTGCTCCGCACAGGAGCTCAGCTAAAATAGATGATGGTAGTCTGTAACAAACAGATAGAAATTCAGTGAGTGCCATCTGGTGGTCATATACAGAACTACAGTTTGTCCTTTATTATTACATCACTGTGTTCAGTTGTTTTGTTGAATCAAAAGGAAGCATTATATTTAAGTTAGCCAATGACTTGGGGCTCCACTCGGGAGTTCTGCTTATGATTATAATAACTTATAATTAAGTGTAATCATTTTGTTGATTTCCACCACTGTCATTTTTTTAAGTCAAGGACCACATGTGCCGATGCTTACTCATGTTTAATGTTCTAGCTCATACTTGACAATGACATCACTCCCACTTTCTTGATCACTCACTGAAGCATCCGCCAGTCACTGATTGAAAGCACAATCCCTTATCAGAAACACTCCATTTACTTGGCAGATAAAAGTGAATTAGCTGTGCTACATCTGCTGGTTTTCAGCTCAGTGTAGTCACTGGAGTTATTT
Organism: Tandanus tandanus; assembly: GCA_039654325.1. Classification (NCBI taxonomy): domain Eukaryota; kingdom Metazoa; phylum Chordata; class Actinopteri; order Siluriformes; family Plotosidae; genus Tandanus; species Tandanus tandanus. The sequence goes on from JBCNYH010000003.1 coordinate 22,624,556, forward strand.
GTATGGTGTGAATGCCCCTGGAGAGATACATTTCTCCTCTGCAAGATAGAACCCTTGGGTCTGGAATCTGTGCAGAGCCTGAGGACTTTTGGTTGTGTGGGCCATCACCAGTTCAGTTATGAACTATGTCTCTATAACGCTATAAATTCTGCACATTAATTTTAGTCATGATTATGCCTTGCTGATTTGCCCCATTCAGTGAAAAAAAAAAACAAGAAAATTTACTCAGTATAAATGTTGCTGGTCGTCATGGTTATGCCTGGTTGATGTGCGCCATCTACTGTAAAAAATTTATTAATTAATTAAACCTTTGGTAGGTGTCAGCACCACAACAAAGAATGTTAAATAGTTCAAATATTAAATAAACTGTGGATTCCAGGACCCTCTCTTAATGCTTTATTTTAGTGTGGTGATGGTGACAGACTATATGGCCTAAAAGTATGTGAACACCTGACCACTGAACATTCCACCATTCCAAACCCCTGAGCATTAACATGGACTTGGCTGCACTTTTGTTGCTTTTGGTTGGAAACTGGTGTTGGAGGCTTTCCAATTCTGCCCAAAGGTATTGAGTTCTTCTACTACAGTCTTGGTAAACCATGTCCTTATGGACCTCGCTTTGTGCAAAGGGGTATTACCATGCTGGATCATGTCTGGGCCGCTCACTTAAATTGAAAACTTAAAGCTACAGCATAAAAGACATTCTACTAAGTCAACTTTGCGACAACAGTTGGGGTGGACTCTCATATGAGTGTTACAGTTAGGTGTACCCAGGTATTTCACCTTAAAGTTTAAACCGAACCCATTATAGTATTCCTGGTTTATGTGTGCCATCTGGTGTAATGTAGGAAAACTACATCAATCCTCCTGTTGCTTTTTCCTTGACAGGATTATGGTATATGTGGAGCCTATTCCCACCAACACTGAATGAATAGAGGAATACACCCCTTACGGGACCCCGGTATATCACAGAGCACAGTGCACACATCCATTCACACGTGAAAATGATGAGACCTTTAAAAAAATCTGCAATTACAGTAACCCGACCTCAGGGTTCATCTAGGAGACCATGGCACTGCTAGGTTGCAATAATTGAACAACTGCCATTCATTCATTTGCCAAAACACTTAATCCCACTGGGGTCTCAGGGAGGCTCAAGCCTATCCCAGCTAACTCTGGGCGAAGGCAGGGCACACCCAGAACAGCTCACCAGTCCACTGCACACACACACCACTATTCACACTTACACCTAGGAGCAATTTGAAACAGCCAGTTAGCCTAATGTGCATGTCTTTGGACTGTGGGAGGAGACCAGAGTACCTGGAGGAAACCCATGCAAGCATGGGGAGAATGTCACACAGAAACACTCTCGGCGAGCGCAGCACTCATACCCAGGACCCTCTTGCTATAAGGTGGATGTGCTAACCACTACGCCACTGTGCTGCCCACTGCCTGGTCGATCACTGCATATCGTTAGCTACATACGTATATAGAAACATAATGTATATTTTAGTGTACATGCACATGCCAAATAAATAGGAATATCCTTCCTATGACTACAAATGTAAAAAAAAAAAAAAAAAAAAACTCGTAGCTTAAGAAATAAAAGGTATATTCATGTAACTCACGGCAGGTCGACCCACGCGCCAGGATAGAAACTGGCGTCACTCAGGAGGTTGTAACTCAGATCCAGAGATGTCAAGTGGATAGAGTGACTCAGAACACTTTCCTGCACCTCCACTATCTGATTGTGTGGCATCCTCAAATCCTGTTAAAACAAACACATACGCGCAGCATTAGAAAGAAAGGTATTATAAACAAAGGCACCAAATATTTGCAGGAGCTGACCTCTAGAGATGGGGGCAGTCCAGATGGAATGGAGGTGAATCGGTTGTTGTCTAGTCTCAAGTGCTTGAGGGTGGTGAGGTGCTGGAAGGCTAAGGGCTCAATACTGCCCTCCCACAGGATGTTTCCTGCCAGTTCTAAGTGGAGCAAGTTGGACAAACCTACAAAAAAAAACAAAAAAAACAAAAACAAATGAAGGACAGTCTGAGACAAACTCCTACATTTTCTTATATAAACTCACTCACTCTCTCACTCATTTGCAGAACCACTTAAGGGTTACTTTGGGTCACGGGGAGGCTGGAGCCTATCTCAGCTGACACTGGGCAAAGGCAGGGTACACTCTGAACACCTCACCATGCCATCGCAGGGCCAACACACATACAACCATTCACACTCGCACTCACACCTGGGGGCAATTTGGAACAGCTAATTAGCCTAATGTGCTTGTCTTTGGGCTGTGGGAGGAAACTGGAGTACCCGGAGGAAATCCACGCAAGCACGGTGAGAACATGCAAACTCCATACAGAAACGCTAGAGCCTGGGACTTAAACCCAGGACCTTCTTGCTGTGAGGCGGACGTGCTAACCCAGGGGTGTACAAATTTATCTGCAAAGGGCTGGTGTGGGTGCAGGTTTTCACTTCAACCAAGCGGTAGCCACACCTTCCACCTGTGTGAACCATTGATCTCAGAAAATGATTGGATCGTGTATTCTATTGTTTGCATGTGGCAAAACCTGAAGCCAGCCTGGTGCCATGTTGGTGATACCCCTTTGATGTTGAAAGTTATACTTAAATAGTACACTCGAATTAAAAAAAAAAAAAAATTTCATCTATGCAGAGCTTTTTTATTTTTAAAATTTTTAATTAGTTACAAATATCAGTGAAAATTTTGGTAAAGATATATTAATTTAAATATACTGACCATCAGCAGTAAGATTTACAGGGTTTTCAAGTTGGCTTTCAACAGCCCCATTTTGAGATCTTAAAACAAGGTGGTCTTACCAAGATGGCTGCCACCTGGCTTCAAGATTTAAACACTAATGTGCATTCTAGTCTCTTTTTTAATCAGTGATTGAAACAGGTGGAAGGTGTGGCTACTTCTTGGATGAAATGAAAACCTGCACCCACACCGGCCCTTTGCGGATAAGATTGGACATTCCTGTGCTAACCAATACACCACCATCTAATAGAAACATTGCTTAAATTTTTCGTAAATTGCTTTTTTCATTCTATTTTTTCTACATACTATAATATAGGGACTTGTATGCTAGATGCTCCACATAAATCCAGATTTATGAAGTCTACATTTAATGTGGTTATAGTTTCTGTCAGGAAATGTTTATTTAGCGTTTTGGAAGGAGTTTTCATTGTCAGCATTTTGTACCAGTTGGAGATAAAGAAGTGACATCAAGTTTTCAGACACAGAAAAGCACTGGGACAAAGGATGGAGTCCAGCTGCATAGTTTTTGTCTTATAAACATGAAGGATTGCATTTATGTGATTTATCCCCCATTATCACTTCTTTTTGGCTGAATATAAAGGTTTTCTAGTGAAACCACTCCAGCTCACGGGCTCAGCATCTCTTATTCACCTGTTCTGTATCTTGTTTTGGTGCTGTATCTGTTTACAATAACAATAACAAGACCATTTGACTAGAGGAACAATCTTGCTTATGCACGATAGCTTAGCAGTGCAACACCGATTCATAGAAAGTGGAAAAGTCCATTAAGTGTTAGGAAACAGAAGAAGGCATATGATTTCAAAATAAATAAAATCCCATTTCCCAATCCCAATCCATTTTAATTCCTAGAGATAGAACTGTATATTGTGTTTATGTAATATACCTGGGAAGTGAATGGGCCCTTTTAAATAGAGAGAAGATAGAGAATAAAACTTATTGGAACTTGCTGATATTGGAAGATGATTACATTCGGCTTGTCATTATACCACCCTATCATTAATGTTTGTTTCTATAACAGCATACCTTGTCATGTTTTATCACTTTATTTACCGCATATTTTAAATTAAGACAAAACCATCAAAGCCAAACCTTCTAAGTTGTGGGAGAGCACTTGGCTTAACTTGTTGTCATTGATTCTCAGCTCCTCCAGAGATCCTGGCAGACGTGGGATTGTTTCAAGACCATTGCCATCCAGTGTCAGCGATTTTAGGTTTGTCAGGCTCTGGTAAGGATAAATAAAAAGTGTGGACGTTTGTGAATAACCACATAGTACAGCTGTGGACTCTTACATGCTTAAACACCATCTTTGAATCATAATGTTAAATTAATCTGGCTGTGTTTCCAGGAAAACCACCAAAATGAGTACTTCTGCTTGTTCAGGAATTCTTGTAGTGGTAGGATATTTTAAGATAAATACCTTCTTTATAAACCCTGTCATCAGCACAGTCCAATCCAAGTAAAGCTACCAATCTCCTGGATCTTGCTATTGGTGGCACATCAGGATTGGATACTGTAAATTATGACCTCATTTCCTCCCTATTTTCACAACACTTTCTCCTCCATGTAATTATACAGACACTATAGAGAGGCAGTAGTCTGTAAAATGCTGAAGCTTCATATAAGTATTTACTCGATGTGTCTCACAGGTTTTCTGTAACATGTTCAATTGAGTTCTTGAAGAAAACTGTACTCAACTGAGATATAATGTGGGTGTCATTTGATCAGAAAGATAAGGGACTAGAAATGCATATGTTGAATGAATGGTAAAAAAACAATACATTATTGTAATGCATCTAATAAAGGACAATCACTTGTGCTGCTCAACCGTCCTACAGACAGATTAATCTGAGACTTGCGAGTGGTATGCCACAACGGGATGTTCAAGTGGTACCAAAACTTATCACATCTATCCATTCATTTGCTGAACAGGTTAAATCCTACTAGTGTGGCAGGGAGGCTGGAGCCTATCTCAGCCGACTCTGGGCGAATGCGAGGTACACACTGAACAGCTTGGAAGACCATCGCACGGCCAACACCCACAACCATTCAAACTCACTATTTGGAAGCACCTAGGGGCAATTTGGAACAGCCAATTAGCATAATATGCATGTCTTTGCACTGTAGGAGGAAACCGTAGTACCTGGAGGAAACCCACACAAGCACACCAAGCTAACCCAGGGCTTGAACGCAGGATCTTCTTGCTGTGAGGCAGATGTGCTAACCATTAAGCCATCTTGCTAGCCTTTGACATCAATCCATAACTAATTAATTTCTTATTACGAGATGTGTTATTTTTATTGATAAAATTTAATCTTCTGGGAGCAGCACGGTGGTGTAGTGGTTAGTACACCCGCCTCACAGCAAGAAGGTCCTGGGTTCAAGTCCCAGGCTTGGGCATTTCTGTGTGGAGGTTGCATGATCTCCCCGTGCTTGCGTGGGTTTCTTCGAGGTACTCTGGTTTGCTCCCACATTCAAAAAGACATGCACATTAGGCTAATTGGCTGTTCCAAATTGCCCCTAGGTGTGAGTGTGGATGTGAATAGTTGTGTGTGTTGGCCCTGCGATGGCCTGCCGAGCTGTTCAGGGTGTACCCTGTCTTCGCCCAGTGTCGGCTGAGATAGGCTCCAGGCTCCCCATGACCCTAATAGAATGATTAAGTGTTTCAGCAAATAAGTGAACGAGATGAGTGAAATTGAGTATTCCAGCCTTAATGTACTGATTGTACATTTATTATAGACATGTCTTTGATGCCTGTGTAAGATTTAATGTTATAATATGTCAGGGAGGAATAGAACACCATCACGAAGTCAGGGCCGAGAGAAGAGTCATCCAGAAGGTTCCTGCTCAAGTTGATCACTTCCAGGTTGGGCATACCAGAGAAAGTTTCAGGAGGTAATGTGGTGATGTTGTTTCCTGTGACAGACATTAAAAACACCAACATAAAAATATTTTAACTGAAGGGTTTTGTTTTTTTAAAGGTTTCATTCAACTGTTTCGACACCACTTTCCACCTCTAAACTTACCAGCTAAGTCAATCGCAGTTATGTTTTCGTCATTGATGATGGGAAGTTCTACAATGCCAGCATCTGCACAGGAAATCTCAGTTCCATTTAATTGGCAACCCTCTGGTAGCAATTCGGCGGTACTGTTACCAGCTGCCTCGTTCTCCTCTTCCTCTCCCTGTTCTTCCTCCTCCCCTTCATTTCCCTCTTCTTCAGCTCCTTCTTCTCCTCCTTCTTCTCCTCCTTCTTCTTCCCCTCCTTCTCCCCCTTCCTCACCTTCGTCTTCCTCTTCCTCCTCAGCATCATCCTCATCTTCTTCACCCTCGTCGTCATCATCTTCTTCCGTTGTCTTTGTATTTGACGCTGGTTCGTTTGCCTGGCCAAGAAGGCGATTCTTTTCATTAGTGAGCTGCTGCAGTACTGTGCTCAGTTTACCTGAAATTCCATCTCTCATTTTCAAAATGGAATTTAGCTCCACCCATGCCGCCAAGGTCCGCCCCAGATTGGACTGCTGACAGAGACATGGAGCCCATCATGAGACATAAATATACAGAAATGACTGTATTTGGCACAAACATAAAAAGACTAAATGTAGTGGGTAAATAAGAGCACCAGAAAAAGAGAGGTGCATATTTATGAGATGAAAAACTGCAGCAGAAGATAAAAATAGTTAAAACACTCATTATAACAGGGGCACACCTACTGAGCTGACCGCAGCCGAGGCGTTTAATGTACATGTAACTGTATATACGTGTACACTATAGTAATTGAAACTTGTTGTTTTTGCTATTTTTTTCCCAGTTAATTTATAGTTTAAGAAGCAGAAAATGAGCTTGTTGGTCCTCGTATAGCTTACCTGTGTGTCCTTAGCATTTTTTGGTTTCTCAGCTGCCCTCTTCTCCCCTGGGAACAAATACTTGAGATAAACCTCAAACAGCAAATACTTGGGAAATTGTACATAGGTCATCTGCTACAGAATTACTGGCATCTTTTCTTCATTTTTCTTAAAATAAATCACTCAATTTAAGTTAAATAACTTAATCCCATCATGAAAAACGAGAGATCTAACTGTATTTAAATTAAATAGGAATATTTTGAGGAATAATTTAAGAAAACAAAATCCTGTAATAAAAAGATTTTCACACACATCTATACAATTAATGGCACTCAGCCACAACATGACATGGTGTTTCTCTATAATGCTTAATAAGACAATATAGAATCATATAGACTCTAAAAATATAGAATCAGCTCTCTCAGATCCTCCTTTCTTCTGGACTCTTCTCTTCTCCACATCTCTATCAGCAGTGCCACTGATTGTTTAGCTGACCGACCTAAGCCAAGAACATGGCGCTCAGCAGAAGTGAATGATAGATTTTACATTTACACTCACTCACTCATTTGCTGAACTGTTTGCTCCTACCAGGGTCGCGAAGAGATTGTGTCTATCCCAGCGAGGGCGGGGTACACCCTGAACAGCTCGCCAGACCATCACAGGGCAACACACACACACACAACCATTCACACTCACACTTACACCTAGGGGCAATTTAGAACAGCCAATTAACCTCATGTCTTTGGACTGTTGGAGGAAACCGGAGTACCTGGAGGAAACCCATGCAAACACTGGGAGAACATGCAAACTCCACACAGAAATGCACAAGCACGGGACTCGAACCCAGGACCTTCTTGCAGCAAGGTGGACGTGCTAATCACTATGTCATCCCATTTTACATTTATATACACCTTAATCAACTGAAACCCAGAGTTCTCCCCAGAGGAACAAAATATGCCCATCATTTTCATGTGTCAGAGACCAGAACCAAAAAAATTATGGGACACGACATAAAATTTTTTGAGACCAGGAAGTAAACTCACTAATAAATTGATATTAACCCAAATGGTCTGTAAAATAGGATTATATATATA
>JBCNYH010000003.1:22687306-22701565 GCA_039654325.1 Tandanus tandanus
CTTTTACATGCCTCTCACCATAGACAGTGAGAGACATGGCCGGCATTTGATAACCCAGTTAGCTGCACTGGGGGTGCTAAACATGGTAATATATCCTAATGTGCTACTGCTGGTTGGAGTTCGCATCTTAAAACACTCACTACTGCTGATGTTGTTTCATATGGACCTAAATATATATTCAGAAACTGTGAAGATGACTTTACACTGCTGGTGACAAACTTATTTAGTGAAATGATTTTGGACTTCAATTACCATTACAATTATAAGTAAACCAACTAGACTTCATGCTAAACTATCTAACTAGTTTTTATAACTTCTTTATATTCTTCACTACAGCATAGATAAAAATTACTAGCACCCTTTAGCTGTAAATAAAACTCTTCCAGGAACAAAACATGCCAAGGTCTTGTTGAGTATTTCCAACAAGAACTATGCTATACTGGAACTAGGATCGGGAGCAGCACCTCATCCAGGCGACCATCTGAGTCCACTGTTTCTGTGTATGGTTTGTTTTGGATACGGTTCAGGTCCTCATGCAGCCCATCCAAGAGGAAGGCCATGAATTCTTGGGCGTCGTGTTGAGCATAACCTGTAAACTGACTGGCCTTACTGGCCACTATTGCCTACAGGGAGAGATGGAGAAGGACATTTGATCAGCTGGCTGACATGAGCTCTTAAAAAAAAAAAAAAAGCATCAGAACCTATGTAAAATAAACTATAATTTAGAGCAGCAGTATGAAAATGAGTATACTGGTACCTTTAATTTGGAGGGCTGAAAAGCATGGTGAGTGCCTTTCCATAAAGCCCGCAGCAACACCGCAAACCCAATGGCCAACCTTCCACCTGTGCCTAGGGGGTTATTACAATTGAGCTCCGTCTCAAATGCCCGGTCTAATAAACAGAGCAAAGAGAAATTTTAAGGTGCATGAAGCAAACAACCTATTCAGCTCAACAACAAAAGATTTTTCCAGGAGCATCTCCAGCAGAGGGCAGCGATTACTTTTATTATTAGTTTTAATTACCAATGCTGCTTTTAGGATTTAGCACTGAAAATGCATTACCATGGAAGTAGTCTCTTAGTTCCCGTGTGTTTGAGAGAGACTGGATCACGCTGTTCATAAAGCACGTGTTTCCTAGGTTGACTAGTCCTGTGAAGCCAGGGAGACAGACCTTCTTCTCCTCCTCTTCTTCAGATCTGTCGCCGCCTGCAGTAGGAGCGTGGGTCATCGGCTGTACCATGCAGGTGGGTTTCGGCTGAGGATGAGACACGATCCAGATCATTAATGTGTAGCAGATGTGTCCATGTTCTTACTGCACATTCAGAATTATAAACTAACCTAAACAAGAACTAACATTTCTAATGGCAGATAAAAATGCCATTATCTTTCAAGTGTACAGCATTGTCAAGTCCAGAACAGAAGAACTGGTTTTCTTTTCTAAACAGTTATCTGGCTCACACGCTTAAGCAAACTAAAACAAAATTAGCACATGAAACGACTTGCTGTTCAAGATTTTCACAATTTTATCAGAACCTAAAACTATACCCAAGTTAAACTATTATTGTAAGGATGTAATCCAACACCCTAAAATCTTCTGTTGCCACTCCTGCTTGTACTAATCCTTAGCAGCTACACACAGCTGGATCCTTAGAACACAACTGACACTCAACAGAAAAGCTCACCTCCAGTATTTCAATACCTAAGATTACCTAAGGTACTTTGTGCAGCCATAAATTCTTTAATCAGGGATCACAGTTTGAGGAAGGCATTCCCCAGTTTGTGTGGAGTTACCGTGGTAATGGCCGCCTCTTGTTTGATAGGAACATGATCAGAGACAGAGCGTGGGACCACCGCATCTAAAGTTCCATCCTCTGGAGCCCGAGAGGGTTTGGGCTTCTCTACCCCTGCACGAGGCTCCTCTTTGGCAGGCAGAGCATGCTGGCTACTCCCTGGCTGACTCTTGTCGAGAGAGGAAGGCCCGGAGGGCACAGCAACCTTTGCACCCCCCACTGCACCTTAAACAGAGCAGGAGAGTGCTTGTGGTTAGAAAACAAAAGTTCAAACCTAACTGACAGTTTCACAAGGAGGAGAAACTTCTAGCTTTATAACATTAAATAATAATGATGGTTTAGATTCGCATATCAAACAGCACATGTGTCTGTTTAGTTCCAAAGTGAATGTTAAAATGGAGTATAGTTAAGTAATTACTAAGAAGTGGACTACAGGAGGACTTGGCAGAGGGACAAAGACACGCTAGGCGGTATGTCTGTATTGAGTTTCTACATCAGTCTAGGTTTACACTCTCCTTTACTGAATAGTGCACACATATCCACATGTAAACATTGTCTGCCTCAACCTACGCTAGAACCCAAGCTTATTCAAATGACCCAACTCACCTGTTTTGTGTATATCAGTCACCTACACTGACATGGTCACCTTCTTTCTCACCTACAACTGAAAGTTTGTTCAAAGTGTGACCAACTGAGAGAGCATTAGATGATGCCAGAGTGTCAAATAACGAGGGTAATGCATATTTAAGTTTTCCCTCTGGGCTGTTTGAGCTGGTTGTAAATACAGGTTTTTCACCAATTTAGTTATTTTTTGGGCACACTAGTGCATCAGGACATGCTGGCCTTCCCCCATTGCGTCTTCGTGTACAGCAGTATCTCCACCCAGCGCATTGATCATGAAGCTTTCAGGCGACCAATCAGAGCAGAGTAGGCACAGAGAGCGGAAAAGAAGAACAAGGAGAGGAAAGCTAAACAGGTCATCCAGCACGTGCACTCAATCAGCATTTCATGGGGAGGTCGGAAAGCAGCTTCCTGGAGTTTTACGGATTAGGTATCATACTTTGGTTAGAAAAACCCAACCTTTATAGCAGTTTCTGATATTTTATTAGATACACATACCCTTTTGGCCCACATTAGAGGTGCAAGACCTGATTAAAGAAGTGAAAAGTACTTTAGGCTCGGAGCCTGATGAACTAGTTGGTTAATTAAGTGTGACAATACAAATGAAAATAAGGAAGTATTTGAATTACCAGGGTGTGGATGATACTAACAGCTATGGTTCTTATTCCGGAAATTCTGGGTTGGCAAAATACTCTTGACCCAGCATTGACGGTGAGGTTATGGATTGGGTAAGTGACTTTTTTTTAATGCCATGTTAGCACCTGAGGCTAGATCATGGAAAGAGTATTTCTAAAAGATATATATTATATAAGACTATATTATTTCATAAATAAATAAACAAAATTAACATTACACAACAAATAAAATAAAGCAAGTATATAAACAAGTGCACCCAGAGAATGCACCTTCCACCAAGCCCAGCAATCCCCCATATGAACCAAAATGTCAAAAATCGTTATATCTCATAATGTTAAATAATCCTTTAAAACATTCCTTGATCGCAAATTTGATCTGGATCATCTCCAAATTCTAAGGTAGTCTTTCTTGTCCCAAGGCCCACCTCCAGTAGTAATTTTATAAAAAGATTTTTGCATAAACCTAAGAAAAACACACAATTCGAGATTAAAATGTAAGATCCTTGGCAGAGCTTATGAAATCCAACACTTTGTGGTAGCACCAGCTTCAAAACCTCCAAGGTAATTCTGAGTAAAAACCTGCCCTTGTGATGTTGAGAGCAGGACAGCAAAGAAAAAAAATTCTTGCAAAAGCTGAAATGCTGTTGGTTTTTCACCCTCTAAAAATCACCCACGGGTGAGTCTTGTGTGCCCACTTCAATACACGGTATATTCCACATGCTCATGTGTAGTCTTAAATGAAAATAAAGTGTCATATAGATCTCAGGGTTATTTTGTGCAATTTGTTTTAAGGACATTAATCCCATTCAGTCTGCCACTTCCTAAAGTCTTGCCAGTAGAAGCCTGAGGTATGAATTTTACATTTGGTCCCTTTTTTTGGGGTGGGGGTGTGGTGTGAAAAGTTTATATACACTGTACCCATGTACATGGCACCACGATGACGAAAATGGTTCACAAATGAACTGACTACAAATACCGCACATATAATAAGTAGCAAGTAGAAGCCTTGAGACCTTGTGGAACCTGGGCTTCGAGACCTCCCCATCGCTGACTGTGCCTCTTCCTCAGGGTGATGTCTATGCGGGATGGAGTGAAAGAAAAACTACACTGTTCCGGCTGAATCAGGTTCCTGAAATATTACCCAACAGGAAACCCAAGTTAAAACACACGCTGAACAAACCACACACCGAAGCACGAGGTAATAATATTAACTGCTAACCAAAAGCACTTACCTGAGTTTGACTTGCCACTTGAAAACAGTGTTTGGTCCACAGTCTGGATGTTGACGTAAAAAATTAGCATCACTGAAAGAAGGTGACATTGGGTCAAAAAATCAGGTACAAAAAATTGCATTTTAATACGAGTCATTTTTTTAGGAAAACATTTAAGATAACTTGTTTGAGCTTGGGGGGGAATAAGGCTTAAAAACAGTGTGAAAAATATAAATAATGTTATTAATATAAAAATATAAATAACAATATAAATCATTGTGAAAAAATATAATTATACTGATCATATATTTAGAACATTTGCTAGGATGTTAATTGTACACATCACATCCTGTATACAGGATACTGTAACAACATGTTCATTAAAATTTATTGCGATACTTAATTGTCATGACTGAAATTGTTTGTCCCAGCACATCAAGTTGCAAGGAGGTCCAGTGACCAAATCCAGAACGAGTGTTTTCCCAATACCTTTCTGTTATCTCTGAGCACTGCTCTTAGCCAAGCATGAAAAAGATCTTTGAATATCGACTCACCTAGTCTGGAAGATAAGGGTGAAGTCTTGTTCCCTGAAGAGCACCCGGGAAATCACCCTACAAATTTCCTTTAAGTAGACGTTGACGACCATCAGGTCTGTCCCTTTCTCATACGAGTCATTCTTTACAAACGACAGGTTCACCATTGGCTCTGGACCTAAAAATATATCAATCAATAAATAAAATATCAATTCTTGTAGGTTTCGGCACTTCTGGTCCCCTCATCTAATCTGTTTCCAAACTATAATCCCCATGATGCACCAGGGGTGGGAAACTCTGGGACACTGTAAAAGACACCAATCACTCATCTTATCATATGACTAAATGGATCAACTGCCATGTTTTGGAGGACCAATTAAATGGTACTGCAAGCCAAGCATGTAGCCGCTGCCTACTTATCTAGTCAGAGTGTTAGACTGACCTCTGTCTTTCTCCAGACTCTTCTCACATGGCTCCTCTTTAGATCTGTCCCTCTTCTCCTCCTCGATACTTTTAAACTCTTGCCTCTTGGAGTCAGTTGCCGGAACAGTGTCTCCAGATTCTAGATGGTGGCCTGGGATGTCTGTACCTGTTCGATCCTGCACAGCACCATTGGTCCTCCCTTGCTCTTTTTTCTTCTCACTGTCTTCCTCTGGGACACTTCCTCCTTGGCCGGTGTCTCCAGAATTAAAGGTTTCTCCGGGACTTGGAGGAATTACGCTGAGAGCAGAAAGCTCACTGGGCTCAGGCCGTGGCTCACAAATAGTTAAATGGCCCTTTTGTTTACCTTCTTCACCCTAAGAGACAAAGAGAACAATATAACACTGTTATAAACTGCCCAGCTAAGAAATAGCCGCAGACTAATATAACTACATTTAAATATTTTGTTGGGCCACCTTAAGCCTTGTGTTGATCAGGTCGAGGCCCAGCAACATTATATGGTGATAAGATTAATCAGCTGATGACCTGAATGTATCGAATGAGCAGGTTATACCATAAAAGGACTTTTTCCCCCCTAATGACACAGATATAAAATTGGGGCTCAAATAGTGAAAGAGTGGTTCAGGGAGCATGAGGAATCATTTTCACATATGAACTGGCACCACAGAGTCCAGACCTTAACCCCATTGAAAGTCTTTAGGGTGTGCTGGAGAAGACTTTATGGAGTGGTTCGGTTTTCCCATCATCAATTCAAGATGTCAGTCAAAAATGAACTAAAGTCTGGATAGAAATACATATTGATGCTGCTTAAATTTGTTGAAACAATACTACGGTGATAACGTGCTACAATCAAGACTAAAGGAGGTCCAAAAAAAAATTTGTTTTTGGGCCGGGCAGTGTATAATAATGCAATAATTGTTTGCTTGCCAACAAACATCAAGAATAAGAACGACGTTCCTATCAATATCCCCAGTAACGATATTACACCTTACCCCAGTGCATCGGTCTGTCTTTTTTTCAGTCTCTTTATCTTTATGTGACTCCGCGCTTGCTTTAACTTGTGGTTCCGATTTGCTTTCTGGTGCAGCAGAGGACACCGAGGAAGATCCACGGCTTGTTATGAGTTTGCTGTTGCCTGCTGCTTTGGGCTGATGCTCTCGTGCAGGGCTATATGCTACAGTGGGCTCCTTTGTGCTTTTGGAAGGACGGACAGTTTTCTTGGCAGTGGGCTCAGGTGTCTGGTCTCCTCTTCTATCTGGTTTAGGCTCAGATATTCTGACGCCTGCACTCTCAGAGTTTTCGGCTTGTTTGTTCTTCATCCCTCTTTTTACGCCACGGTCAGGTTTACTAAATTTCTGATCTGTCAGTGGCGCCTGGTCCTCCGGTCTGCTGGGGGTTTTCATGGGTTCAGAGCACAAACTGGATTTCTCAGACTGCTCTGGTGATGACTTCTGACTGCATCCATTCTCCCTCAAGATGTTTACTGGGTCGTTCTCTTTGTTGTTCTGGAGAAATAAACAAACAAAAAAAAAGGTTGCACGTGCACCACTGAACAGAAACATCCCACTGAGGCCCTTCCACTCAGATCAGCAAGAGTAGCTCTTCATACCATAAGAGTGGGCCAGTTGTTGAAGGGGATCTTCTTGTGCATAATGAGTTGCAATATGCTGCCTTTCTCCTTATACAGCACTTTACTGCAGGAGCCCTCTATCTCAGCGTGTAGGTAACAGCTCCACTCACGCCCATCTGTGATCACAACATACAGCAACACGTTACACCAACGCATTCTTCAAACACATCACAAGAATAGGAAAGCACATGAACACTTGAGTTTTAGATTCAATGAAACATGGCGGCACAGGACACCGCAACGCGGGTTCGTTTACCTGGGAAGCGGACTTGGCAGGCGGTGTCCGAAAAGGCAGCGTCAACATTCTCCACATTCAGAACACCCTCTCCACATCGCAACCTGACTATCACCTCATCTGCATTCTGCTTCCAGTCTAGAAATATATCTGTGTACACACACACACACACACGAATACCATCTTGTCAGCACCAGGATGTTGGCTGTCAAAGTGACTTTCACACTCCAAGAAACCAGTGGATGTAAACCAATCCAACTGACTTGCGTAGTGTCTAATTACTGGCAATTACTTTTGTGTGTTTGTAGGGCGGCTAAGAATAATAAACCAATCATGTAATTCAGAGAATATAGTAATGGGTATTCCTTCTCTGCATGTGTTCCTTTTTTCTGAGGGTAAGTACAATTAATTATTACAATACTTGTTACAATTACAATTATATTATATATAAAATATTATATTATACTTCCAAATATGAATATATATATATATATAATTATATATTATAATTATATATAATATATATATAATCATATATAAAAAAATATATAATTACAATTAATTATAAAGTACAACAAGTAATTTTTGGTACACAGCTGTTACCAAAAATAAATAAAGATGAAGAAACAAAACTGAAATTAATGAATAAAAACAAAACAGGATATACATTACAAACTTGGTTGGTGTAAAATGCATTCTGGGATACTAGACCACAAGACCCAAGTCTACAGAAGTCACTACTTGATGCATCCTTAGTAAAAAATGGGCGGAGCAAGAACACATCCAGGTATTTGTACTGTAATTGGCTGGATACGAATTTGAATCGAAACAGAACTTGTGCTGTGAATGACGACGTTTCACAAGTCAAAGTCTTCAGGGAGGCAGATCTCCAGTAACAGGGATGGAGAGCACTGCTTTACCTCGGTACACATCTTATTCGATTAGCACTTTATACAGAGGACATGGTCATGAAGGAGCAGCACTGATCTTGCGATGCATTGGGTAGGTTAGCATTTACTATTTTGCCGAGCCGCTTAATCATACTAGGTTCACAGGGACCCTGGAGTCTTTCTCAGCTAACTCTGAGCAAAGGCGGGGTTCAACCTGACACACACTCATTCACACTCACACCTAGGAGCAATCTGGAACAGCCAATTGGCCTGACTGCGCGATGAATTCAGAATACCCAGAGGAAACCCACACAAGCACAGGAAGATCATGCAACCTCCACACAGAAATGCCCTCGCCGAGTGCAAGATTCGAACCCAGGACCTCCTTGCTGTGATGCGTAGGTACTAATCACTATGCCACTGTGCTGCCCTGCAGGTAAATATATGATTATGCCAATTTTTGGATTGAAGTTCAGTAGGCCTTGTGTAATGCAGTCTTTCACAATGTTTAATTCATAGCCTACAAGTCATGACTGAGATCACATGGTTACAGTTGCTAAGCTACACTTGGTCATGGTGGTTTAATGAAATCAAACAAAGAAAGTAAAGTCATCTACTTGAATAAGGTGCGATCCAAAACCAGAGATATGATCTATTATCCAAACATCAGAACCAACTTCAACACTTCACAAAAGAACACCAGACAACTAACAGCTGAGCACGGGGTTCATTTAGCATAAATGTACCGTCCGACCATGTAGAGTACTGCAGAGGAAAATTCTGATTTCCACGGGAAGGAAAAGTCTGGTGTCGAAATCAACAAGAGGAAATATTTTAGCATTGGTGTATTTAAGACCAGGCCTCTATATTGGAGTTGCTTTCTGAATGACACGAAGGTAAACCAGTAAGGACTAGTTTGTTTAGAGACTACACGGAGCTGGACAGAGCACTTGGGCCACACTGTCGTGGTAAAGCGGGGAGTGTGAGTCCAGCATGCTGAAGAGGTGCCTGTGTGTTTGGGACTGAGAGCTGGTGCAGGGCAGAGCTGCTCTCTCATGACCTTGACAAAGACCTGCTTCACTGAGGCAGTGTCTCACAGAGTAGAATTACAACAACACTTCAGCATTCAGCAGGCCAGAGAGAATGAACACACACACACACACACACACACACACACACACACACACACAGTTAAAATGAAAATGATAAAATGAAATTAACTTTTCAAACACACCTTAAATAAAAGATCTTTATATATCATGTCAATTTTATTAGACTTTTACTTTCTACAGCAGTTTTGCAGAACAAACCAGCCAAAATGCAAATGAAAGGAAAGTAATAAAAGATAAAACTAGAGCAAAGTTTCGGTTTGTGATTTCACTGCGACTTCAACATGCTGTATCTGACGATGCCTTTTTGTTTCCCACATTGCCATTTAATTTTCGAGTTCATCGACATGATAATATATGTTAATATATGCTAATAAGAAAGGGGCATTGCCGAAGGGCAAGCCAGAAAATCCATTTAGCCTAACGTGCATGTCTTTAAACTATCTGAGAAATTCGGAGCACCCAACCAACGCAAGGACAGGGAAAACATGCAAACTCCACACGGAGATGCCCTCAAACCCACGACCTGATGCTGTGAGGTGGGAGGTGGAAGTGCTAACCACTACACCACTGCGACCCAACACTTTTTTTTGTTTTGTTTTTAAGAGGCATTTGTGTTGAACAATATATAAATATGTGAATATGATTATTTAGAAAGAGCGTGACCTGGGTTCTCAGATGGTACAACAGAAAAGCGCTCATACTATCATGAGGGGACCGTGAGCCCGAGCTGCATGTGGTAGAGATGTGATTTTTCACTTCAGGTAAATTTAGCTGTTCAACATTTTTCTCACTAAATTAAAAAATAGAAATAAAATTCACAAATCCCTATTAAAGACATTTTAATATATAAACGAGAATAATATGCACCCTGGGCTCAAACTCACAATCTCTCAAGCTTATAGTACTTGAACCATATGCAGCAGCGAGGACTCGTACAACACTGCTCTTTGTCTTCTTTTGTAGTCGACGATCACTTTCATTCTTTTGTTTTCTTCCACACTCGCTTCATTTGAATAGTAAAAGTTCTAAGAGCGCTGACTGCGCGGCCCCGCCTCGTGATTAAACAAACCACTGATCATCATGTAAAATGACAACGCAAACACGAGACACTATTTTAAAAAACTACTTCCTCATACATTAGCTTCTCCTCCTTAGAGCGCTTGTTTTAGATTTCAATCTCATTGAAACAACTGAGAAGTTGAGAGTTAAGGTTCTTGCTCAAGGGCCCAACAGTGACAGCTTGGTGATACTAGGGCTTGAACCACTGACCTTTCAATCAGTAACCCAGAGCCTTAACCACTGAGCAACCACTACCTACTACACTTTCCTCCCACAGTAAAGACATGCACATTAGGCTAACTGGTTCCAAATTGCTCCAAGGTGTAAGCAGGGGTGGAAATTTACACTAGTCCGCTGGCCCGTGGCGAGTCAAAAATCTGTAGGGCGAGTGAAATTAGCTAGCAAGGCATCCTGCTGGCGACCTGACAAATCCAATAGGCAAAGAAGATAGTGTTCCTGAGCAGTAAATATGAAGGAGGACTAGTAGTTTCATAATTTCACTAGTCCTGTTGGCCAGTAGCTTAGTTTTGCTAAATTGGAACCCTGTGTAAGTGTGAGTGTCATTGGTTGTGTGTTTTGGCCCTGCAATTGTCTGGCTAGTTGTTCAGTGTGTACCACACCTTCACCCAGTGTTGGCTGAGTTAGGCTCCAGCTTCCCCGCAACACTAATAAGATTAAGTGGTTCGACAAATGAGTGAATGAGGATTCGATTGCAATTCATGAAAATGACCTCATTGTGCTTAAATCACCAAAAAACAAATTACAAATTCTTGAAAAGGAGACAAAGGTAATACAAATAATTTTCCTGTACACTGCTATGTTTATGGTTCCCTATCACTACTTGTAATTTTATTGCTATTCAGCGTAGGCCACCTGACGGCGACTTTGGAGCCACCACTACATACATCACAGACCAGGTCCAGGACAGATCATTTCTAGGACAATTGTGGGCGAAATTCATGTGCTTTGTGCTAAAAACGCTGTCAAAAACCCGTCTGAATTTTTGCCTCATGGGTAATTCTTGCTGTCAGGTCCATTTCCTAGGTCTGTTGTGTGATACCCTATAGGTCCTATGACGATAGACAAAAATGTAATACAATTTTGGGACACTTGATACCCTCAGTGTTGTACAGTTCTTATGATAGTCCTCATAACCCCATGACATTTTTACAACAGCGCCGGTCTAAGCATAAGTACATCATTTAAAATATATATACTCCCGTAGTACAACAACGAAATATAGCAAGATCATCACGAGAATTTTCAGGTCTTGTAATGATCGTATGATTTCCTTATGATCGTCGTTTGATTTGACTTAGAGACCGGACCTGTATTCCCTATGACAGATGTACAGCACATACATAATCTAGCTCTCTCTCTAATATATATTTTAGGCAGTTGTCTATAACTTATCGCAGCTGTGAACGTTTTCTCTGGTGACTGTTCAAACCTATTCTCGATCAACAGACACGCCCACAGACCACACTGATAAAGCTCGATTCCACTGGTGCCAGAAATGTATAAATATTTATTTATGTGTGTAAATATATACACTGTATTGCCAAAAGTATTCACTCACCCATCCAAATTAAATTCAGGTGTTCCAATCACCTCTATGGCCACAGGTGTATAAATTCAAGCACCTGGGCATGCAGACTGCTTCTACAAACATTTGTGAAAGAATGGGTCGCTCTCAGGAGCTCAGGGAATTCCAGCGTGGTACCGTGATAGGACGCCACCTGTGCAACAAGTCCAGTCGTGAAATTTCCTCACTATTAAATATTCCACCTTCAGCTGTCAGTGGTATTATAACAAACGCATAGTGCGCTTCAGCATACCAAGAGATTTTTGGACAATTTCATCTTCCCAACTTTGTGGGAACAGTTTGGGAACGGCCCCTTCCTGTTCCAACATGACTGCGCATCAGTGCACAAAGCAAGGTCCATAAAGACATGGATGAGCGAGTTTGGTGTAGAAGAACTTGATTGTCCTGCACAAAGTCCTGACCGCAACCCGATAGAACACCTTTGGGACGAATTAGAGCGGAGACTGCGAGCCAGGCCTTCTCGTCCAACATCAGTGTCTGACCTCACAAATGCGCTTCTGGAAGAATGGTCAAAAATTCTCACAAAGACATTCCTAAACATTGTGGAACGCTTGCCCAGAAGAGATGAAGCTGTTATAGCTGCAAAGGATGGGCTGACCTCATATTAAACCCTTTGGATTAAGAATGGGATGTCACTTAAGTTCATATGCGTGTGAAGTCAGATGAACGAATACTTTTGGCAATGTAGTGTATGTAAAACACCCGAGCCTACTGGCTACCGGCTCCAGCCCCAGCCTACTGGCTCATCAGGTTGGAGCTTATCCCAGTTTCTGCAGCGTGTGGCGACTAGGAGGAGTTCAACTTCTCCTGGATGTGACGCTAGTTCATCGCAGGTTACCTTTCCCAGTAAAAAGTTTACTGGTACCCATTCAGACTGCTGGGTGGACAGAGGCACACTTGTAGTTCAGACCTTGCCCAGGGGTCTTGGCATAGTGAGAGCCTAATGGGGCTTTAAACCCACGACCCCTCAGTCATCAGCCTAGCACCCTAACCACTACATCACCGGCCCCACAATAAACTACTTTTTCTTTTTCAACGAAGGTACAGGACTTATTTTGACAGCAGCTTCCAGACCTGCACGGTTTTTTTTTTGTTTTTTGTTTTTAAACGAATGAGCAGTGTTTTAAACTAATTTGAAGTTCTACTTCACAGTACTACACAGAAACAAGAAAAAAAAAGCCCAGTGGATTATTTTCCCATTTTAAATGATGCTCCAAGTGACCGTGACACACTGTGAGTAAGCTGATTCAAGCATTATCCACTCAAGATAATGTATAATATCTCCCAGATATTAAGTCAATCAGATCTCACCATTCCTGTGTAGTTTTTATTAATTAACAGGAGTTGATTTCAATCTAAAAGCATTTTTATAATTCCATAGGAACTTTTATACTTATGTTTTTAAAAATGTTTAAAACTAATTCACAACAAAACCTCATCCAAGCATGATCGCTGTACATCCAGCAAGAAACGGAAGGGCTTGTGACTCTAGTAAAATCATTCAGCTTTTCGTATTAGTGTGACATTCAGGAAAAAGGACACTTTGGTTATACAAAACAACATGACATGCACAAATTATTCATCGATATAACTCACTTCACTTTTCTTCGAACATTAGCCATGTTGAAGCCATTATATGGGAATAACTGCACAGAGATGAAGATTTTTTTTCTTTTTTTAAATACCCAATAAAACCTCCCGCATTTCAAAGGTAAATGAAAAGAAAACTGTTATCTATAACCGATTATCAAATTATTATTTGCACACATGAAACTTCATTCAGTAGAGTATTAATTCATGATGCTTTAAAGATGAACATCCTCCAAATTTTGTCATCCTGTATAGACAATGACACACATGCTTGGAGGTGATTTCTGAAAGTCATGTCGGGTGGATCAGCGACCTTAAGGGCTTTAAGAGTTTGGGGTCCATGAGAATACACTTGTGATTCAAAGTAGACCCACAGTAAAAAAACAAAAACAAATTAATAATAATAATAATAATAATAATAATAATAATCAGGGGAACGGGCTGGCAACCCAACATCGCATGCAACGGGATCACTCCAATCCGAAATCGTTTCCCTCAGCACTTCCAACGATCTTCGAGCTCAAGGTGTTCAAGCTGGGCCTGGGATACCAACAGACCTCAGGACCGGCTCTCTTGCCTCAGTAAGATTCGTGCGTGCAAATAACGACGGATAAAAACCGTACTGAATGAAGTTTCATTTACGCAAATAAGAATATAATTATCGTCAACCTTTTTTATTCTCCTTTCAAACGTGGGAGGTTTTTATGGGTCACCCCGTACTACGGTCACGTCACGTCCCACCTTTTCCTTCAAACGTTACTTTGACGCCACATAAAAACACATTGCAAACTAAATCCGGCTGTCAACTGACCCGCACATAGATAATGAAAATCATCAAACACAAACACATTATTAAAAGGACTGCTGGAAAGGTGATTAATAGGATGCATGTGTGTGTGTGTATATA
>JBCNYH010000003.1:22708724-22718740 GCA_039654325.1 Tandanus tandanus
ATCTTGAGGGAACTTGGTGGATTCGTGATGATCTTGAGGGAACTTGGTGGATTCGTGATGATCTTGAAGGAACTTGGTGGATTCGTGATGATCGTGCTGATTGTTGCAAAATTTGAGTCATAAATTTTGGTGTGAATATTACGATGTGTATTACAATTTGACCCCAATCGTGATAGAATTACAGGGAATCGTTGTAGAGCACAGTAGAGCTTAACATACAATAGAACGTAACAGACCTTGATGCGCCATCGTAGGGGATCTTAATAAACTTGGAAACATGATTCAAGTTTAATCTCTTGGATGCACCCTGCCTAATTTGTATACCGTAATCGAGCTCCAAGTGTACTCATACATCGTGAAGCTCTATGATTTTTTAAATCGTGGAGATAGTGGTTCCGGTGTAAACCCAGCATAAAGATGTTTGGAGAGCACTTTAGATCTTGGCAAAGTGACATCACTCAAATTAGTAATTTAATAAAATTAGTAATTTAATAAATAAATTAGTAAATAGTAAATTCCTAGATTTCAGGTTTGAATAAAATGGTTCCACCTGCAGGAGTTTGGAATCAATTGCACATAATCTGGTCCATCTGATTTTGATTTTATGGATTTGAAGGTGTGACTGATCTGTATATTGTTTATTTAAATTATAAAAACAGCTACAAAAAGTCAATTTTACTTAAGTTGTAAATTTAAAAAAAAGCTTTGTAGTGTTATCTGAAATCATTGTATCATTGTATTCAAGTGTGAAATGTTTGCTTGTTCAAATATGTTGAAAAAAACAAAAACAATTTCTATGCAATATACTCATTTTTCACGTCTGTAACACTTGAATGCACCGTAAGTACCATAACCACAAACCCTGGTGAAAAGCATATTTATTGACCCATTGTAGTACCACAACATTATTTCATGGGATGTTTTGCATAAAATATATGCAGCAATTTTATATTTTAAATCATTTTAAGAATTGAATCTGTAGTTTTAGATTGCAGTAAAATGTTACACTGCATTATAAGGGATAATGTACAGCGAGCCATGCATTATTACTGCCTAAAATAAACACTGACCAGGAGATCAGGACCCCAACATGATCCTGTATCACCCCAGAATTGTTTATTTCAAATTAAAGACCGTCTTGCTGTGTATCATCCTACTTATTACACAGCTACTTATTAAAGAAATCAATAATTTGACACAAAATATCAATTAAAATGATATAAAATTATGTTACTGATTTAAAAATATTTTCTTGCTTCCACTAATGATGTGGTTCATAGCAGCAGTCTGTTATGCACAGTCTGTTATAAAGAAATAACTGACCACTGAGTGCCCATAATTGACCAATCAGGATCAAGTATAAAAACGAGCCATGTAATAATACATACATTTCACTGACTTTCCCTAAGATGGATTCTTGAACAACTCAGTAACATTGTGCAACATCCGCAGAGGAGTAATGGAAGACAGAGTGAATTGATTTACTGAAGTAAAGATAAATTAATTTGATCTCTATTTTTTAAACTGTGTTATATTAATAATGAAAGAGGATTCATATTGTTATTGAAGAAGCACCTCCAGTATAGCTCACACCTCATCATGGTGGGTTTCATTCATTCATTCATTCACCGGACCACTTAATCCTACTTGGCACTTGCTGTGAGGCAGATGTGCTAACCACTACGCCACGGTGCCACCCTATGAAGGGTTTTATTAGTGTATAATTCACTTCATCATTCAACCAAACACAACTAAAAATAGGCAGTTATTCAATCAGGGGAAGTATGCTAAGAAGATTTATTACCTTTTGCGTGAGCTACGCGGAAGGTACTGTGACACGCCGATTTTCATTCTGCAGGAAATTGTGTGCTTGTCTGCCCGCACACACAATTTCCTGCAGACCGAAAATCGGCAAAGACGGAATCAAAAATCTGAATCGTCTGCATGACTTTAATTGGTGCCACGCGAAAGGACAGTGAACGTGT
The DNA here is from genome assembly GCA_039654325.1 of Tandanus tandanus. Classification (NCBI taxonomy): domain Eukaryota; kingdom Metazoa; phylum Chordata; class Actinopteri; order Siluriformes; family Plotosidae; genus Tandanus; species Tandanus tandanus. Next base: position 22,710,710 of record JBCNYH010000003.1, read on the forward strand.
GTATTCGCTCCACCAGTCATTCAGACTGTGATGGTTTTGTCGGATGACACCCTCACTCAGAGATCGGAATAATTCTCCATATAAAATACAATTTTTTAAATTTCTTATTTTTAAGTACATTGAGCTTACCTATCGATCTTGTTGCTTGATTTTCTGCATGCTATTTCTGCTCTTATATTGCTGCAACATTTGAATTTCCCCTTTGGGGATCAATAAAGGATTATCGTAACTTATCTTAAATTAAATTCTATAATTGTGACCCATCACAGCAAAGTGGGTATTAAGTAAAAATTTATTAAATACATGATTTTCTCCAAAGTTGCTTAATAGGCTGAAAATTCCTGGAAGGTTTTGGTTAGTTACCCCAAAACTAGCAACACATGTTAGAAAATCTGTTATCATTTTCAAGCTTAGGATGTCAGCTCCAAAATGGTACCAATAACTCAAAATGATTAATTTTTGACTTAATACCCACTTTGCTGTGATGGGTCACAATTGTTCTATTACTGTTTCAAAATATTTTCAATTTATTCAACAATCCGAGGTCAGTGATGGATAATTCAGCTCGTAGAATACCAAGAATTACTTGATGAACCTTTTATGTATTAAACCTGATATACTGACCCAAAGGGAAGGAACACAGATTACATTTGTTAGCCAACATCCTTCTAGACATCTCTTGTCTCGAGCAATTTTGTTGAAACCCGAGTAAATATATTTAAAAGCAATCAGGTTTGTTAAAAATAGCCTGGAACTGCCTTTCTTATTTATCAATTTATCAATTTTCAATCAATCCAGTTTGCTAAAATGTTCCTCATAAGTGATATGTGCTGTATTTTAACGTTAAAGTTGGCTAATATCAGAACATCACTGATTATTATAAAAGACAAAATACTACTATTACTACTATGAATAATAATAATAATAATAATAATGATAATAATAATAATAATAAAAATAATAATAGTCATCATCATCATCATCATAATAATCATAATAATAATCATAGTGCTTGTCCACAGGTAAGCATTAAAAGTCTTGAGCAGTGCCAGTGTCGTATCCTCGGCTCTTGCAGTGACTGGCAGGCACTTTACTGGCAGGTATTGTAGATCTGAATTTGCTTGTTGATGGCATTCAGGATCATCTTCATTTTTTCCTCCAGTCCATCAAGCTGCCTGGCTTTGGCCTGCAAAGTCTTCTGATTCTCCTCATAGTCTTTCTCAAGCTCTATAAAGACACACCAGATTCATAAGAGGGCGCCAACAGATCACCCTAAACCTCACTCTCCTCCCACTCACTTCACTTATTCAGTACAAATTCATGGATCCTGACAATGAGGTTTGCTTCGGCTGTGTCCTTAATTCAGTTTGAATAAAAGCACCTGACCAATTAATACATGTTAATAATCAGAGTAAATATAACACAACATTAGGACATCATGAAACAGTTTACAAAAAACTGTATTAAACTGATTTGTAATTATATAAATTAAACCTCTTTTATTTTATATATTTATTTATTTTAGAAATATAATCATGTATAGATGCCATGCTTAACACCTTTCATTTTATTTTGAATGAAGGAAAATGTAAACATTCTACTGAAGGACAACATCAACTTTATGCAAAAAGCTATGAATGAATACTGATGCTTTTTTAACGGGGTAGAGTACGGCCCAAGTAACACTCACTTAGATTTTGGTGATGATAGGATGAGGATGAGATAGGATTAATTGGAAGTATAATATTACAGCAGGCCCAGCAGGGGTACTGTTTGTTATTTCTTAAGCTTGGCAGAGGTTTGCACTCTCCGGGTGTTTCAAGTATTCTATATACCTTTTATAATAAGTACTTTATTTTATCTGATTTTAACTCACTTATTTTGGACTCGCTGGAGAACAATATTTATAACACAGGCTAAGTAAAGGTGGTCTGTCAATTAAAACTGGTTACAATAAAACGGAAGGACCCTCATATTCTCTCTCATATAATCTCATATAATCTCATATAATCTCTCATATAATCTCTCTCTCTCTCTCTCTCTCTCTCACACTCACACACACACACACACACACACACACACACACACACACACACTCACTCACCTGCCAGTCTGTGCAGCTTGTCTTGGGCATCCTTAAGCAGCTGCTTTGCTTCATCTCTTAGTCGCTCTGCTTTCTTCTTGGCATCTTGCACTGCACTAGCCTTCCTGCCAACTAGATCTTGAACTGTGCGGTATCTATCTGAAAGTTCACCATCTAATTCCTGATTATAACAGTGGAAAAACTTAGCAAGACAGGAAGTCTAGTACAAAAACCCACCAATAAATTATAGTATGAAAACACTCACCCGTTTTGCTTCATTAGCTTTGTTTTGTGCCATGGTGGCAGTGTCCTTGGCTCGAGCTGCAACCATGCTATTGTTGGCCTGTTTGGCCTTTAAGGCTTCTATCTGCTGTCCCAGGTACCCCAGCTTGTTCATGGCATCATTCAGATCCTTCTCACTAGCTGATGTCTCAGACTGAATCTTTGGAATGAGAAAGTTGGTCAGACTTAACATATCAAGGACTCACACGTAAACAAAAGTTTTACTGAATTGTACCTGAGCCAATCGGTTCTCTGTCATGCCGATGTCTTCTCTTGCTCTCTGTATAGCCTTCTCAGCAGCTGCCTGGGCTTTATGAGCATCATCAAGGGCTTTTTTCACACTGTTTGCTGTGTTCTTTACTCTGTCTGCTTTATTCCTACCAAAAGAAACCCCCAAACAAACAAACATTAGAATCTTGAAAAAGTGTAAAACCATATATATTACATAACACATACACATACTTGGCATTCCTGGCTTTCATAAGCAGTTGTTCTGCTTTGCGCACATCATCCTGGGTCTGGTCAAGAATAGCGTCGACATCGGAGAGACTTCTAACACGATCTTTTATCTCGTCTGCTAGGTGTCTGATTTGCTGGGGAGACGCTGGAATTGACAGCTCAAGGACCTGATTAGCCATAGCCTCAATACTGTCTGGGTCAGCTCCCTCTTCTGCAATTCATTTTCACACATAAAGAGATTACTATTTTGGGTGACAATAACTCAGAAACTAATAGAAACAGGCCTTTTCTGATGTCAGATTCGGAAAGCCGGGGTCAAATTACCCAGGATAGAAAATTTCAGGCAGATATCTTATTCTGTTTCAGAGATACTGGCATCCAAAGATGGGTGCACAGAAACATGTGCAATTCACGAGTGTCCAAAAATGGGTGTGAGACCCTTTTTTTTGAAGGGCCCCAGCACAGAAAACCTTTGGATCTTTGGCCTAAAATTTGGCACATATTCATTATATATGTAGAGGTGCCAGTACAATGTTTTTCAGCCAAATCTGTGTCTGTTACCATGGGACCTTTGGTCGAGTTCATATGGTATGACCCGAGTGTAAATGGTTTTGTGTGTGTTGCCCTGTGATGGTCTGGCAAACTGTTCAGAGTGTACCCTGCCTTCGCTCAGTGTCGGCTGAGACAGGCTCCAGCCTCACTGTGACCCTAATAATAGAATTAAGTGGCTCGGCAAATAATTGAATGAATAGATGACAAGGTGCGTAGCATGATCTTGCATAATAAAATAAAAAAAACAATAAAAATGCTGTATTTCTCAGAATCCAGTGGATGTGGATATAATAAAACAGTTATACCACACAATCTCATCGTACTCGAATTCAGTCAGGTTAAGGGCCTGGTAGGCTATCAGGTCATGTACATGTAACTGTTAATTATTCTTTCTTGCAGACACAGCACATAATAAGCATGCACAAATAAATTATATATGAACTCTCAGTGTGAGTTTCACCTAATAAAAATATTGAATTAAAGTGAAACCTAAAGCAGTTTGTAATGCGTTTGAGCACAGTTTATAAAGAAATGTTTGAGGCTATTGCTCTGACAGGTCAGCATGGACACTGCTTATAAACTTCCAGGTGTTAGTTACAGTACGTCATACACAGAGTAAATGAGTGGAGGCAAAGACTTACGCATGAGGAAGGCACGAATCTGTTTAATGAGGTCACGCAAGTCATTGTTAGATCGTTCCACTTTGTTCTTGGTGTTGCTGGCTTTCATCAGAGCAGCCTGGGCTTTATCCTTAGCTTCCTGAGCCTTTGTTTTGGCATCTGCCACCTGAATCAGCCAAAAAAAAGTTTCAGGTTCTCTGAAACACTTTAATCTTTTTATTTTATAATCTGAGAGTAATATTGGTCAAAGTTATGGGAGATTCATTCATTTATCTTTAGTAATGCCTGGTTCCCACTGTTGTGCGATCTGTTACGAATGCCACGATTGGCCACACTGTTGGATGCGAGTCGATATGTTCTGGTACGATTTGGTGCGCTTGGATGCGATATGGTCACGATTGGTCAATTTCAGGTGACACGATCTGTCACGCTCTGGTCTCCCGTTCCAATAGGACTGTCCCTATTGAATCCACGATTGGACATGATCACCCCGATTTGGGACAATCCGGTACATGCAGATACGTTCACATACATATGATCATCGAAGAACCGATAGGATACGATTGTGGTTGCGATGTCTTTAACGATCGGGTTCAAGAGTGATCACGATTTGAGCTACGACTGGATCCCGATGGGTGTATACAGCCATGGAAAAAATTTAAAAGAGACCACTTTTTAATGGGAATATCCATTAACAGTGGTCTCTTAATTTTTTTCCATGTCTGTGTAATACATACAGGTATATATAAATGCCTGCCCCTTCCTATAAAAAAAAAAAGTCTCCCCATGACCCTACAGATTTAAGAGGGTTACAAATGAGTGAGAGTAAGTGAGTAATACAGCTATTAGAAACACCTGCTTGAAGAGGTCCTCCACTTCTCCCATGGCTTTAATGAGTTCTTCCTCTGCATGTTTGGATCTCTCTAGGGCATTATCAGCTGCAGCAGCAGCTCCATTACAGTTAAACCCTCCGCAGTGTCTGTGCTCATCATCACGACAATCTACACCACCACAAGGGCTCTCTGAACATGGGACATCACCGGGGGCTCCACATACCTAAGAAATTAACAAGACATAAGAATAGGATTATTTATGTTTATGTAATGAGAGAAACTCCATCAAAGGTTGCCCCTCACCTTCTCATTGATTTTCTTTAAATCCAGATTCTGGACTTTTGCATTCAGGTCCGTGAGGGCTCGCTTGTTTGCAGCATTCTTACGATTGAAGTCATCTCTTTTCAGCGCCATTAGTCGCTCTGTCTTCTTGCGGGTGTTGGCTGATTGGCTCACAGTACTTGGAATGTCAGTAGTGGACTGGTTGGCGCGTCGCTCTGCGTCACGTGACTTGTTATAAGAGGCAGAGATGCTGTCGTAGGCACCTGTAATAGCAGATTAAATGATGTGTAAAATTTAAAATAGAATACAGTGGAAGGTATAGGCACTGTTCAGCATCATGGTGCCACGTTGGCAAAATAGTAACAGGAAAAATATTCTAATATGGCTAGGCTATGGCTAATGGTTTTAAACTGGAACCTGTGCTTGTATGGTCTGATGGCTCACCCAAAAAGTTGGAATTTTTGAGGATGTCCAGCTGATGTTTGAGCCTGTCCGAGCTGAGGTTGAGTTCTTTGGCCTCTCTCTCCAGTGAGCTCAGCTGTTTGCTGGCTTCATAGTTATTGTCCTGCACTGTCGTTAGGTCTCCCTCCAGCTGCGTCAGAGAATCGGTTGTCTCACCAATGCGAGATCTAGAACAGAAAAACAACATAGAGCTATTCGAGTTTATGATGTTGTCACCATAGAGAAACAGAATTTTAGATCATTTTAAAGGATCTCTGTAGTTTCCCTTTGGTCTATATTTGCTGGCGTATCACAGGTGAGCAGAAGGTTTCTGTCTTTTATACTTTCAGGGGTTGTATAGGTATTATACAATAGCTGCTTTTGTTCCACTTTATCCTGGTTCAGCTCAGGTTCCAGTTTCTGATGCTTTGAACTCACTGAGCCACATGTGACAGAACCAGAGTAACTTTGTACTTCATCCTCATCAGTAGTTGCTGTTAAACCAAAATGTAATAATGCATACACTACAATAGTTTATACAGCACAAATATTAATTAATCTTTAGTAATTCTACAACAACAGAGCAACACTTGTTTGCACTGGATTGAAAAGAATACAGACAGCTGTGGTCTCGACAAATGTTAGCCGGTATCCATTAGGCCATACCTATACCATTCCTACAGTGTAAGAATTAAAGATAAAAGCTGCCACTTTTGGTCAAAATTAGCATAATATGCTAATTATTAGGCAATTATTTCGAGAGTGTTTCCCCGTTGTTTCATTTTCTGGTGCTACTCAATAATAAAAAAAACAGAAGGTATTTTTGATTTTTAATAATATCTTTTTAAAACAGACAAGCAGAACCAACGGATCTGTATCTCCCGCCAATGCAGTGGCAAATTGTTGATCAGTAATTGCACGGCAAAGGCCAATTTTGACAAAGTAACCTCAATTTGACTTTGAAAGAGTAAGTCACGGTCCTCTGAATTCATGCCAGAGGGTGTGAAGATGGAGTTGCCATATGTCCATTTGGCGGTTAGGAATAGCTTGGCTGATGGCACGGAGGCGTAGTGGTTAGCACATTCTCCTCACAGAAAGAAGGTCCTGGGTTTGAGTCCTGGACTTGTCGAGGGCGTTTCTGCGTGGTGCTTGCATGTTCTCTCTGTGCTTGTGTTGGTTTCCTACGGGTACTCCGGTTTCCTCCCACAGTTTGAAGACATGCACATTAGGCTAATTGACTGTTCCAAATTGCCCCTAGGTGTGAGTGTGAATGGTTGTGTATTGGCCCTGCAGTGGACTGGGTGTTCAGGGTGTACCCTGCCTTCGACCAGAATTGGCTGAAAAAAGGCTTCAGGCTCCCTGCAACCCTCGTAGGATTAAGTGTTCCGACACATGAACGAATGAATAACGCATTTTCGAAAAAATGACCTCAAAATGATCTTGAAAAATTTGTTCAAAGTCACAGTTGTCAGAAATCATGCGAGAGGTTGTTGAGGAGGATTTAGGTTTAAAATATTAAAGTTCTGAGACAAATTGTTGGTAAAAGTGCTTGATGGATGGATGGACAGATTTACTGACAGGCGGATACACAGCTTCACAGTATCCCCATCTCTACACTCCGTACTGGCGAGGGATAATAATATCTAACTGGAAAACCGACCAAACTGTAATATCTTAAACACTGTATTCATGTTTAGTGATACAATAAATTTATCTTCTACCTGAGGTACTCTATCATGCCCATTAGGTTGGTCACAGCTTCAGCAGTTGCGTTACGTGCATTGACAATGCTCTGTGCTTGTGCCAGCTTCTCTTCCAGCTCCTTAAAATGTTTCTCATAAGCGCCAGTCAGACCTGTGGTCTGGATCTCCTGAGCTCGGGATACCAGAGCCTTAGTCTTTGCAGCTAGATCTTGAACAATGCGATCCCAGTCTCCAAAACACTGATGGCAAGGCTGGCAGGCTGGAAATGTGCCCGAGAAACCACGGGCACACTGATCACAACGAACACCTGATACACCCTGGCGGCAAGTGCAGTGACCTGTCAAACGGTTACACTGAGAGGTCTCAATGCCCCGAGAATCACAGTCACAAGCTGCGGGGGGAAAAAAGGCAGGGGGTGAGAGATGAGCTTTTGCAATAAATCTAGATAATTTCAGTGTAATGATGAAAAATACATTTTCCAAGTTTTAATCCTGTCGTCCTGTGTTAATTGGTCATTTATTACTTGTTGCATGCCAAATATACGACAGAAAACCTTATCAGAGTATTTTTATATCAAAATCCCAGTCTTTTCCTGTTAAACAGTTACAAATGTCTGCTGACTCCTACACTCAGGGGTGTTCATTAATTTTGAGTCCAATGAATATACTTTCTGGAATGTTTATGCTCCCCATGACTATAAATTCTGACAATTACTGCAGACCCTGAGTTTGGGGGTGGGGGGGGGGGGGGGGGGGAGGGGGGGGAGGGGGGGGGGG
>JBCNYH010000003.1:22726659-22748192 GCA_039654325.1 Tandanus tandanus
ATATACACACCTAGATGGGTGCCAGCCTCCCAGCATTTAGCAGGTTCACATACTGAGATATTCATATATTTGGAAAGAGAATTTAATATCCTTCAAAATAAGGTATAATACATGATTATAGCATAAAAATTCACTGAGTTACATCGTCACTTTGTATGTCCCTACTCAGAAAATGCTAATTTTTAGAAAATAGTAATTGCACTTACAGAACCAGTTTCTGAATGTCCACATTTTAAACTAGCTTACCCGGCTCTCGACCAATCAGTGCGGTCTTTCTAGCATCATCCTAGCAACAAATGAGTTCTATTTACACTGAGTCATGGCTGTTTTGAGGCTTCTCATTGGTTTACTGTTATATGATTCAGGGAATCCTTCTGGCATTCTGTAAGTAGGTAGAGTATTTTGGTAGCGAATATGGGTAATAGGGAAATACCCTGAGCAATCACAAAAGCATATTGAAAATCAGCAACATAAGTGGATATTTCTATTGTTGTACAACAACCTGGACATCAGTTTTTTAAAGAAGCATTTTAGCATGGATAGATTGTGATTATAGATATTTGAACTTGGTCATGTTGAAGATTATGCTTTTAAGGATATTCTTGGCGATATCGCACTTTTATCCAGATAAGACATTTTTAACTTACTTTGGCTCTTACTCAAAACACTTTCTTGCGATTTAATCCATATTATGCTGGAGCTGGTCATATATGCACTTTTTGTGCTTCAAGCAGCTAAGCTTTTTTTTTCGCCTAGCACAGAGTTCTGCACACTTGCTGCCCTTCTGCTTTGTCACACACCTCTTGATGGACCTTCCCCTGGTCACTGTTATCAAGCGACACCAAGGACTAGGAACTTGTACCTCACAACAGGCCAATAAAGTCGCATTTGTTGGAAAATAAATACATAAATACATTCTTATTATCAAATAAGTTAATTCCAAATTTTGTTGAATTTTGTGGAATAGCAAGAATAAATGGAAAAGTTGGCCTGTTAAAGTTCACTTGTAGCTTAGCCTGCAGTCACAGCCACCTCCCTTTTTTTCTGTTGTATAGTTACTAATGGTATTTGAGCTGATATCCATGTAGTGGATTAGCCAGAGTGTGTAATTACTCAGATCCAGTAAGAAAGGATAGAATATTATTATTTAACTTTTATTTAACAGGATGAGCTTCAAAACACTCACACCACAATGGTGAACTACTTACATCCAATGTAAGTACACCACAATGCTCTAGGTCTCCCATCTCCTCCACTGACAATAACAACACTTTTCCCACCATCATAAAGTGAAGTGACAAGTTACAAGTGTTCCTTAGCAGGAGCATATAGCTTCCGGCCCTGATGCAGAAAGCACCAAGTCCTACCACCATCTTAAACTGAGACCTGGGTTCGCCTTCAGACTTCACCCAACATACCAACTCTCAGAGCAAACAGAAGGGTGAAAATAACCTTAATCACACCAACCCAAACAAGAACAACAGAAGATAGACACAGAGAAGCAGACGGAAAGAGAACAAAGTGGTAAAAGAGAGGACAGAGACAGGAGGGAGAGAAAGCGAAAGAGCGATAGAGAGAGACTCTTTCTGATAACATCAGTTTAGCATGCTATTATCTAAAATGGTGGGAAACCACACTCGTGCACAGTCTGACATAAATCTTAGAGAGCGGTGGTGACATTGAATATGCATGAGCTGAAACTGATATGACACTGCTGGCACATTAATATTCCTGTCACTGGAGGTTTTCAAACTTTCAAGTGGATGACATGAGCGAAGCCAGTCTGGGGTCGCTCTAAAACAGGGCCAAAAGAACATGATCTATAATTAAAGATCTACAAGCCTGTGAACTCTGGCAGCAGGGAGTGCAGAGGAACGAGGCCGTGGACTCGTGGATTGTTCAGACGACTCGGTGCACAAGCAGTCACCAGTGATACATACATAGATTCATACCCCACAAATTCTCAAAACAAAACAAACACAACAGCATTTCTGGGAACTCTTTATATGAAGCATATATTCATCTAAAATTATCACTGTGCTTATAATCAGTTGCAAGTGAATAATGATTTCTTAGAAACTTTATTAATGCTGAAGTTCGAACAATGAACAATTATTCTTTGAAGGCAAAGCGGATGTCCCGGAATAGTCTCAAAGTCAGAACCTCAAGTGAAATACTCAATTTAGCAACATCCACTAAGCATGTTTTAGTATATACTACACATGAACATAAGCAAAAAAGTACACTAAATCAAGACTTTTATGGTTTATTTCTTACATTTTAAAAATCATGACAGATGCAGGTGAGCACCAAGTGCATGTGAGAGCAGGTGCAGGGCTGTGCAACGGCATCACTTTAACTCTCTTTAAAGGTTTAAGTATATACTACGTGGAAACATAAAGAAAAGTAAACTAAAACAAGATTTTTATAGTCTACATATTACATAATCTACGCATGACAGATGCAGGTTCTGGACTTCGAAGTAAGCTAAGTAGATAATGACTCTGTGTAGCTATTGCCATCTGTTTAGGTTACTCATTCAGAGTTTAGTATGTACTGTTTTTAGTATGTGTCCACTAATGCAACTGATCAAGTGATGTTCCAAGAGTGCTAATATTTACTACACTATGTACTACTCAACTCCAGTTTTCTCCCACAGTCCAAAAACATGCACAGTAGGCTGACTGGTGGTTCCAAATTGGTTTGATCAGATGTAACTGGGTTATCAAAGGCCAGCCATGTCTCTCACTGTCTGTGGTGAGAGGCATGTAAAAGAACCATTGCTGACTTTATTTAAAGTGTAGGCTGCACTGCCATCAGCGTGTTTCTGCCCTGCGATGGACTGGCGAGCTGTCCAGGGTGTACTCTGCCCTCACCCAGCTATTTGGACTATTTGGGTCAAGGTATTTGGGAGTTGCCCAAATACAGATAACAGTCACTGTCATGTGACCTAAATAATAATATATTAATAAGTAAATATAAAATTGAAGATTATTTCTTCAAAAGGATGGCATCATGGTGTAGTGGTTAGCAAGAACATCCTGGGTTCATGTCCCGGGCTTGGGTGTTTCTGTGCTGACTTTGTATGTTCTCCCTGTGCTTGCATGGTTTTCCTCTGGGTACTCCGGTTTCCTCCCACAGTCCAAAGATATGCACATTAGGCTAATTGGCTGTTCAAAATTGACCCTAGGTGTGAGTGTGAATGGTTGTGTGTGTCGGCCCTGCGATGGTCTGGCAAGTTGTTCAGGGTGAACCCCACCTTTGCCCAGTGTCAGCTGAGATTCAGCCTCTCAACAACCCTAGTATGAGTAAACAGTTGGGCAAATGAGTGAGTGAGTGAGTGAGTATTTCTTCAAAAGAAGTTTAGAGGTAGAATGAAAAAGTACTGATATTTTATATGCCATTGGCTTCTTTGTATTGGTGTAAATAGGGTGTGATGGTATTCTTTCTTGCCACCTTTGCTTACTTTTCACACCGGTCCCCAGCTGTGTGGTCCCTGCAGTTAAGACAGACTCCGGTCCTTTGGTGGCATTCCAGTGTGTGTCCGTTACAGTGACATGGCCTGCAGTTGGGAAAGCCCCAATGCCCAGCCTGGCAGCCATCACAGCGCCGACTGAATGCTCCTGGCAGGCATGAACACTGTCCTGTGTGCTGATCACAGAACTGACTGCGAGAGCCCTCCTGACTACATTCGCATGCTAAAGAAAGAAAGAAATTAAATACATTTTTCACATTAATTGTAAAAAAATATATTTTTGCAAAGTACACATCTCACCTTTGCATCCAGCAGGTCCAAATCCATAGCTTCCTGGAGCACATTTGTCACACTGCCGGCCAATTACATTAGGCTTACAGGGGCACTGACCTCCACGCACATCACACTGAGAACTGATTGAACCCTGAGGGTCACACTGGCAAGCTAAGTGGAGTAGGATCAAGAAGAAACAAACAGATAAATATTAAAACTGCAGTGGAATTATAGTGACAGAAAGTGTGGTCACTTTGTTCCTTCCTGCTTGTTAGTGAGGTGACTTACGTAGTGCTCCGTCATTAATGATGGCTGACATGCTAAGGATAAGTTTGGCGCACACGTCGCTCATGACTGGGCGGGACACACTCTTCGCGCTCTCATGGCATCGATAACGCTCATACATTTGCTTCCGGAGAATAGAGGCGGAATCACCCTCTACAAACATGTCCAGGGAATTGTACAAAGGCAGCAGGACAATCTGGATGTGGAACACTTAGTATAAAAGGATGGACATTCTATGATCTTTATTTCATGAGCACATCAAAATGAGCTGCACTTACTGAGTCTATCAGGATGTTGGTATTGCTAAAGCCAGGAATGCTATTTTTGTCTGCATAGCTGATGAACTCCAGACGGAGTGTATAGCTCACTCCTTTCTCCAAACACACGGACTGGGGCACGACCATGAACCTGCAGAGCAATGGATAAACCATAAGAACCAAGTCAGAACCATCGTCAAGATTACTGCTCACCACACTCGAGTTTAGTTATATGGAGGATAGAAAAATGTCCTAGTTGAATTTTTGTTGACCATATTTCCTTATTACTGTTCCTACTGAGTCTTTCTACAATTCATTCTGTACGATATGTACTGTATACATTATGTGTAATGCAGACCTGGAGCCAGAGGGCAGAGAAACAGTAAGTAGATCATCTGCAGGGATCGTGTTTCCACATGGGCTGCTGGTAGGAATTGGACCAGGCCTAATAACTTTAACACGCACCTCCTTCCAGTCTTGTTGCATCTATAAAACACAAAGGGAGATGTACTGTGTATGAACAGCTCGCCAGACCATTGCAGGGCCAACATATACAATCAATTGGCCTAATGTGCATGCCTTTGGGCTGTGGGAGGAAACCGGATTTTCCGGAGACAACCCATGCAAGCACAGGGAGAACACAGAGCCTGAAGCCAGGACCTTTTTGCTGTGAGGTGGACGTGCTAACCACTACACCATCGTGCCGCACAGTTTGATACATCGTTTCATGAAATTGCACAAGCATGCTCATTACCTGTGGCTCATAGCGGATGAGAAGATCATACTCCATGGAATAAGGAATGTTGTTAATGAAAAACTCCAGAGTGCTTCCTTCAGGAACACGGGCAAACCCAGTGCCACTCCAAGAAATTGGTCGACCTGGCTGCCACTCCCTTTCCTCAACAGTACAGCCCTACAAGTGCACACATTAGCTTCAATTTCAATTATCCATCAATCTATCCATCCATCAATTATCTATACAGCTTATTCAGGCTTGCAGTTTGCTGTCTAACATGCATTTAAGTGCTAGAGACAGTCTGTTTTCAGGTCTGTTCTTACCCGGCCAAGTTTGGCCAGTTCAGCCTCATAGGTGTAGTAGTCCAGGGTCATGAAGAAATATCCAGTCTCAATCTGGTTGCACAGGCGGCCCGTTAAGTGATTGCGACAGCGACACTGGCCGGTTTCCATTGAGCACCTGAAAAAAAGTTGAGAGATATAAGTTATTCCCATATGCAGTGCTGATGAGGTTTATCAAACATATTTTATGTGAACATAGCACTTACTGGTTATCTACAGCACCACCTACGTCACATTCACATGCTCGGCAGCCATTGGCATCATGGCTTAAGGCCCAGTGCTCTGGCTAGGAGAGGATCATACAGAAGAACAGATAAGTACAAAGACTGCCGGAATATCTGAAGATAATATAGAATGTATTTAATTTATAATACTGTCAGAACTGATGCCCTGAAGTGATCTGTCGGTTAGGTAAATCAGCCACACAGATAAATTGGGCTCTAAAATGGAAGGCATGCGGAAAGCACGCACGACACCACGTATTTTAAACTTCACGTAAACCAACACCAGAGGGCTAAATGTAGATGGTGGGCACAACTTTAGGGGTGGTGCAACATTTTTAACATTTTCACAAGCGTACAGAGAGTACACTTTTTCAAGACCCCCCCCTTGATTTTCCAAGTACATGGAAAACAGTAAAATTCACTACATGAAGAACAATGTGACGTAATATAATATAATATGTCTGTAATACAATACAAAGAGTATTATAAGGTTAATTACTTCGAGGATGAATGGACTAGTCAGGCACTCTCGCCTCCAAGCTAAAACACAACATAATGACTATACAATCTGCTTGTTGATTAGCTCAGTGTTCATAGCGAGATAGCCTGAAAGTGGCCATGAATTGTTCAGCACTATTTTGACCGACATTTTCATTATGTTTGAAACGCGTATGCTGGGCGCTGACCCCTCCCCCCTAACATACGGTTTGTACGCTCGTGAAAATGTTGAAAATGTTGAACCACCCCATACACCCCAGTTTCAAGTGTACTATTATTGAACTGGAGACACAGCACAAACCAGAAATTTATTTTTAACAGTGTTCTCAATCATGTATTTACCAGGCACTGGTTGCAGGTGCGTCCAGTGACCATGCGCTTGCAGAAGCAGTCTCCTCGAACAGGATCACACTGGGTTCTGCCAGAAACTGTTCCTCTGGCATCACATCTACATGCTTATGAGGGGGAAAAACAGATGAGAACCAATAGCAGGTGGGTGCATTAATCATCCAGCATAAAAACTAAAAACCCCACAAATTATTCATTCATTTGCTGAACTGCTAATTCTCCCCGTGCTTGCGTGGGTTTCTTCTGGGTACTCTGGTTTTTTTCCCATAGTCCAAAGACATGCACATTAGGCTAATTGGCTGTTCCACATTGCCCGTGGATGTGAGTATGAATGGTTGTGTGTGTGTTGTTGTGTGCATTGCTATGGTCGGGCGAGCTGTTCAGGGTGTACCCTGCCTTCACCCAGTGTTGGCTGAGATAAGCTCCAGCCTCCCCGTGACCCTAATAGTAGGATTAAGCGGTTTGGCAAATGAGTAGTTTTAGTGTATGCTACATGGAATGAAAATCTGAAACCAGATCAAAATCTAAAATAGACTTTTATGGTTTATTTTTCCACATTGAAAGCATGACAGTGAGCACATCTGCTCCATCACAACGCTCACGCAGGTTTAATGACAGCATCGTTTAAAACTCATTTAAAGTTTGAATAAAGTGCTTTTTTTTTACCTTGACAAACTCGAGGATCATATTGTGCAGATTTCTTTTTAGTTTTTGGGACGGCACTTTGTTAAATTGTGACCATGAAAAACCTGTAGTTTTTTTCCACTGTTTCGATTCAAGCACTATCCATTGGGTTTTGTCTTTTAACCCCAAGATAGGGGTTAACCAATCAGATTGTGCCGTTCCTGTGTAATATATACTTATTTGTGATGTATGATACAGGTTTGGTGACACAAATTCACATCTCCTGGGTTAAGTCTTCTCTCCTGTTTAATGGCTGTTTTACATGAATATTTAGGCAGGTAAGAGTGTAAGCACGATAAATCATGCAGACATCTGCATGTACTCACGCTGGCAGCCTTGTGGGTCATTAGCACTCAGGCCAAAGAAACCAGACTTGCATCTCTCACAACGAGGGCCTTCTACATGCTCCTTACAACGGCACTGCCCAGCAATCATTCCCAGAGTGTGGTCGTCACGCTCATTACACACACCACCATTTACAGAACCATCTGGGTCACAGTTACAAGCTAGAAAGACAGAAAAGAGAAAATCTCAGAATAGTCACCTGTGACTTTGGGGTCATATTCACATTTTGCTAAATGGCATAACCGCACCGACCTACACAGATGCGAGGATCTCGGATATCTCTCGCTGGGTCCTGGTAGTAGAAAGGTTTGCAGGTTTCACAGTTGCGCCCCATGGTGTTGTGAAGACAATCGTCACACACACCTCCACTAACGTTCCCCGTAGCCAGATACACCGACATGTCAAAGTGACATTTGTTCGAGTGGCCATTACAATTGCACTCTGTAGGGGAAAAAAAAACAACAACAACACAACAACACTTGCTCAAACTTCATATAGAGTGGCCTCCATTATTATTGGCACCCACTGTAAAGATTATTTTTTAGTGATCTTTACCAGGGGTGCCAGTAATTACAGAGAAAACTGTATACTGTAGTGATCTAAAAGCTGAATTTGAAGTAGTTTTTTAATTACTCTTGCAGGCATTGGTGTTGCGACCCTTGGCTGGTTTCCAGGGTAAATCATTATGGAAATCATCACACTTCTCACAATTCAACCCTTTTGTATTGTGCTTGCACACACACCTCCCATGCACCTGGCAACACACAAAAACAGTAAAGGCATGACGCTATTTAGAGACAGAAAACAAATAATGCAATATATTATATTTGAAATATTTAAAATTAAATTTAAACAGCACACCATGTGTTCAGTGTCATCCCTTATCCCATCTACTGGTGCGCACTCAGAAGCATGACCATAGCAGAAGCAGTTGCCCCTGACAACTAGCTCATATATGGCATAGTAGTACTTCTCCTTGACCTCTACCCGGGAGTCCAGTAGATTATCTCCCAGTGTGTGCAGTTTTGTAAAGTTCACACGCAGGTTGGTGATTTTCAGCTGGTCTGCATGAAGGATCATAGAGAAAATAGATCATAAAGGTAGTGGACTGTCTCGGACTGTCTCTGTGTAATGTAATGGCTCTATCCTGTGTAAAACGTTTGGATTTTTTTTTTCTTTTTTTTTTTTTTATCACACCAATATTTTTTTCATATTTTTTTATAGGCAAAATCTGGCTCATTTTATGTGGCCCGCAGGAGCTTTCAAAGTATATGATTATCGTACATTCTTTGCATCGATCATTATCATGAATCCTAATTCATCATCCTTCCACTAGGTGGCAGCAGCCTATTTCAAATAAACAGCTAGTCATTAGTGACTCAGGAAAGATTGCAAGCTAGCTTATCAATGTCAAGCATGGTCAGAAAAGGAAAGCAAATAAAGGAATGAGAACAAATACGTAAACAATAATACCGCCATATAGATTTCATGGATGCCCTTTTTGAATAGATGTTGAGTGATTATTTGGCCTTTGATGACCGTAAAATTTAGGGATGTGGCCCTCAGTGAAAATGAGTGTGACACCCCTGAGTAGAGCATTCGAGCACTACAGCAAAAACTCTTTCGTCTTTCAGAATATGAATACTTACAAATCTCTAAGAAGAGCATAGCATGGTACCATTATCTGTTTGCACTTTAATTAATTAATTAATTTATTTATTTATTTTTTAGATAAATACATCAGTCGAATGACTAATTCTAGATGCAAACAAGAAGACTGTTTAGAGTTGTACCTTTGCACTGTTACAGGATTAATAATTTGACATCTCATGAATACTCATAATCTGGAGGTGCTGTACTGGTGCGTGAATATAGGAAAGACTCAAGCATATAATGTGCATGTGTATCTGTTTGTGTGTGTGAGTGTGTGCGTGTGTGTGTGTGTGTGTGTCTGTGTCTGTATTTTATATGAGAGACTGCAGATGGTGATAAAAGAGTGAGTAAAATAGTCGCTATTGTAGCTATTGTACACAACCCGTTCTTTCCGTTCAGGAAAACAGCATGTGAGATGCGTCAGTCTTCACACTCCCACTCCTTCCTCACTTATTAATGCACATAAGCACTACAGGATGGGAGAGCTGGCTAAACTGAGGTGCTAATCATCAAAGAGTTAATTGACACAACAGCATCTTACTCCTCCTGGAAATTACTGAGGGCGTGTTCACAAACTCCTTTTTCCTAAATTGCATGTAATAGTACCATATGGTCCATCAGTGCAATGTGTAGACAGATTAAATGAGCATGAGGGAGAATCAGTGAAAAAAAGTGTTCAAGGGAGCGCCAGGAAGTCTAGATGTTTAAAAAATAAATAAAACGGCTGGTTCAGTCGGCCCATGCAGGGTCAGTAGAACATATTACGATGTTCACATTTAAAAAATGCAGGATCTATGGACCAAGACTGATGAATACAAGACTCTTTATTATGCAAGATACACTGTGGCAAAGTCTGGCAGAGATATCGCATACTAACCAAGGTCAATCTCTCCTGTACAAGTTTCCTCCACTAATAAAACTATTTATTACTTGAACTGCATAAGAATGCATTTCTGTTGATGACCATCAAGCTTTTCCAACATATCACATTGTTCTCTAGTAGAAAAAAAATTTAAAGAAGGCTTTGTTTAACTAAGTAGGACTACTACCAGACAATTTCTGCCCATTGTTACATCAGTTCTTGCTGTTTGTTATATGAACAGTTTTACAGTAAAAAGGCCAAACGTGTCTCACAGGGTCCAAAAATTTAAAGTATGATTTTCGTGTTGTTTCTGTCAAAATATCAATAAGAGATACATTCCTCCCAAGAGGCAAAAAGAATAAAGATAATAACTTTCTCAGTTTTCTGAATATTTAGACATGAAGAAGATTTAATGTTTTCAGTCTCATGAAGGAAAGGACCTGCGCTTGACAGAAACTAGGGCTTGTTTCACATCATCATGTGTAGTTTAAAAAGTTTCTACAAGAGATATATGAATAGATTAAATTAAATGAGGCATGGGGCAGAATTTTAAAATACATCAACAAACTTTATGGTAGTTTCGTGATTTTTTAAATTTGCCCTCAAGCTCGATGACAGAAAGGACATTTCACTTGATGGAATTATCACAAACTTTTCAAAGCACCGGAGTCTGTAGCAGTCAACTAAATAAGCATTGTAGTATCATATATACAGAAGAGAAAGAATGTTTTATTCCATTTACAAGCCCCTCATCTGACTTAAAAGTTTATTAAAATGAGACAAAAAATTGCACTAATTCGAGTCTTTAAATTTGCGCTACGTGGCACTGGATAAAGAAATTTTTATTCCGTTTTCTGTTCATGTCTCTGTGTGCATCACTCCTTCAGAGGCACACTGTAAAATAACATTAAGCTGTTCAATTTTTAAGAGAACAGAAATTATGAAAATTGCAGTTGGCCCTATGAAGATAAAACTGCCCTTATACTGTTTTAAAAAATGGGCCAGGATTCTATCTAGAGTTTTTTTTTTTTTACAAATGAAGGGAACACACCTCTAACACAACATGGAAAAATTTGCTCATGTGTTCTTGGGTGGCTTGTTAAGTCAGTCCAGTTGAAATAACAAGGGACAAATCGAGTGGGAGGAAACAGCTGCTTCTCTCATTGGCACCCCTATATTTTACTGCCCCTCTCCTGCATAGAGTGGTTCACCGTAGTGGACAGCACAGGATGTGTGAAGGGAGCTCGGCTCATGAATGAACCAAAACAAGAACCAGATAAAATTATAAAACTATAAATATAGTGATTTTCAACAGAATAAATAAAAAATACTGTGTTTTAACTGAATGAAAGGGAAGAAACAGAATTTTGCTTGTGCAAATTTGCTATTTATGAAGTTGGCTCAAGGGCGGCACTGCAGCGTAATAGTTAGCACATCTGCCTCATAGCGAAATGATCCTATGTTTAGGCACGGGCTTGGCGAGGGCACTTCTGTGTGGAGTTTGCATGTTCTCCCCGTGCTGGTGTGGGTTTTCTTCTGGGTACTTCATTTTCCTCCCACAGTCCAAAGACATGCACATTAGGCTAACTGGCTGTTCACAATTGCCCCTAGAAGTTAGTGTGAATGGCGGTGTGTGTGTGTGTGCTGGCCTTGCGACGGACTGGTACCCCGCCTCCACCTAGAGTTGACTAAGATAGGCTCCAGCCTCCCCGTGACCCTAGTAGGATTAAGTGATTCAAGCAAATGAATGAATTAACTTAACTCACTTTGAATTCGAGCACTGTAGGGATCTTCAATGCGGATAGCAGGGTCCAGAACTCTAAAAATCACCTGAAAGGAAAGCATAGTGACACAGAATGACATAAATTAATAACATTTCTGAAAAGAAACTGTTCTGGCTGAGTGACTTTTTCCTCCTCTTCTCACCTCTCCTTCAGTGGATGGCTCAATGTCTGAATAACGGGACTCACAGATGAGATCATCAACATTGCGCAGCGGTCCCTGAGAAATTCCAGAGTAGACTGATGAACAGTCATGGGCAAAGTAGCGGTACACCTGCCAGGTGCGTCCAAAATCTGCGGATCGCTCAATCAACATAGCTGCGGGACGGAACGTCTGCACACAGAATATGTTGTAAAATAAACATGCACATATCAAATCTCATAACTAAACAGAAAAAAGAGCAGTGTGGATTAAAACATACCTTAAAAGTCATGATAAGGTGAGTGAAGTGAAACTCTGCTTCAAGGTCCAACTGAATATAAACATCAGACTTGCCTGAGGAGAAAAGCACACACACATCATTTCAGCCAATCACAGACTCCATGAAACAACTCTATACTCTATAATATCTCTGTTTGCATGTTCTCCCTGTGCTTGCGTGGGTCTCCTCTGGGTACTCTGGTTTCCTTCCACAGTCCAAAGACATGCACACTATGCCAACTGGCTGTTCAAAATTGACCCTAGGTCTGAATAATTGTGTGTGTTTTGAATCTGTG
Organism: Tandanus tandanus; assembly: GCA_039654325.1. Taxonomy (NCBI): domain Eukaryota; kingdom Metazoa; phylum Chordata; class Actinopteri; order Siluriformes; family Plotosidae; genus Tandanus; species Tandanus tandanus. The sequence goes on from JBCNYH010000003.1 coordinate 22,739,139, forward strand.
ATGGACTGGTGAGCTGTTCGCGGTGTATCCTGCCTTTGCCCAGCATCAGTTGAGACAGGCTCCAGCCTCCTCACAACCCTAGTATGATTAAACAGTTCAGCAAAATTAATGAATGAATTTATTATTTCTTAAGTTACATTTTACCACTAAAACAATAAAACTTTACAAATAAAAATACAATTGTAAAATTTGTGCAAAACTGCTGGCTGTAAAATAAGGGAAAGTTTAACAAGTTCTTCATTGAATACCTCACCATTACAGGCTTACTCAGTGTCCACTCCCAGTTTCTGACAGGCATCTAAATTAGTGCTTTATTAGAAGCAGGTGCATTGTTTGAAAAAAATGTGCCTGTGCTGTGTTTATTAATGATCATACAGATACAATATTTAGCTCAGTAGGGATATTTTATTAAACATAGCATCATCAGAAAATAATAGCACGTGTAGGTCTTTAGTTTGGATCAGTTTCTGGAACTGAGTTCTGTAAAATACGCAGATGCTATTTGCATTCAGGGTGTCAGTAGACAGCAAAGTTATTTGTATCCGGGGCGGACAGCCAAAGTTGCTACTTCCACCCGGGTGTATACAGCACTACCCAGAGACAAGACATGCACCCAGGTGTCGATAGGCCACAATACTATTTACATCCTAACCCTGATCCTACCCCTAACCCTCAGTTATAATTAGCTGAATAGCTGCCACATGACTAGTCGAAACCGGGGGCAAATGGACATTCTCTTTTTTATAAAAAGCACATTAGAAACACATTCCCAGAGTATGCACATTTATCATGTAAAATGTTTAGAACTCACCCTATATTTTGTAAAAAATAAAATAAAAAATTAATAGTAGCGTTTATACAATGTGGCATATAGCCAGTATGTAACTGATGTTATAATTAACAATTATGGTGGATGACGCTGAATAGTTACTATTGAGCGACATCCATCGAACCTGAGGTGAATAATGAAACACAAAATGAAACAATATAGGTATATATATAAATATACACACACATACAATATGGATATATATATATATATATATATATATATATATACACACACACACACACACACAGACACACACACCCCCCTCACAACCACACACACACATTTACAGAGGCAGGTTAGGTGAGTTCTGTGCAATCAAAGAAAAGCTAGGTGCTATGCAGCTAACTTTTTTAAATTTATTTATTTATTACTTTTCTAAACCCATTCAGAGTTTTATTCATTCATTCATTTTCTCAACCGCTCAATCCTAATTAGGGCCGCGGGGAGGCTGGCGCCCATCTCAGCCGACTCTTGGCGAGGGCAGAGTACACCCTGGACAGCTCGCCAGGCCATCGCAGGGCAGAAACACGCTGACGACGATGGTTCTTTTACATGCCTCCCACCATAGACAGTGAGAGACTTGACCGACCTCTGATAACCCAGTTAGCTGCACTAGGGGGACAGCAGCAACATCCCGCAGAGATTGGGGCTTGAACCCGACCTTGGGATCAGTAATCCAGCACCTACCACTGGGCCACCACTGCCCCTTCAGAGTTTTAGTATATACTAAATGAGTATAACTGTACTCGAAAATGGTACTCGAAAATGGTATGTTTTTACATTCACTGTTTGCTGAACTGTTTAATCGTATTAGGGTTATGGGGAGGCTGGATCCTATCTCAGTCCAGCCATTGAAATTTTACAAGGAAACACAAGAAAAGAAAGAAAACAAAATTAAATGTGTTTTTTAAAATTATTTTTCCATTTTTAAATGAAGACGTCAATGAAGACGTCACCTCCTCCAAGGGACTGTGACAAACCATAAGTGCCTGTCATTTTCATAAAAGCATATGCTCTCAGGATAGTGTTTTTAAATCCCCAGTTAGTGGACCAATCAGATTGCGTCATTTCCATGTTGTATATAGCAATTTTATGCTTTTTTTAATACCTGTAACTTTCCACTAAATCTAATAGATTTCATCGTGAAAATATTCTACTACTGTAAAAATATCAGATCAGCTGTTCAGAGAGCTGTACACAATACACATGGTTACACATCCCCAGTATGTTCTTGCTTATCATTTCATACTGAACTCTTCTCATCTCAATCATCTCTAACACGCAGAAACTTAATTTGAGTTTGAGGAGATTGTGAGTTTCTCACTCACTCACTCATTTGCTGAACCACTTAATCCTACCAGGGTCGCGAGGAGGCTGGCGCCTATCCTGGCCAACACTGGAAGAACAGATTGCCAGACTATCGCAAGGCAACATACACACACAACCATTCACACACACCCACACCTAGGGGCAATTTGAGACAGCCAATTAGCCTAATGTGCATGTCTTTGGACTGTAGGAGGAAACCAGAGTACCCGGAGAAAACCCACGCATGCATGGGGAGAACATGCAAACTCCACACAGAAACACCTTAGCCCGGGACTCGAACCCAGGACTTTCTTGCTTTGAGGTGGATGTGCTAACGTCACTGTGCTGCCCTTGTCAGTTTCTGAAATACTCAAAATAGCCTGGCACCACCAACAACCAGGGTATGGTCAAGGACAATCACATTTATTTTCCCTTTTTCTGATGTATGAAGTAAACATTAACTGAAGTTCTTGACCTGCATCTGCATGATTTTACAGTCTGTGCCGCTGATACATGATTGACTGGATATTAGCATGAATTAGTAGGAGTACCACTGGGCAGTGAATAAGGTAAAGTGGTTATTCAAACACTATTCTGAGGCATAAAGGGCTAAAAAGCTCACATCCTGTAAGTTTGATTACAAATTTGTGGATGGAAAACAGAAGTATTATATAAAGTACAGTAATATTAAGCTGTTGATTTCTTGTGAAAGCTTCCCCCCCTCTCTCTACTGTACAGCAGCTCTCTGATACCGCACTTTCTATTTAGAGTCAGTGAGAGGTGGTGAACAAGAGAGGCAGCGAGGTTTGTGCGTCATATTCTATTACAGCAACAACACTTTAACCTTATCTCTTATCCCTGTTCTGCAGGAGACTGTAGGCCTGATAAATTTCACCAAACCTGCCTCACAACTGGCAGCTAAAGAGGAAGGAAAAGGAAAGGGAAAGGAGAGGTGGGGTGTAATGAAGCCTGAAAAGAATATGAGACTCTGGGAATGAGGGCTGTGGTAAATTTGATTTGAAAAAACTGACTGAATATCTTTTGTGTTTAACTAAAGGACAGAGTCATTATAAGTTATGAGGTTTCAATGCTGAGAAAAACTCAACCAACACTACTAAACACTTGTTTCTGCCTAAAGACAAGTAGCACAACTTGCTCAGCTTTTCTTATTTTCTCCATCAGAAGCTGTTTTTCTGACACTGTACAAGTCAGCCACTGTTCATTAAACTGCATACGCACTGCAGTGGCACTGACACCATGGTGACTTCAAGCAAAAATAGCCACCATTTCCTGTCACCTCCTGACTTTCCATGCTCTATATCGCTTCCCGTACCATAACAGAGCTCATTAAAAAGATGGGGGAAAAGCCTTTAACATAAATGGACAAGGCTGTTGGGCACTGAGTGTAAGTTGTACATTTAAAGATGCATTTGTGCATAAAACACAAAGATTAAAAAAAAAAAAAATTGTACACACTCTACTGCTTACATTATTTTTCCAATCAAATTATTAAAACCAACAAATAAACCCAAAACACATAAGTCCAGGGAAGCACGAAGGAAGAAGCAACAAGGTCCTGGGTTCGAGTCCTGGGCTCCAGCGTTTCTGTGTGGAGTTTGCATCTTCTCTCTGTGCTTGCGTGGGTTTCTAAAGATGTACATATTAGGATAACTGGCTGTTCCAAATTGCCCCTAGGTGTGAGTGTGAGAGTGAATGGTTGTGTGTGTTGTCCTGCAATGGTCTAGGCGAACGAGCTGTTCAGGGTGTACCCTGCCTTCGCCTAGTGTCAGCTGAGACAGACACCAGCCTCCCCGTGACCTTAGGCGGATTAAAGAGTATGGTATCAGTCATCCTTACAGCATAATTTGTGCATATGTAATACGTTTAAGCAATACAGACACTTATTTTAACGTAAATTACCATAAAAAACACAAAACTGGTCATTTTATCCCATGGATTACTAGGGGGCTAAACTGCTGGGGTTAGCGATTTTTCCCTGGAAGTGACGTCAATGCGTTGGGCGGAGTTGACATATCTTGTGGGGACAATGAAACTCACAAGAATGCTGCCAGAGATGTGTGTGTCGGTAAATACAAAATGGCTTATGCAGCCAACGTTTTGCCAACTCAGCTTTCCTGTCATCAGCTGGTTAAGGAACAAAAAGAAATGTTTTCTGTGATTTCTGCGCTTGTTGTTTGTGCAGCTCAGCACAGGCCAATAATGCATTTTGCTACACTGGTCAGTGACGTAGCACAGCCAATCAAACGAACTCGTGTTACTACCAGACTGGAACAGCCAATCGGAAATGTAACATGTCTCTGAGAATGCTTAGAGTCGTAACACTCGCGGGCATGGACTCACGTTGCTGGAATGAACCGCTGATGTTATACGTGATCGTTTTAAATAGCTAGTAACACTAATTAATCACACTTTAAGTGGTACGGCAAATGAGTAAGTGAGAGAGAGAGAGAGAGAGAGAGAGAGAGAGAGAGAGAGTCCATATGAAGGATTACACAAATCATGCTAACTTGCATGCTAACTGACAACATGCTAATGCTAGTTTTTTTTTATTTTATTTCCATGAGTTAATTATTTAATCCTTTAAAAAATCCCAGATCCAGAATTTAATTTGGATCATCCTCAAAATCTAATGGAGGCTTCCTTGTCCAAAGCCCCACCTCTGGTAAAAATTTCATGAAAATCTGCACATAACGTTTAGTGTAATCCTGTTACCAAACACACAAACCTAAAAACCAAAAATGTAATCTTCTTGGCAGGGGGTAAAAAAAAATCAGAGGTAAAACATAACCTCTTTGGCAGATGCTTTAATTATTTAATTTACTCATTCACTCAATTCCCGAACTCCTAAATTCTATTAGCTATCTCAGCCGACACAGGGCAAAGATGAGATACACCCTGAACAGCTCACCAGACCATCGCAGGGCAACACACACACACGACCAGTCACACCTAGGGTCTGGAACAGCCAAGTAGCCTAATGTGCATGTCTTTGGACCGTGGGAGGAAACCAATGTACCTGTAGGAAACCCATGCCAGCACTGGGAGAACATGCAAACTCCCCACAGAGACACCGAGCCTGGGAATCGAACCCAGGACCTTCTTGCTGTGAGGAGAACGTGCTAACCACTACGCCATCGTGCCGCCTATTCTATTTTGAATTTATCAGTTTTCCATACTATACATCAGTGCAAATGAACACCTACTTGGTACTTCTAATAGTGTTTTTAGAAGCTTTGCTTTGAACATTACTGTTCTATTAATACATCTCTTGTATGCTCAGTGTGGGTGTCTGCCAGACAGCTGGGTTTACAGTGGTTAATGTCTGAGGCAATTGCATGGCAGCTGGTAGATTTCTTCACAAGTACACCAAATCACTTCGTCACTTTGTTCTGCACCTTTCATTAAAGCATCTCTAAATCTTCACGTGCTGCCTGATTGTGTATGCCTATTCTGAGAGTTTCAGTGATAGATCAAAGAGCGTGTGCTTTTAACTGCAAAATAAAACCTCGGATGATCTCACCGTTCACAGACTGCCACCAGCGCTTCTTGTTGTCTGGTCTGAAGCTGGTGATGACATTCTCGATACGGTGACTGATGGTGTTGTACACAGAATTGTACGGTCTGCGCGAGTCACACTGGAAACATTTCTTTTCCTCCTATATAAGGTCATATATTGGAAGCCTTAAGGGTTAAAAGGTCAACAAGGTCCATGTGGCTACACTGGTCAGAATGCTGAGGTAAAACAGGAAGTGGTCATGGCTTTACCTGTAGATGACTAACAATACAGTAGGGTTCTCTTTTTGTGAGACCACAGGTAGACGAGGCTTTCAGGTTCTTCTCTCGACCCACCAGGAGATCACCGGTCGCTGGGTAACAACTTCCATGCGTGCATCCATAGGGGTGGTCAGGTTCTTGAGCAAGGGTGGTTACCAAGCCTGAATCACAGAGATGGAGAGAAAACAAATTAGATATAAAGTTTTGCCGTCCAAAGCTAAGGACCGGATCAAATTAGAATCTCATCTCCTTTTCAAAACCACTTTATTTTTTTAGGGTCACGCAGAGGCTGGTGCCCATCCCAGCCGTCACTAGGTGAAGGTGGGGTACACCTTGAACAGCTCACACACTCACATTCCCAACTAGGGGCAATCAAGAATACTTAATATCCTAATGTGCATGTTTTTGTGGCGGCACAGCGGTTAGCACGCTCATCTCACAGCAAGAAAGTCCTGGGTTCAATTCCCGAGCTCGGGTAGTTCTGTGTAGCAATTGCGTGCAACCCACGTTGGATTAAAGTGGTTCAGCAATGAATGAGTGAGAGAGAGTTCATGGTTTGTTTTGAGTGAGAGAGAGCTTCTTGCTGTGAACTGCTAACCATTAAACCACCGTGCGGCCGAAATTCGAATCTATAAATCTATTTTCCTTTTCAAGAGCAATAACTTTTTTTAATTTTATGCACAACTGACGTTATATGAACCCCTTTCTGAGTCATGTTGTTCTAAAAACAAAAAGTAAAAACTAAAACCCTGAAGGTACTCTATTATCCCTCTGGGGTGCACCAAAACAGCATACAACAAAGTGTGGAAGCGTTTAGGAAGCTAAACAATTCTAGACTATTCAACAAATCATTAAAACATTTTCATGGTGTTTAAACACAACAGTCATTAATAAAAACATCCTGGAATAACTTATGTCAATCAACAGTGGGTCACTGAGATCTTTATAGAGATGTAACTAATAGAATATCTGCACATATGAATAATGAATCAACTACATAAACTATGGTACTGACACAAAAATATAAAATGAATGAAGGTAATATTACAATAATCAGTTCTATGAGTGTATTTTAAAAACCCTGGGAAAAACTTTGCAGAAGGAAATTCACAGACACTATCAACGGAGACATGTCTCATTCTTCAAACCAGACAGCTGTGTTTGTTTGGCACCACACCACCTCTCACACGGCTGCCAGGTTCAGCGCTTCACATACAAACTATACACACACACACATGTACTGTAGACAAAGCACAATTTCACACAAACCATACAAACTCACAAGCTGTAAGCACTTACACACTGCACATATGTTGACTGACATTGCGGCAATAGATTTATTATATGCTGGATTGCTTAGGGGTGGCATGGTGGCGCATTGGTTAGCACATCCAGCCTCACAGTAAGAAGGTCCTGGGTTTGATTCCCGGGCTCGGGGCGTTTCTGTGTGGAGTTTGCATGTTTTCCCCGTGCTTGCGTGGGTTTCCTCTGGGTACTCCTGTTTCCTCCCACAGTTCAAAGACATTCACATTAGACTAAAAGGCTGTTTAACCCTATTTGTAAGTATGAGAGTGAATGGTTGTGTGTGTGTTGGCCCTGTGATGGTCTGACGAGCTGTTAAGAGTGTATTGCGCCTGTCGGCTGAGATAGGCACCAGCTTTCCAGTGACCTTAGTAGGATTAATGGGATGAGAGAGTGGATTGTTTAGGAAAGATAGCAGATATCTCTGCCCCCTTTCCTGTATTCACTGCAACTCCCAGCAGATAATCCCAGCTTTGACGATTCTAACTCCAGAACCGTGACATATCTGACATTGGGAAATTATTCTGATCTCTATAACAGTGAATTGAATCAGGAAAGACAGAGACACTGCTCTGTTTAAATCCTCTTTCTCTGATTAATTCTGCATCAAGGGCAAAGAAAAACATATCAGCAGATCATAACAGAAAAGAGCACTAGGCTTACAGATAATCCAGGATTTTACAGGACAGCGATGATGACTCAATTGCTTTTATCTTTGTTAATATAACTTGATTTTTTTTTTTTAATTAGCAAATACATTAGATGTAAAAAGACGTTTGGGAAATAGAAATAAAAACTTCTTTTATATTACTTTCCTATACAGCATTATTAATTAATTTATCAAACCTCTTAATCCTACTAGGATCTCAGGGAGGCTGGAGCCCATTACAGTCGACTCTGGGTGAAGGCAGGTTACCCCCTAAACAGCCCGCGATTCCACCGCAGGGCCATCACCCACACAACCATTCCCACTCACATTCACTTATAGGGGCAATTTGGAACAGCCAATCAGCCTAATGTGCATGTCTTTGGACTGGGGAGGAAACCAGAGTCCTCAGAGAAAACCAAAACAAGCATGAAAAGAACTTTCAAACTTTACACAGAAATGCCCTCGTCAAGCTCAGGACCTGAAACCAGGACCTCCTTGCTGAGAGGCAGACGAGGTAACCACTGCACCACCCTGTTGCCCTGAACTGAATAGACTGTAAGCTTATTTAGGCTGTTTTCAGATGTTTTCTTCTTATTATTTTTTTTTTGAAATTTTGTTTTTTGTTGTTGAAATTAGAAAAGATGGCAATATGCTTAATAATCCTATATTTGATTTATTGTAATCCTTTAACAATATAATGATAGAATAAATGACACCAGTGGCAGCTCATCTGTCAAACAGGGGAAGCAGGGGAAGATATTTATGTTAGTTATGCCATCATAGTCAGTCATGCCGAAGGCCCTTCTCGCACTCAGCACTAATAAACTCTCTTCTTTAACCATTACACTGTTATGGGCATACCTAATAAGCTCTTTCTCTCTGTTTTTGTTGAGGTACACATGAATACTTCTATGATACCAGTGATCCTGATCCTTCTGCTTTCTGAATCCCATAATCTGTCCTAATATGCTACTACTGGTTGGAGTTCTCATTTTAGAAGCCCCTCGCTCTTGCTGATGATGTTTCATATGGAACTAAATATACAGTCAGAAGTTGTAAAGAGCTCCTGAGTGGCGCATCGACAAGGTGACCGACTATCAACCCGGAGATCGCAAGTTCGAATCCGGGTTGATGCCATAGCCATCCATGACCGGGAGTCCATGGGAGC
>JBCNYH010000003.1:22752164-22782047 GCA_039654325.1 Tandanus tandanus
TGTGTGTGTGTGTGTGTGTGTGTGTGTGTGTGTGTGTGTGTGTGTGTGAATTTGGGGTGAAGAATAATAAGATGTTAGACTATGTTTCTGGGTCACCTACTGATTACTGTACAAAACAAAGTATGCGGTAATAGAAGACTGAGAGTTTTGCTTTTGAAAACCACATCTCCGGTGCAATTCTGCTTATGGGAGTTTTTTAATATGAGCTGGCAGCTAATTCCATCCTACAGTCCAATCTCAGTGTCTCCTGACCCCTTTAACCCCCACTGCTATTTGCAGCTCCTACACCAGTCATGTCACCACATCCAGTTACTTCCTTCGAGCTTACTGAACATCAAGTTGCTGCTGCCTTTAAGGCCAACAAAGACCTTTATAACCATCCACAACACAACTGCACTTTCTGAATACACCATACTTTAACACCATTTCCCACTGAATCTTTGCATTTTACACTGAATTTAACTATTAAATTTGAAATATTTTTAAACTACTATACTCCAGAAGCGAACAGTTGTTACTAATTTGGTGAGTTTACAGACTATTCCATTAATAAACTGTTTATTTTACTAAATTTGATCATATGATGGGGCCATGAGAAATGCTTCCTTCCCAAAAAGGATTCCTTTAAAACACGAAAAAAAAAGGGTTTGTTTAATTCATTTGTTATGCCATAAAGCCAATTCATGCAGTGACCCAATTCAGCAATTTAGCTGTTGTTAGATTAATAACAGCAAAATTACCACACAGTGTATAATTAACAATTATTCATCAATGGCAAGGTGGATGTCGCTGAACAGTGCCAAAGATGAAACGTCAAGCATGATGTGAATAATTAATTTAGTCTATGCTACACAGAAACATAAAAAGCAAACTAGATCAAGATTAGTTTATTTATATATATTCTAAGTATGACAGAGAGCTCCAAGCACTGTGTGAGCAGAGCAGAAACCTGGGTTTACACTGGGGCCACGAAGTCCACGATCTCCACGATTTAACAGAATTGTGATGAGAGTGCGGAGTGATGGGATCGAATTGTGATGATTTTGAGGGAACTTGATGGAATCGTGATCGTGACAAAATTTATGACTGTCAGAAATTTACCACGATTATTACGATGTATTACGATTTGACGCCAATCGCGATAGAACGTGGGAATCGTAGTAGAGCGTAGTAGAGCTTAACAGACCTTAACAGAGCGTAAAAGACCTTGATGCGCCATCATAGGGGATCTTGATGAACTTGGAAACACGATTCCCTCAAGTTTCATCTCTTGGATGCACCCTGCCTCCTTTTCATACCCCAATCGTGCTCCAAGCGTGCTCATAAATCCTGGCGCTCCACGCTTTTATGACATCGTGGACATCGTGGCCCCGTGTAAACCCAGGTTAAGGACTAACTAAGTGTGTTTTAAAATCATCCAAAGATTTAGTACATACTACAATGAAACATTATCAAAGCAAACTAAAATTAGGTTTTTATGTTTTATTGTTGAATATTTTAACCATGACAGAGACAGGTCAGGTGAGTTCCACACACTCTGGAAACAGACTCATGTAAAAGCCAAGGGCTTTCCCTTGATACGGCTCCTATTCAGAGACCAGTGGGTTTTTACAAGCCGTTAGTGCTGTTCTGTTCTTACATGCCTGCTAAGAAAGAGGGAGGAGATGTTTAGGCTATTAAAGTGTTATGACACAGACATTATGTGAGGAGCAATCCAACTCCAATGCAGCATAGTTAATTACCATGAATTGCATGTACATGTTTATGTGCAATTGGAAAGTGTTCCCTTCAGGTGTTCCTGAATAGTGCAACAGAGAAGTCTGGAGATCACAAATTCACTCGCTCACTCAGTTGCCGAATCTATTAATCCTAACACTAGGGTCACAGAGAGTCTGGAGTCTACCTCACCCTGTCCACCCTGTACAGCTCGCCAGACCATCCCAGAGCCAACACACACAAAAACATTCACACTCACATCCACACCTAGGGGCAATTTGAAACAGCCAATTATAATAATGTGCATGTCTTTAGACCTTAGGAGGAAACTAAAGTTCCCGGAGGAAACCCACACAAACACAGGAAGAACATGCAAACTCCATACAGAAACGCCCTCGCCGAACCCAGGACCTTCTTGCTGTGAGGTAGACGTGCTAACCACTGCACTATGCCATCGTGCCGCACTGATTGCAACCTAAAGGAGGGGAAATTGTCTTTTTGGCCTGTCAATCACAGTGACAGATTGTGTTATCTATGGGTTCTTGTATGTTAAAGAGGACAGATAGTGCTTTCCTCACAGTCAGAATGTGTGTAACAGGGCAGCAGTCTGAGAACTGAAGTGTGTTGGCTTCATGTCTCTTAGGAGAAACACATGGAGGGAAAAGCAACAACAAAAAAAACAAAAACAAAAAAAAAACAAAGAAATGCACAGGGGTAAAACCCGGGGAATGTAATGGCAAAAAATAAATAAAGAAAGACAGGTGTACAGTTTTTAGTCATAAAGAGGTACAAAAAAGTCCATTGTGGGTTTTTCAAATGCATTTCATAACTTTTCATGTGGTGAATGGCAATGATTCATCTTCAACTGGGTATCATGTTTAAAGTGAGCTGCAAGGTGTCTGCACTCTTCAGTAATACACAACTCTGACAACCAGTCATTATTAACAGCGCTTTGAAACACAGCCAAGGAAACAGGGAGCGTGGTAGCCAGGCTGAAGTTAATCATAGATCCTGCACACAGACATTAGCTGACATGAGACCATCTGTCTCATACTGAGACTTCCAAGTTAATGTTTGGAAGATCATCACGCAGTCTTAACAATAACTGCCAGAAACGAATGATTCTCACGACTCCTTGATACAGTGTATACCACCTCATCCTCTGTTTCTCTTTCTCTCTCGGTATGTAAATCCAAATCCCTGCCTTAAGGATGAAACCTTACTCAAAACTATTCTTTCTCATGAACACAATTATGCCTGCCCTAAAAAACTGTGTCCTTTCATTTCTCCGCCCCTCTTCCCATCTCCTCATAGCTCTATCAAAGACTTTGGCAGGCTCATTGTTCTGCCGAGTGCAGTTCCGGAGGGGCATTCCAGCCTGCGCCTCTGTGGATCACACTGAGTGCCCTGCAGCCTGAGGACTGTTCCAGCTCTTCACCTGTTCACTTCCCTCTAAACACACCACTCTGGACTGCAAATATTAGCTGACTATTAGCCTGCTGCAGTGAGATGAGAAAAGTAAATGCTAAAGAACCAAAAAGAAGATGAGGTGAAGAACCCAGACACAACTTGCATATAAGCACTCAACATTTACTGACAAATTTAGAGTTTAGAGCATTCTAACACTGCAGATAAAAGCTTCTGTTTGTAGTTTAATAAGTTATATGTTAAAAAGGATATGAAGTTTACACACATCCGGTTAAACAGGGCAACACACACAACCATTCTCACTCAAACCTGGGGCAACCTGGAACATCCACTTAGCCTGCATGTCTTTATACTGGAAGGAGACCAGAGTACCCGGAGGAAGCTCATGCAAGCACAGGGAGACCATGCAAACTCCACACAGAAATGCCTGAGCCCAGGAATCAAACCCAGGACCTTCTTGCTGTGAGGCGGACATGATAACCACTATGCTACCGTACCGCCCCACAGCAGAGCCAGGAAAATATAAATAAGTGCACATTAATTAACATTAATATGGTGATTAATTGTGGTCAGGAAATTTATTGTGATGATTTGCATTAATCCTACTATGGGATAATTAATAGACTATTGCGACAGACTCAATAAGACAAGCTGCATTTTAGTTTTATTAACGTCAGGAGACAGTGAAACAAGAGACGTGAGAGAGATAAACTGTTTATTGCTGTTATAAGAGATAACAGTAATTCTGCTACATAAAGTGTAACTGTAATTATAGAAACAATGATTATTGAAGGAATACGTAATTAGTATCAGTGGAAAACAGCTGTGGTATAAGCTGAACACAATCACTTGGGACATGCAATTACAGGAATATTTTAACGTCACACCACTTAGTGCAGTAATTAACGACCAAATCACCCAAACAATGGAATAGCAATCACATTTAACACAGCATCATCACCAGATGTAAACGAGCAGAAATCACACCACAACTCTTTTCTGATTGGTTCAAATGACCCAAAATGACCTCGCTAGACACCAGGCAGTAAATATGTCTGGAACTAAACACGTCTCAGCACCTGCTGACTGTCACACTTCACCTCCCACTACGTTCATTAGAGCTGCGCTTGGCCAAAAATAACACTGCCATCACAGTGCCCTTTCCTCCTCATCCTCTTCCTCCTCTTCATCTCATCACATACTCCCTCTCCACAGTTTTATCATACTACTCCCATCACTTATGGGGTCACACTAAACAGAGAATACAGAGACAGAAAGAGAAAAGAGGGAGACTGAGCCCTAACACAGGAAACACAAAATAAGAAAAGCAAACAAACTGATTGATGTCAGCAACTGCCTCAGGTTTAGGGCACAAGACAGAAAAAGCAGAGCAACTGGAGGAGCGGCCTGTTCTGTGCTCCGTGTGTGGATATGGATACGAACATGATGTAACTTTTGCAATAACACCTCTAACCTCAACATTCTATTGCTGAAGGCTAGAAATACTCGAGTACTTTCCTACCTTTCCTACGTACCGCTATCTAGCTGTAGTACATGTTCCATTCCATTAGTACCAAAAGAAATGTTATGGTTTCCCAGGACAGAAGAAAAAAAGACAAAGGGTAAGGGTAGCTGTAGGGGTATCAACCAGTTTCTTTCTTTTGAGAAAGCACTCAAATTGTTAATGTTCATTTTTACAGAGAAAGTAATCTTATACGGGAATTACTTTTTTCAGAGTGAAGAATCTCTTCAGCTCATTAAGGGTTGATAAGAGAACTTATCATTACAAGTAAGTTTTAAGCAAAGGAATCTTTCTTTCTGCTGGACTAAACATTCTAGAGTTTACCGCCCAACCCTCTACTACAAGAATATACACTGAGTTGCATACTATAATATTTTGTTGGACCGCCTTTAACCTTGATTATGTTGGACCGCCTTTAACCTTGTTGGCATGTAATTGCCATGGCATTGTTTGGACATCTTTGTTAAAAAAAGTTTGATCTTGAATTGATGACGGAAAAACTGAACCACTCCATAAAGTCTTCTCCAGCACATCCCAAACACTTTCAATACTGTTATGGTCTGGACTCTGTGGTGCCAGTTCATGTGTAAACTACACAGGCAAGGTTTAAATAAAACACTCACCAAATCTATCACAGTAATGCCCACAGTGATGAAATACAGATGTGGATATTAAAATGTATTTATTTATCGTATTTTACAATGGCGTAGTGGTTAGCATGTCTGCCTCACAGCAAAAAGGTCCCGGGTTCGATTCCCAGGCTCGAGCATTTCTATGTGGAGTTTGAATGTTCTCCCTGTGCCTGCATGGGTTTCCTCAAGGTACTCCAGTTTTCTCCAACAGCTTAAACACATGCACATTAGGGCTCCCGAGTGGCGCATCGACAAGGTGTGCGACTATCAACCTGGAGATCGCAAGTTCGATTCCGGATTGATGCCACAGCCATCCGTGACCGGGAGTCCATGGGAGCTAATTGGCCGAGCTCCCACGGGAGGGAGGGATGGCATACACTCACTTCCCTGTCACTCACAGCAATCATCAGCCAATCATGGGCGTCTGTGAGCTCATTTGTACGAGGGGGCGGATAGCGCTTTCCCTTGCGAGTGTGTTAGACCGCCCCAAATACGCATGCGCAAAAAGGCGGATGGCGGGCATTGCATGTCACGGAGGGGGCATGTTTTATGCCCCTCCCTGTCGTGTGATAGAGGAGGCAATACTTGATGGGTGGGAAGAATTAGATACGACTAAAATTAGGGAGAAAAATAGGGGAAACACCCCCCCAAATAAAAAACAACAACAAACACGCACATTAGGCTAATTGGCTGTTCTACATTGACTCTAGGTGTGAGTGTGAATGGTTGTGTGTCTTTGCGTTGTGATGGTTTGGTGAGCTGTTCAGGGTGTACCCCGCTTTCACAGAGTGTTGGCTGAGATTATATCAGCCTTTATTTATTTAATGTTAAGTTGTATTGATGTTAAATTAACTTATCAGTCAGCAGTCAGCTCATAGCTCAAACAAGCCCAAACTCTGTGCCATGCATTATGAAATTCGGTTCAATTATACTGATTTATCAGATTTCTTCCCAGCATTCCCTACCCCTAATTAAATCTACTCAATTCTCATAAGAAACATATAGGAGTAATCTAATCTGAGGATGTGAGAACATACTTCTTTTTCTTCACTCTGGAGGGCTTTAACTAAAAACTAAGATTGACAAATTTATGAAAAAGACCATAGCATGTGTTATCTAATCTGGTCATCCAAAAACACACCCAGAGGGTATCCTGATCACCTCTTCCTTCCTGTTTAGTACTGCGGTACATTTATTTTATTTGATAGGAATAACATGATAGGCTAGCTGATAGTAAGAGATCCTCATTACATTCAGGCTGGGGCTCTAACAGAAATGAACATCTGTTAGAAACAGAGTTGGTTGTCATGTGTGCTGTTCCAGGGAATTAAGGTAGTTCAGATACACTGACAATGACTCTGTGAGGGTCTTACTGCAACTGTTCAAACACTTCAATGACCAAATGTTCTGGATGCCACAATCACATGGATTACACACCTAAATCTTACCCTAACCTCATTAATAAAAAGGTAATATCATTTTTGGGTTTTTGTTTTTTGGCATTGTAAAAATGCATCAGCCAAATATCCCCATGAGGTTAAAACGGTCAGATACTCCTATCCTTGTGGGGACATTTGGTATAAAATATCCAACTCCAGTGGTCAAAACCAATGGCAAAAACTGTCTATACAAAGAAAGGGATCAGAGGTAAGATGCTCCTTCTCCCCGTGGCTCAAATAGACACAGTGTAACTCCCCTGATCATACTTGACCTATATGAAAACGTATACACCTTTCTCTCTTTATTGTTCTAGTTTAAAATAGGATTTAGGCTAACATTAAAAATATCCTACATGAGGGCATTGAGTCAGACCACTTGCACGCAACAATACATTCAATTACTGATTTCTCACAAAGCAGTTGGACAGAAACCCAGAGCCAAACCTTTAAAGGTGCTCACTAACTTTCCAGCATATTAATTAAACATGAAATAAAGTGTTATCTCTTGGAAATAAAATGGACCTGGCCACGATGTCTCACTAAACCCACTTGCTTACTACTGCACTCGAGCGTCAGTAACCCCTGTAACTGGTGTAAAGATATTAGTAATTTCTATTACTATTCTAATAATTCTATTAAGGTCACAGGAGCCTATCTCAGCTGACACTGAGCAATGGCAGGGTACACCCTGAACAGCTCGCCGCGCCATCGCAGGACCAACACACACAACCAGTCGTGCTCACAGTCGGTCAGTCTAATGTGCATGTCTTTGGACCGTAGGAGGAAACCCACGCGAGCATGGGGAGACCATGCAAACCCCATACAGAAACGCCCTCGCCGAGCCCAGACATCGAACCCAGGACCTTCTTGCTGCGAGGCGGACGTGCTAACCACTAGGCTATTCACTCGTTTATGAGTATCTGTAAATATCCAGGAGAAGATAGCCAGGCGGTGAGGAATGAATCTCAGTGTGTGACAGCTTTAGGAAGAAACCTTGAGAGGAACCAGATCCATGTTTGGTCCATACCTGGTACCTCCCAGCGGTTTGATAAGTTTCGGATGGACTACAGTAGAGAAAATGCTGATTTTAGTGATTTAAGGATGGTGTATGAAGTATAAGAGGATATTAGAGTGTTAGAAGTACATTATATAAATGAAGAAGTTGGGGCTTACCACAGAAGAGCAGCAGGAGGGAAGTGCGCATGGTGTGAAGATGCTTGTTTCACTTTCCTGTAAATAAACAAACTGTTTATTAATATTTATAAAGTAAACACCACTGTGACACTCCCGAGGTCAAAAACACAGCTTATTCACTTGTTTAGGATACTTACCGCCGAACTTTGATACTCCACAGAGTGTGTGTGTGTGTGTGTGTGTGTGTGTGTGTGTGTGTCCTCTCTCCCTGAAGCCGTTGAGGTTGTTGTACCAGAGCTTCTCCACTAAACCCCCGACTGACCACAGCTCCGAGTTTCTGAAGTATCTCTGAAAATGAGCCACAGAAAACCAGGCAGTGGATTTCAGAGACCCGGAGTCGCAGTCCCAGTCATGGACGCTGGAGTTTAAACAACCCCGACACGGTTAAACCTGGACCGGTACAGTCCACTTTGTTGGTTTCTTTTCTTTGCCCAGCTGGCGGGCGAGCGCGCGCGCCCGTTTGGAAAAAGGAAACGCGCGCCCCCGACCGCGCGAGCCCATTTCAAAGCGTCCGCGCGCGTTGTCTGACTATTAGGCGGCACGTGGTTTTAAACAGCCGCCCTGGTAAAAGAGTCTGATGAGGTATAGCATACTCTCAGAGGAAAGAGTGGTCATAAACTGGACCGTTCCTTGTCTCTAGGGATGGGAGTTCTTGTCCATGACATTATTTATTACCTCATTAATGTGCTGGACTGGTTTCCTCCGGGTACTCAGGTTTCCTCCCACAGTCCAGAAAAATGCACATTAGGCAGCTTGGCTGTTCCAAACTGACCCTAGATGTGGATGTGAGGGTGTGCAGTGGTCTAGCAAGCTGTTCAGGGTGTACCAAGAACACCATGTCCATTGCATTAACACATATGCACACACACACACACACACACACACACACACACACACACACACACACACACAGGGGCAAGTTTTAATGGTCAATTAGCCTAATGTGCAAGTCTTTGGCCTGTGGGAGGAAACTGAAGTGCCCTGTGGAAACCCACACCAGCACAGGGAGAATATGTAAACTCCACACGGAAACGCCCTCAAACCCGGGTGGATGTTAACCACTGCACTACCATGCCACGCAATTATATAGTTATTAATTAGTAATTTTAAGGCCAGATCACTCACATTTACATTTACGTTACCCTTATCCAGCCATCATCATTTTTTATGCAACTGAGCAATTATGGGTTAAGGGCCTTGCTCAAGGGCCCATCAGTGGTAGATTGGTGGTACTGGGACTTGAGACCTCAGCCTTCGGATCACTAACCCAGAGCCTTAACCGCTGAGCCACCACTGCCCACTTAAAAATAAACTAATAACTAATTGCATAATTATTATTTTCCCTTCATTTTGATCATTAATTTACCGTCTGCTTTATCCAGATCAGAGTCACAGTCGATTTGGAGGCTGTCCAGAGAGTGGATGTGAAGTGGGAATACACCCGGTCATGTGCAGGGTTTCGTGCACACACATATGTTCATTTCCAGATGTTGCACAACTTTGCACGGCACATCAAACTACACATATCTGCACTTTATTGGTGTAATCAGTTTTATATTATACAAAGATCCGCCATAACATTAAAACCACCAAACTGGTCTGCAGCCAGACATCTCCTTATACATCAAGCTGCAATGCACTGTGTTCTAACACCTTTCTATTAACAGTTTCAGTAATTTGTGCTACAGTAGCTCTTCTCTGGTATTAGACATACTGTACTAGCCTTCGCTCCCCACATGCACCAGTGAGCCTTGTGTACCCGTCACTCTCTTCCCAAATAACTGGTTGTCCTTAAATGATGACCGTGAATAACATTTAACCTTGAATAATGCATTGAAAACAAGATCATGTTCAATTTTAAACAAGACAGTATTAATGCTTGAACTTCGGATGAGCTCAGAAATCAGTATCGGGTGGAATGACCCTGACATTTTAATCATGTGTCTTGGCATGCTCTCCATCAGTCTTTCACATTGCTCTTGGGAGATTTTATGCTGCTTCGATGACTTTGACCCTGCATCTTCCCCTTGATCACATTCCAAAGATCTTCACTGAGGTACACTTCTGGAGATTAGGTTGACCATGAGAGGGTCTTAATCTTATGGTCCTCCATCCACAGTGTGGTGTATTGTACTGCTGGGAAACCCAAAACCCAAACTGTCAGACTTATGGAACACTATCAGAGTAGAAGGGAGCGTTTTCTTCCAGGACAACCTTGTACATGGCTTGATTCATACATGCTTTACAAACCAAAATTTGGTCCAATCCACCATTTCAGAAGCACCCCCAGATCATCACCGATTCTTCACCAAATTTCAAAATAGTTGCAAGAAAATGTGGCTCGTTGGCCTCTCAATATCTCCATCTTACCATTAGACAACTAGGTGATGAAAATTGGACTCATCTATGAAAATGACCTTACTCAAGGCCTTAATGGACCAATCGTTATAGAGTTTAGCAAATCTCAGCATGGAACTTATTGCTTCTCATTGATGAAGGCTTTTTTCTAGTTTAACTTGACTTCAACCCTCCCTGTTTTTGCCATCCAAACACGTCCTATTGCAGGAGGATAGTAATGACAACAGCAATAATTTTTTTTACCTTTCATTATTAAATAAGATTTGTTTCAGGTGATTGACTCCACGGTATCCAAATTCCACCACAAACACTGGAATGAAATGGCTGCCAAAGAAATGATTTAAGCAAAAAAGTTTTTTGCCATGGTAAATGAAAAATCTTCAGTGGCATGATGACATAGTGGCTAGCATATCCACCTCACAGCACGAAGGTCCTGGGTTCGAGTCCTGGGTTTCCTCCAGGTATTCTGGTTTCCTCCCACAGTCCACAGACATGCACATTAAGCTGATTGGCTGTTCCAAATTGCCCCTAGGCATAGTGTGAATGGTTGTGTGTGTGTGTTGGCCGTGTGATGGCCTAGTGAGCTATTCAGGGTGTAACCCGCCTTTGCCCAGTGTCAGCTCAGATAGGTTCCAGCCTTCTTCCTGTGATCCTAATTAGAGTAATTGGTTCAGCAAGTGAAATGAAAATCATTGTACTAAATTAGAAAATAATGCAAAACAGAAGTTAAAAAAAATAAATAAATTGTATTATTCATCATTTCATTACTCTAAGACTTTTGGACCAAGAATAACTAATGCATTCTACTTCCTCTGATTATTTCTGTATAAAAGAAACCTATGAAGAATAATACTGAGATTAAAAGATGTAAATGCATTATGAAGTCATATGACAGGAAAAGGTTCTCAAGTGCATTGATCCAGACATGAAGAGGATTACCAAACCAGTAACATTTTTGTTCACACACTGATGCACAGTCAAAAACAGAATGTACAAGAAAAACATTTCAAAGACTCACTTCCTTTTAATTTCAAATATATCATAATACAATAAAAAGGTATATTTATCAACATGAGCACAATATAATGTTTTTTGTAGATGTCACAGCTGTCCATCTTTATTCTGAATGCCATGAAATAGAGGTAATCTTTTCTCATAATAAAAATCACATGAGCACCTAATGTATAAAAATACTTGTAAAAATTTCTAATATATAATTTCATTTCATAACATGTTAAGTGGTAGATTTAATTTCATTTAAATGGAAATAATATTAAAAACAATCATACTTTTAAAACACTCCAATTTATATAATTCAGTCCAAATAAGCAAATTCTTAACAAGATTCTTTTTTCTTTTATTTATTTTCTTAT
This sequence comes from Tandanus tandanus, assembly GCA_039654325.1. Classification (NCBI taxonomy): domain Eukaryota; kingdom Metazoa; phylum Chordata; class Actinopteri; order Siluriformes; family Plotosidae; genus Tandanus; species Tandanus tandanus. The sequence continues at coordinate 22,763,827 of JBCNYH010000003.1, forward strand.
TTTTCTGTTTCAGGGTAAACTGACATGAGTTAACAGGTCCTCCAGCTGATATTAGAAATGAATAAGTAGTCACTCCCTCACAATAAAACACAATATATTCAACTAACATTACCAAAAGTCCTGAGTTAATGTTGTAGGCTAAACAAATTTGAATCTTCTGAATTTTGTCATTACTGACAGGTATTATAGTAATGAACTTTTTCGGTGATATATTTTTGGATGTCTGTAACGTTACTTTTCAGCTTCTCTAGCTCATCCTCCTGCTGTTGCATTCTCTGCTCATTCTTCTGCAGCTTCCGCTCCAGCTCTGCGGACACAAAACAGTGATTGTCACAAAATGATTGCAGCTTACACAAAAAAAAGGGTCATTTAAAAAGGGTCAAATTAAAAAGTACACCCATTTGGGTTTTTTTTTAACAAAAAGTGGTGTCTGTGCAACATGACTGCAAAAGACCTGAGTCGCTTAACAACCTGATGCTAACTTGTGCTGCGCTAATCTGGCTAAAGAAACTATCAAGAATTTTGACATGGCGTAAATTGAACCCGCTTATTATTCTGAATTACCCCTAAAAGTGGTTCCCTCTCCTGAAATAGCAGAAAATATATACGCTGCCCAGGAAAAAAGTCACACTGATATTTTGTTGAACTGCCTTTAGACTTGATTACAGCGTGTAATCATTGTTTCGACAAACTTAAGCAACATCACAACATTTATTTCCATCCAGAGTTGAGTTAATTTTTCATCGACATCTTGAATTGATGACGGGAAAACTGAACCACTCCATAAAGTCTTCTCCAGCACATCCCTGAACCACTTTTTCATTATTTTAGCCCCAATTTTGAGTGTGAATGATTGTATGTGTGTGTGTGTGTTGGCCCTGCCATGGTCTGGCGATGTGTTCAGAGTGTACCCCTGCCTTTACCCATTGTCGGCTGAGATAAGCTCCAGCTCCCTGCGACCCAAATAGGATTAAGCAGTTTGGCAAATGAGTATATAAGTGTGAGGTCAAGACATGGACAGGAAGACCAAAAATTGGAAGCTATAGGCACATGTTCAAAACCAGCAGGCGAAGATTCCAAAAGATCAGATAATACTTTCCCAATCTGTCGGGCTTCAGTCATTTGAGTGTCTACATGCTCCCTGAACCATTTTTTCATTTTTCATTTTAGGCCCAATTTTCCATGCCATCAGGAAATAAAAAGTCTATTGATGAGATAACCTGGTCATTCAGTATATTCAGGTCATCAGCTGACTTCATTTTCTTGCCAGATAATGTTGCTGAGCCTCGACCGGACCAACTGGAGCAACAATGACATGGAGATAACATGCTGTGATCGAGGCTAAAGGTTCTCCAACAAAATATGTGTGCCGAACTTTTTTGTCTGTATAGTTTTTTACTAGAGAAAACTTTAAGGCATACAAGTCTCTTGATGCTTATAACTTTGCTGTTTGGGGGCCAATTCAAGACGTTATTGTTTCTTGAGTACATTCAGGATGTTGTGGCACTGAAAGTTGGAAGATATTAAATGGTCAACCAGATCCCATAAAATATAATAGTTATCTACACAGCAGAAATGAAACTGGAACAGCAAACACCAGCGCTCCTCAGCCAAATATCCCTCCTAATTTATGTCTACTGAAGGCATAGAAACTCGCCTGACTCAGTGATATGCAGCAAGAATTAGTGCGTCTATATAAACATTCGCAGTTCTGAAACCCAAAAACGCAACACCCAACAAAATTTACAGAAAACAATTATGACTTAGGGTGGTACGGTGGTGTAGTGGTTAGCAAGTCTCTCTCAAAGCAAGAAGGTCCTGGGTTTGAGTCCTGAGCTAGAGGAGGGCGTTTCCGTGTGTATGTTCTCTTCATGCTTGCGTGGGTTTCCTCGGGGTACTCTGGTTTCCGCCCACAGTCTAATCACATGCACATTAGGCTAAGTAACTATTTCAAATTGCCCCTGGATGTGAATGTATGTGTGAATGGTTGTGTATGTGTGTGTGTTTGCTCTGTAATGGTCTGGCGAGCTATTCAGGGTGTACCAGAGTTGGCTAAGATAGGCTCCAGCCTCCTCGTGACCCTAGTACGATTAATCGGTTCAGCAAATGAACAAATTAAAATCTGATTTGCTCTTAATCATAAGCGTCTCCTGTTACATGTAAAGCAACCAGGGGACACAGCTGATGTCAGAGGAACGTATCTCACACAGGGATCTACAAAGACCTACTTTTAAGTGTGTCCATGTCCTTCTTGGCCTTCTTGAGAAGATCCTCAGCCTCTTTCTTCACGTCCAGTGCTTTCTGGGTAAGATTGCCTACTGGCCCTCCTCCCAAAGAATCAATCTTATCTTTTAGTTCCTTAAAACGATTCTCAACATGTGATAAATCCTGGTACAAACACATACACACAGATAATATGACAAACATGCAACTTCAGTGCAAATATATTGAGATAGAGAATGTAAAGTTATAAGTGTCCTGAACAAACGTACCTTATTAAGGTCAGATGCTGCCTCACTGGCCTTTTCTGACATCGACACGGCCTCTTTCACCTGCTGTCTGTTTTGTTTGGTCTTGTTTTTTAAAACGTCCACACCTTGGGATAAATTAGCTAAACGCACCATCATATCCATAAGGCTGGCCTCTAGATTTGAGAGCTTGTCTTCCACCTGGTTCGAAGATGATGAGGACAGAATATGAAGTGATATGAGAAAGAAAGAAATCAATGGCATCAATGTAAGACATTACAAGCATTCATTTAACAAATAAATGCAGAAATACATAAATCACAAACACACACACACACACACACACACACACACACACACACACACACACACACAAATTTAAGCACACAGCATACCATTGCAGTAACTCTCTGTGTGCTGTTGAGGTTTTCCAAGGCTTTCTCTATTGCTGTCCTTGCCTTCTCTATGGCCTGCTCAGTGATGTTCATGGCCTCATTAGTCTTATTAATGGCATCACCAATTTCTTCAGCTTTTTCCCTACACAAACACAAACCACATGTCGCTTAGTATGTCAAAAGTAGTATTTTGACAGACACTAGTCCCTTATTTTCACAATGCATTCATTCATTTTCTAAGCCGCCTAATCCTAATTAGGTTCACAGGTAGGCTGGTGCCCATCTCAGCCGACTCTGGGCGAGGGCCACCCTGGACAGCTCGCCAGGCCATCGCAGGGCCAACACTCACACAACCATTCACACGCACACTCATACCTAGGGGTGATTTGGAACAGCCAATTAGCCTACTGTGCATGTTTTTGGACTGTGGGAGGAAACCGGAGTACCTGGAGGAAACCAACGCAAGCACGGGGAGAACATGCAACCTCCACACAGAAACGCCCAAGCTGGGAATCGAACCCAATCCTTCTTGCTGTGAGGCGGACGTGCTAACCACTATGCCACCGTGCCGCCCACAATGCATTCACAAAATGAAAAATATCTTTCCTATTGGTCCACATATTGAATAGCTACAGGCTCATAGACCACTTTATTAGGAATACCAGTATACCTGGACATTCATTCAGTTTACTAATCACCCAATCAGTTGGCAGCAGTGCAGTATATAAAATTATGCAAATGCAGGTCAAGACATAGGGGCAAGGGTGGCGTCATGGTTAGCACGTCCTCCTCACAGCAAGAGGGTCTTGGGCTCATTCCTGTGTGGAGTTTGCATGTCCTTCCCGTGCTTGTGTGGGTTTCCTCCAGGTACTGAAGTTTCCTCCCACAGTCCAAAGACATGTACATTAGGCTAACTGCCTGTCCCAAATTCTCCCTAGGTATGAATGTGAATAGGGGTGTGTGTGTGTGCGTTGGCCCTGCCATGGTCTGCTGAGGTGTTCAGGGTGTACCCATGCCTTTACCCAGTGTTGGCTGAGATAGGCTCCAGCATCCCTGCGACCCTAATAGGACTGCACAGTTTGACAAATAAGTGAGTGAGAGTGACATGGACAGGAAGACCAAGAAAACCAAGAATTGGAAGCTACAGTCGGCACACGCTCACCAAAACCCGGCAGGCGAAAATTCCAAAAGATCAGATAATGTTTTCCCAACCTGTTGGGTTTCAGTCATTTGAGTATCTACAGCTTTCCTGGCAGTACAAATCAACCTACACTGGGCGAAGGTGGGGTACACCCTGAATAGTTTGCCAGACCACAGGACAACACACACAAACATTCATACTCACATCCACACCTACTGGCAATTTGGAACAGCAAGTTAGCCTAATGTGCATGTCTTTGGACTGTGGGAGGAAACCGGCATACCCAGAGGAAACCCATGTAAGCACAAGGAGGACATGCAAACTCCACACAGAAACGTTCTCGCAGAGTGCAGGACTTGAATCCAGAACCTTCTTGCTGTGAGGCGGACGTGCTAAACAACACGCCACCGTGTCACTCATGCTTGACCTGTATCTATATGACTATATGTCTGTATGCTGCTGCATAAATATCTGATTCGATAATGACAAGAAAGTGTAGGTGTTGTTGTCTATAACGGCGTCTGATGATACAGAGTGTGTTGTTCATGTGACACAGAGACGTAGTCTGGCCCCAGGTGGAGCACCGCTAAATAATATTTGCATTACATGAGACATCCCACAATGAGCAGTATGCAGTTATACCTCTAATCTCAAAATAGAGAAGTGTGTGCTTTTTTCTTCATGCGCGTCTCTCTCTTACTGTTCATTGGAGGCTCTATCGAGCAGCTCTTTGGATTTGGCCAGTTGCTCAGTGGAGTAGTTGAAGATTCCATCCAAGTTGGTGAGATTGGCAATGCTGTCTTTTATCTGCAGGACTACGTTGTCTACTACACTCAGATTGGCAGGTAGAGTGATGGCCAGAACCTGTAGTGCCACTTTCTCTATACTCTCTGGATCTGCTCCTTCCTCTGCAATCAACAAAGAGCCACATCTACAGTACACTCTCAATCCCACCTGTGTGGGTAATACACTATCATACGTATTCAAAAGAAAGCATTTAGTAGATATCTGTGAATATCCAGTTACTCATAAAAGATTAAGGAGAAACATGCTTCTTATTCTTTTGGATGCGACTGCTGAGACATTCATAACACAGAGAGTGAAGTAAAGCACTAACCAGTTAAAAAGTCTCTGATCTTTTGGATGAAATCTTTCAGTTTCTTATTGGAATTTTCAAAGAGCTCTTTTTTCTTCTGGGCTTTGCCCAGAGTGTCCATCGCCTGGGCTTTCACTTTCTCGGTGAGTGTGGCAACGTTCTGGAGCTGAGGCAAGGATAATAACAAGATTGAGTTTTAAAGAATATTGACAGAAAATCCCCCCACCGTTTTTTCTCCCCTAATTTTAGCCGTATTCAATTCCCACCCATCAAGTGTTGCCTCCCTATCACATACGACCACCAGGGAGAGGCGTGACATGCGATGCTGCCAACCGCCACGAACTGCTGCGCATGTACGTTTGGAGGCGGCCTAACACACGCACTATCCACCCTTTTTGTTCAAATGAGCTCACAGATGTCCATGGATTGGGTGCTGATCGCTGTGAGTGACAGGGAAGTGTATGCCATTCCTCCCTCCTGTGAGAGCTTGGCCAATTAGCTCCCATGGACTCTTGGCAGAAAATCAGGTTTTTAAAAAGGGCTGTGATTTTTTGATGGGGTAAAATGTTTTAAATGCAATCATTTGAATATGAAAAACTATGTGAAGACTTTTGCAATCCATCAACATCAAATATCAACACAGAGCTGATGTACACTGGCAGAACAGTCAAGTTATGTTACAATATATTATATACTAAAGTAGCAAAATGCATGTTACCCTGGGTTTACACTGGGGCACGATGTCTGCAATCTCCGCGGTTCAAAAAGCATGGAGCTCCATGATTCATGAGCACGCTTGGAGCATGATTGGGGTATAAAAAGGTGTAACAACCAGAAACATACTAACAACCAGAAACATTCTGGAGGCAAATGAATGTAATTCTGCAATTACAGCCCTTTATCTCTAAATCTGAAATGATCTCTTTAACCAGGTACAGCCTTGTTTCTTTCAATGAGACTTCACAATCACACTTTTGAATATATAAACACTCACACACCTTTTTGGCCATGTTCATTAGGTCTTTGCTGACATTTGTCAGATCCATGCTGACATTATTGGCTTTCTCCAGCGCCCTGACTGACTCGCCAACAGTGCCGTTGCAGTGTGACCCTCCACACAGCAGTGTATCATTAATGTCCACACAACCAATACCTCCACAAGGGCTGTCCGGACACGAAGCGTTAGCGCTCAAATTGCCACTGCTGCCACACACCTGAGAAATGAGCACAAAAGGTGTAATGCACCCAATATCTGTCCTAGTACCTAGTATATGAATGTATAAGACCTTCCCTAGTACTTCAGAATGAGTGTGAACTAATGGATCATCTACCTTTTGGCTGAGGTGATGGAGGTTTTTATCCGTGCCTTCTGCTTTCTTTCTGAGCTCAGAGAGGGACTTCTTCTGAGCTGTGACACTGCGCATAAACTTGTCTTTTGTCTGGTCCAGCAGGGCCTCGGTGATGTTGCGGGTGTTTTGAGACTGCTTCACAGGACTCAGAGTTCCAAAAACAGAAGCATTGCACCTCTGTTCAGCTTCCAGTGAAGCTTGGTAGTATTTCTGCACTTTGTTAATCAGATCTGTGCAGCCAGGGACATATATAGTATATCAAAATTTGTTGAGAGGGTGGATATAAAAACTGTGCACTTATTTATCGCATTATAAAAGACTGAGCGTGATTCCGTTGAAAGCACAGACAAAAAAAGCTGTTTAAAAGTTTTACCTGTAAATCCACCGCTGATGTAGCTCCCGAAATTTTCTTGCCACTGAATAAGGGTGGTGTTCAGATCCCTGAACTCTTCCCCAAGTGATGTTAAATTGTGTTTTAGGATGTTGTTATCTTCTGTTGTCAGGTTCAATTCTCTCTCTGCATCCATCAAACGACTGTCAGTGACAGCTATCTCAATCCTGAACCAATAAAAAATTTAGAGAACGATTTAAGCCCTTCATTCAGTTCAATGAGAAATCCTGAAAGAATTGATGATATGGCTGCCAGGATGGACTGTAGAGCAATGCCCTCTAGTGGTCAGTGAGACTGTATTACCGTAAGTCGTCAATTGCCTGGTTGATCAGCTGAAATATCCTGGCTCCTTCTCCATCCTGGAGCAGTTTCTGGATCTCAGACAGCTTCAGCTCCAGCTCATGGATGCGGGGGTTACCAACACTGGGCACTGTCCCCATCTCTATGCTCTTGGTTATTATAAAGAGGATTTCACTCATTTCATGTTTGATATGGCACACAATGTCGTCCCAAAGCTGGAAGCAGGGGTGGCAGGGCGCACATTTGGGGAAAAGTCCGGTAAAACCACGGGCACACTCATTACAGTGCTGGCCTGCTGCCCACTCTTTGCATGCACATGCCCCCGTGATACGATCACACTGACCTGTCAGTGATCCCTGCATGTGGCAGTTACAATCTGCCCAAAATGAAAAAAAAAAACCGAATTAAAAACAGTCTTGCACCAAATTAAGACCGTCCGAACTGCTGTGAAAGTTTTGTAACTCTTACCCTTACAGCGCACTGCTGGATCACCCCAGTGGAACGGCTCACACTCGGTGCACTGCTTGCCTCCAAAACCGGGCCGGCAGTGACACTGTCCACTGATCTACACACACATGGGACCAGGAAAGAGATTGTTGTGAGTGATGAATCCCATCCCTTAATCAATGAATTTTATAATAATAATACACTAAAAAACAATAATATAGCCTCAATAAATTAATCTTTAGTCCAAAGTGGCTGGTGGATACAGTATGTATATAAACATACCAAGTTGCAGTGCGAGCTAAAGCTGTTCTGTGGATGGCATTCACAAGCCTCGCAGCCATCCTCCATGCCCATATTCCAGTGATCGGCAGCACACTGGTCACAGCTATCACCAACAACATTGGGTCGGCAGGGACATGCACCGGTTTGTTTGTCACAGTAACACACCTCATCATTGCAGTAGTCCTGGTCTGTTCCTGTTCTCATACATGTACAGCCTAATGGACGGAAGCAAACAAACCAAACACATAAAGATCTAAGCATGATCATTTCAATTTCCACGTCAGTTTGTATGAATTAACATTTAACACCCAGACCTAACACTAAAGCTATTTTTAACTGATCTACTGCAAGAGAATAATTGTAATTCAAAGCATTACAGCAAATTTGGTTACACTTACGCCTACAGTCCCTGGCCAGAGCATTGCCATAGTAGCCAGGCTTGCACTCAGAGCATGAGGGCCCATCTGTGTTGTACAGGCACTTTAGGCATTGGCCTGTGTGGGGGTCACATGAGTCAGGGTCTTCAGCCAAAATGTTCCCATTACACTCACACTGCCGACACTCTCCATCTTTCTGCTCGGGGTGGCCGTAGTAACCTGGAGCACATCGGTCACAGCGATGTCCTGAGGGATACAATGCTGTGTTAGTTACAAAATACCAACAAGTAGTCTTTTAATATGTGGAAGTGAAGATTAAATGATAACGTTCCTACAATAACAACACAAATTCTTTAACAGAAGTAATGTCCTTTATAGAATCATTGATAAAAAGTTATGATATTAACATCTTTTTTGCCTGAAAGCAAGAAGGTCCTAGGTCTGAACCCCATGATCAGCGAAAGCATTTCTGTGTGGAGTTTGCAAGTTCTCCCCATGCTTGTGTGGGTTTCCTCTGGGTTCTCTGGTTTTCTCCCACAGTCCAAAGACATTTACATTAGACTGACTGGCTGTTGAATGGTTGTGTGTGTTGGCCCGGTGCCACTCTGGTGAGCTGTTCAGGGTCTACCCTGCCTTTGCGCAGAGTCAGCTATAATAGGCTACAGCCTCCCCATGACCCTAGTAGAATTAAGTGGTTTTGCAAATGAATGAATGGATCAACAGTCTTGTAATGGGCCATAGGTGGGAACAGGATTAAAACCAAGGTACATGTCAGCCAAGTACAGAGTACATGATTTTAATTTAAAACGTAATCTATTATGAGCAGTGTCTTTCTTGTTGAGTGTGGGCGTCATGCCTATTGTAATATAATTTCTGAAACTCCTTGGAAAAACTGTAATGTGCAGTGAAATTGGTCTGGCTAGATTCTTTATTTTAAATTAACACTGCCCTACCCGGAAAACTGCTGAGCTCTGGCATTTTTAAAAAAAGGCACTACTACACCAGGCAGCCATTGTTTTTGGGCGGGATGAAGGGTACAGAGTGCCTATGCTTTGAGGAAAAATTACAAAATTCTCATTTAATTACGATCTTGAAAACTATCTGTTAGTAATCCAGCTTTAGCCCTTTAATGGTTCAGTTTGTTACATTAGGTCAGCATAACTTCCACTTCAGGTCCTCCACTTCTCCTGCTAAGCCGGTTTCATACAGGAAAAGATGTGAACAAATCACTTTGCCGCTGAACTGCATCTGAAATTGCCTATTTTACTCTGTCTATGGAACTGAATAGGAAAAGGTTTAGGGAACTCATTGTTTGGCAGCGTCTGCCAATTAATGGTATATTTAAACTCTGATTGGTTATCGCTCGAATCGCTTGCGTGAAAGTTCAGCTCAAATGAGGTCCGTGCCTGTGACTTCGCAACATTTGAGAAAATTTCAGCTCTCATCGCTCATTTCTCTGGTGTTCATTGACTTTGCTTGGTTGCTTGTCACGTTTCCTGTGTCAATCCAGCTTTAGGTGTGGTGTCCCCCAAGGTTCAGTTCTTTGGCACCTCCTTTTGTAATCTACCTGCTTTCCCTTGGTCAGATTATTCACAGCCATGCCCTTAACTTTCACAGCAGATGATTGTCAAATATACCTCAACACAAGCTCACAAACAGACTGGTGCCCTAACATGATGAAGGATCTTTCTTAGATTAAACACTAAATTCTTAACTTTCTTAGGTTAAACACTGACAAAACTGTAGTTTTACTGGTTAGCCCCAAATCCTTACTTTGTAAATAATCCAAAATTACTTTTTTCCTGTTCATTCAGTCCCTGTTGTCAGAAATCTTGGTGAGCTTCTTGGTGAGACTTCATTTTGATGTAAGTCCCTCTTCAGAACTACATTCTTTCACCTCAGTAATATCACTCTTCTTTACTCATTTCTTACTTATAATGATGCACAAACTCTGATTCATATCTTAATTATCTCCTGTATTATGACTGCAATTCCCTCTTCATTGGCCTCCCTGTACAGTCTTTACAAAAGCTGCAGTATATTCACAAATTGGCAGGTAAAGTACTCAACCATACAAAGCGCTCAGCTCACATCACCCCCATCCTTTCTCATCTAAACTAGTTACCAGTTCAATTCCATATAGAGTATTAAATCTTAATTCTTATTTTCAAAGCCCTGCATACCCACGCTCCTTTATATCTGAGTGTACTGTTGACCCTTTACTCCCCCATTACTCTCTCTGGGCTTCTAGCAGAAATCTACTCACTCTCCCACGCACCAGAATTTCCACCTGTGGAGGCAGGTCCTTCAGTGCCATGGCCCCTAAACTCTGGAATTCTCCTCCTCAGTCTTTCTGTGATCATAGTTTTTCTCTTCAAGTCTGAATTAAAGGCTCTTCTCCCCATTAACCTTGCTCTTCCTCTTTTATTATTTTATTATTAGTACTAGCAGTAGCAATAGTAGTAGTATTCATTCAACTGGAAAGATTATTTAACCCAAAGATTAACTGATTGATTTACTTACTAATTCGTTCATTTCTACACTGAAATCATACCTAATGAAACTAACCTGTGTATCCTTGCTTGCAGTGGCAGATGATCTGATTGGATGAATGCTGCATGTGGCAGGCATCTGCATTTGAATGTCCACTGCCTGGGTTTCCTGGGCAAGGACAGGGACGGCAATGTTCTCCTGAACCTAGCACTGGGTTACCATAATACCCATTCGCACACCTAAAGTAGTGTAATAAGCTGTATTATCAGCACTGCATCAAATCAACACGTTCTCAGCTGTTAATGAACTTTATGACTAACCTCCCACAGTGTTGGCCTGCTGTGTTGTCTCTGCAGTCAATACATGCACCAGTATGTGGGTCACAGGTCTGTGAATGTCCATTACACTGGCATGGTCTACAGTTAGGAAAGCCCCAGTGACCAGGCTGGCATTCAGAGCACTGCCGCCCAAAAGCCCCAGGCTTGCAGGGGCACTGCCCTGTAACTGGGTCACACTGTTGAGCATCAGAGCCATCGTAGTGGCAGTCACAGGCTGAAAGGAAACACAGGAAATTAACAGCCTGTTTCAAGTTTAATGATGTAAGCACTAAAAAATCCCTAGCAGGAAACGTACCAGTGCAACCATAGGGTCCAAATCCATATGTTCTTGGTGCACACTGGTTACAATGACTCCCAATTACATTGGGTTTACACTGACATTGACCTCCGATTGTTTTACAATCAACACTCAGTGAACCCTGAGGATCACAGTGACAAGCTGTAAAGGGAAAAGAATAGTAGATGGAGTATCAGCATAAAAGCAAGCTACAATCTGACTTTTGATATGATATGACATTGTATAGCGCATAACTATTTATCATAATTATAATGGCCTCTAATAAAAATTTATTCATAATGCCTAAAAACTCACGTAATGCTCCATTATGCATGATGGAAGAGATACTGCAGATCAATTTAATGCACATCTCAGCCAAATTCGGCATTGGGGCAGTCATAAAGGAGTCCAGACACATGTAGTGCACCATTTCCTCTCGCCGGTGCACAACTACAGGATCATTGCCTACAAACCCTGGCAACTCCTCATATCGGGGGATTAATACAAGCTAGAAAGGACAGATGATGAAGAGAAAGAGTGCAAGCAAGTGAGTGGTTTCACTGAAACGAACGTATAAAGTTAGCAATAAAGAGATTTTTTTGCCTTCAGTATGACAGTAGAAATACGGATCTTCTATTCTATTCAGTACATTTTGAATTTACTTTAGTTTAAGGTTTAAAACTGATGAAGGCATAATTCTTGGCGTGATCGAGCACCCTCTGCAGGTGGAGAATGAGCCAGGCAAAGTCTGATTCAGAGAGCTTCACCTGTGTGTAATTATTGGCTCTATTTATGTGTTCTTTGTGTGTTTGCAAATGTAGAGAGAGAGACAGAGAGAGAGAGAGAGAGAGAGAGAGAAAGAAAAAAAGAAGTCGCATGTCTGTGTGTCTATGTGTATCGTGTGTGGTTTGGTGCACTAAAAAACCTCTGAGTGAGGATTAAAAGGCATCTGAAAAGGGCCCGGTTTTACTTGAGAGTGAATTAACAGAATTAATTGTCTGCCTGTCTCTCACTCTTCACTAGCCTAAAGCTGAAAACTTACATTTTTGTGTATCTTAATGCAAATTTGATTTTGCATTAAAAAAAAAGAATGTGTTCAACAATGCCACCAGATGGTGACCTGTTACTATATATTACTGTGCAATGACTTTTCTTGCTCACATCCAGTGCATCTGTTTTAATACCAAGTAAACATACTGCAAATCCTTCATTTTATATTATTCACTGACAAATATTGGATTACTAAGGAAATAAACTTTTGGGTTACTTTTATATTTCACAGATTAATAAGCAGGCCATGCATAAATTTGAATATGGGTCCTTTAACGAATTCTACAGTCGTTCAAAACAAGACAGTGCTAATTTTCTAAAAAATATTTTTTAAATATGCATTCTTCCCCTGTCTTCTTCCCCTGTCAAACCCTGTCAAAATGTGTATATTTGTGAAATTAAGAGCATATTAGCTTGTCTTGTTTTTTGGTATTGGCTTCTTGTTTTCTGTTAAGTAGACTTCCTAGAGCCTTTTTACCCTTGGCCCTCTGTGTGTATTAAGTGAATGTATACTGACAGTCATTAAAAACTTGTAGGTGGGGTTGGGAGTGCACCCTGTGGCTTTATTGATGATAGTACTCGGGCACTTGAGAAAATGATGAGTTCTTTGCACATGTGTAGGTCACTTTGCAAAAGTGGACCAAATGCAGTTTGAGCAAAACATAATGCGTATCTGCACAATTTGAGGAGTGGTTTGGAAAGCCTATATAAAGGCTCAAAACTGTCCACTATTGTTAGTCTAGTGTACGGCATAATGCCACGTCTTTCACATTAACAACGTCTCTGGGCAGTGGGTATGGTAGAGGCCGGATTGAGCTACAGTAAGGCGTATGGGCTGTACACAACCCACCATCAGAAACCTTATTGACCGCCACAACATAACAGGGTCTGTTGATGACAGACCATGTCCAGGGCGAGAGAGATGACTCCCGATCAGGATCACTACATCCGATTGCAGCACTTGTGAGACCGGTTCTGCCATGCTGTATCACCTGTATCACCGCAAACGGAGACCATACCCGATACTGATTGTTGTGACTTTCATTTTGGCAGGCGCCATTTTTTTGTTGTTGTTTTTGATGTGCATAATTTATTCTTGACACTTTTGTTTGTTGTTTTTTGAAGCCAACATGCTAAACAAATTATCCATATTACAAAAATCCAGTTTTCGGTACCAGAATAGAAATTATGTCGAAAATTATGGTCTCATAGGTGACTGTCAGTGTACATTTTAGTTAACTACAGAGCACCTACAGAATATAAAATACAAAGCTATATTTATACTATTTAACCATCTTAAGTTAAGTGCTTAGCAATTTTTGGCAATTTGGTATTGATGTTTGTTTCAGGGGAGGCATGGGTGCGTAGTGGTTAGCGTGTCCGCCATGCACATTAGGCTAGCTGGCTGTTCCAAATTGCACCTGTCTGAGTGTGAATGGTTGTGTGTATGTTGCCCTGCAATCGTCTGGTGACCTGTTCAGGGTGTACCCTGCCATCACCAGTGTTGGCTGAGATAGGCTCCAGCCTTCCCGCGACCCTAATAGAATTAAGCGGTTCGGCAAATGACTGAGTGATTGAGTGAATGTTTTAGGAAGGAAATTCAGTATTCATTTGAGAACATTTTGGACACACTTTAGATTTTGCAACTCCAAAACTATGTTGTGAAAAGGTACTGATTAATAAATAGTGAGTAGTGAGTGTGTTCTAACCGAGTCAGCAAGGATGTGAGCAGTCAGGTGTCTGTGATAGACTGCATGCCGCTGAAATCGGATGGCCACCACATATTGGTTGTTGGGCTCAAAGCAAAAAGGCTGGGGCATGAGGATATACCTGTGAAGAGTTCAGAACCGTTAGTATACACACTGCTACAGGTTTCTCATCATGAATAGTCTACAAATCAGGAACAAAAGGAAGAAGTTACTGTATTTCTGTCTCTCTTATGTAGAATATACAAAATTCTATAGATTGATTAAAAACAAAACAGATGCTAAGCGTGTGAATTATGCTCATAAAATTCATGGAGAGGAGCTAGAACTAAATGTTTTAGGTATAGGCCAATGCATTACAAACTGAAAGTGTAAATGAGCCTAACTCCAGCCACTGCATAAGTTAGAAAATCACTCCAAAAGTGGTCAAATGGCCGAGGGGGTTGGGTAATGAATTCATGAGGTTGGGGTGGGGGTCGTGGATGAGTGAGGCAGAAGTTGCTCAGGGAGTCTTGATCCATATATTGGAAATGAGCATGGTTTCACAGATTCCCAATGAAGAGCAGGGGCTGGGGGAGGTGAGCCATCCACCTCTGTATAGCTGTAATTAGCACGTCTGCCTCACAGCAAGAAGGTTCTGGGTTCAAATCCATGGCTAGGATGATTCTGTGTGGAGTTGGAATGAGTTTCCTCCGGGTAGTCTGGTTTCCTCCCACAGTCCAAAGACATGTACATTAGGCTAATAGGCTGTTTCAAATTGCTGCTTAGATGTGAGTGTGAGTGTTGGTGTGTGTTGGTCCTGTGATGGTCTGGTGAACTGTTCAGGGTGAGATAGTCTCCAGTCTCCATGCAACCCTAGTAGGATTAAGCATTTGGCAAATGAGTGAGTGAGTAAATTTCATGATGTAGATAAGTCAGAAACGGTTGACTTTATGTCTACATGTTCTTCTTGTGTTCTGTAGGTTTCCTCTGGGTACTCCAGTTTCCTTCCACAGTCCAAAGACAGCTAACTGGCTGTTCCAAATTGCCCCAAGGTGTGAGTCGGAGTGGTTATGTGTGTGTTTGCCCTGTGACATTCTGGTAAGCTGTTCAGGGTGTACCCTGCATTCCTACAGAGTAGGCTGAGACCCCATGACCCTTGTTAGGATTAAGCGGTCAGGCAAATTAATAACACTCTACACTATACTAATGTAAAAAGCTACTTCCTGTAAATGTTGTGCATAAAAATATTATTGATTGCACGTTTAAATGACCCAAGAGACCTTAAACCACAAGGCAGGTTTTCCACAATATGGCACCATTATAACTACAGCTGTTTTTGTAATAGTTATTGCCTGGGAATGGGTCATTAAATTTGTTCTCTGAGTTCCTCAGATTAGAAATAGTATTACGCTTAGAAAAAGTTTGAAATTAAATAGCCTGGAGCAAGCCTTTATAGACATTTAAAAATCATGGTGGCTTTATGTAGATGGTGGGCACCTTAAAACCTCAAACAAATGGAGCATCATAAATATCAGCATCATAAATAGAAATTGTGAAAACACAGGCTGCTCGGTTCTGCAAAATTTACAGTTTCTCTTGTAACATTATCCCACAGTTTCCCCAAACAATATTACAGTCAGAGTCAAAGTGAGGTTGTATTAAAGCTTGGTATATTAGATGTCGGTCTCTGTATTGTCGTGTATATATCGTTTCCAGTGGGGGTTGGACTCCGCCAAGGCTGTCCTTTGTCACCTGTTCTGTTCATAATTTTTATGGATAGAATTCCTAGGCGCAGCCAAGGTGTTGAACGGTTCTGGTTTGGTGGCCATAGGATCGCCGTCTCTGCTTTTTGCGGATGACGTTGTCCTTTTGGCTTCATCAAGCCGGGACCTTCAGCTCTCGCTGGAGCAATTCGCAGCTGAGTGTGAAGCGGCCGGGATGAGAATCAGCACCTCCAAGTCCGAGGCCATGGTTCTCAGCCATAATAGCGTGTAATGCACCCTCCAGGTCTGGAATGAGGTCTTGCCCCAAGTGGAGGAGTTCAAGTATCTTGGGGTCGTGTTTACGAGTGAGGGAAGGATGAAGCAGGAGATCGACAGGTGGATCGGTGCAGCCTCTGCTGTAAAGCGGAGCTTGTACCGGTTCGTTGTGGTGTAGAGAGAGCTGAGCCGGAAGGCAAAGCTCTCAATTTACCAGTCGACTTATGTTCCGACCCTCACCTATGGTCACGAACTTTGGGTAGTGACCGAAAGAACAAGATTGTAAATACAAGCGGCTATAAAGAGCTTCCTTCACAAGGTGGCGGGGCTCTCCCTTTGAGTTAGGGTGAGAAGCTCAGTCATCCGGGAGGAGCTCGGAGTAGAACCGCACCTCCTCCGTGTTGAGAGGAGCTAGTTGAGGTGGCTCAGGCATCTGATTAGAATGCCTCCCGAACGCCTCCCTGGTGTGGTGTTTCGGGTATGTCCAACCGGAAAGAGACCCCGGGGTTGACCCAGAACACGCTGGAGGGACTATGTCTCTCGGCTGGTCAGGGAAAGCCTTGGTGTCCCCCCGGAAGAGCTGGAGGAAGTGGCTGGGGAGGAAGTGACCTCACTGCTTAGCCTGCTGCCCCTGCGACCTAGGTGAACGCAAGACACTATTATAAAAGCACAATTTTTCATAAACCAATAATTTTAAAAGATGGAACCCAGTAAAATGTAATTAAACACAGTAAGGGAAGAAATTATTTAACATTAGAGGTTTTTAAATATGGAATTTTATGATATATTTGTCTACCTTTTTAAAAATGTATTCCAGTGCAGTTGCTGTTTTAAAAACTTTATAACAGCTATAATCAGGTGTGCTATATGTGTGTTATGTAACTACCTAACAATCAGCCCCAGCTACACACACACACACACACACACACACACACACACACACACACACACGCATGCATGTATGCACGCACACACCCACACAGTTTTTTTTGTTTTTTTGGTACTGTGCTGCATTGTCAGCTTATCCTAATTGGTTCTGCCTGAGAGTCACGCCAGCAGGACACAGCAGCAACAGGAGCCATGCTCTAGTGATCCATTCATGTCCGGACCAAAGGAAATAGCAGCACACTGAGCACTTTGATCAGGTTTCACACATGCTTTTACCTTCAATTTCACTCATTCGACGAACCGTTTATTCCTCCCAGAATCTCATCCAACACTGATAGAAGGCTGGGTACACCCTGAACAGCTCAGCAGACTATCACAGGGCCAATACACACACACACACACACACACACACACACACACACACACACACACACACACACACACAGCAATTTACACTCACAATCACACCTAGGGGCAATTTGGGACAGCCAATTAGCCTGATGTGCATGTCTTTGGACTGTGGGAGGAAACCAAAGTACCTGGTGGAAACCCATGCACACATGAGGAGAACATGCCAACTCCACACAGAAACATCCAAGCCTGGGAATCAAACCCAGGACCGTCTGGCTGTAAGGCGGAAGTGCTAACCACTAAGTATCAGCAGTTCTTAGTTATTTCAGTATTGTTAATATAATTGCCCCTTTCAGTTCTTGCCAGGGATTTAAATGCTAAGTCAGTAGTGCAGGGTATCACTGCACACAGTTCTTTAATACTTTTGAAAGTGTAGTTTACAACATTCACACATAAACTTACTGAACTCCCCCGACTCTCTAAAATATCCACACCATAGCCTCTCGTCCTGTTTTTAATTCAGTCAGTGTTTCACAAAAAGGATTTTCAGCTTCTCAGCGAGTGTACTATGCTCTTAAGGCTTTGTGAGGATCCTGGTTCTGAATCAGTGATCTGATTAACTATATTACACTGCCACTCAGCCGTGCTAAAATATCAAGTAATCCTCACAGTGCAACACCAAAGCTGGACCTGGTTAACAGTGACAGTCAATTCATTTGCCAAACTGCTTAATCCTATTAGGGTCGCACAGGACCCATCTCAGCCAACTCTAAGTGAAGGTTGGGTACACCCTGAACAGCTCACCATCCACTGCAGAGCAACACACACACACACAGACACACACACACACACACACACACACACACACACACACACACGCGCGCGCGCGCGCGAGCGAGCACAGACACAAA
>JBCNYH010000003.1:22789231-22811387 GCA_039654325.1 Tandanus tandanus
GTGTGTGTGTGTGTGTGTGTGTGTGTGTGTGTGTGTGTGTGTGTGTGTGTGTGTGTGTGTGTGTGTGTGTGTCTGGACCTGCCCCAAGGGCACACAAGTGATATGGCGACTCTGATATCAGTGAAGTCGGCTGTTTTGTCTATTTTTCGAGGAGTAGCATATCTTAGTATGAGGGGCCCTTTTGTTTAGAAAAGAGGTTTTACTTTAGTTTTCCTGCTATATTTGATGATCTCCTGATCAAATGAACAAGGAGATTCGGAAAATTCCGATTAGCCCTATCAGCAGCCCAAACATATATCAAATCTGGATTTGAACAAAACTGGGGTTTTCTACCTATGACACACACCGTATGCCCAAAAGTATATGGACACCTGACCCTCAATGACCAAGCCACATCATGTGTCTTCTCCAAACTACTGTAATAAAGGTTGAGGCAAACATTACAGTTTTCCGTCACTGAAACTAAAGAGCATAAAACTGCTCCAGTATGACAGGCAAACTCTATAAAACCATTTTTCAAGGTTGGAGTGAATCAACATGACCGGCCTGCTTGGGTGGTCATGTCTCTCCAACGTGGACGATCGCGAGCACAGCTGAAGACAACCACGGTAGACTTTATCCTTGTTACTTTCTTAATTTGGTCCAAATATATTGTATGTTGCCACTCATGCACTTAGCCAAAACCAATATACAGTAGTGTTTGATAGTTTGTGAACCCTTTATAATTCCTATATTCCGCATAAATGTGATTTAAAACATAATCATAACACGGGCAGTGGTGGCCCGGTGGTTAAGATGCTGGCTTACTGATCCGAAGGTCGTTGGTTCAAGCCCCACTATCACCAAGTTGTCACTGCTGTCCCCCCAGTGCAGCTAACTGGGTTATCAAAGGCCAGCCATGTCTCTAACTCTCTTTGGTGGGAGGCATGTAAAAGAACCATTGCTGTCATTCATAAAGAGTAGGCCATTCGGCTGCCGTCAGCGTGTTTCTGCCCTCACCCAGGGTCGGCTGAGATGGGCGCCAGCCTCCACTCAACCCTAATTAGGATTAAGCGGTTCAGAAAATGAAATGAATGATAATCATAACCCAATTAAACAAATGAGACCAAAACATTACACTTGGTCATTTATTTATTAAGGAATATGATCCAGTAATACATATGTGTGAGGTGCAAATGTATGTGAACCCTTGCTTCTAGACCGTCTTATGCACTAATAACTGTAACTAAACAATAAATAAATGACCAAGTGCAATAATTTTTGTCTCATTTGTTTAATATAGAATGTAGAAAATTGTAAAGGTTTCATAAACTTTTAAGACCTACTATATTTAAGTATATTTTACCAACAGTATATTTCAATCTCTCTCTCTCTCTCTTTCTCTCTCTCTCTCTCTCTCTCTCTTTGTGTTTTTTTTTTGTTGAGGTACACATGCTATTTCTGAGATACCAGTGATAATAATCTTTCTGCTCTCTGAATCCTGTGATTCATCCTGCTGTGCTACTGCTGGTTAGAAGCCCCTCGCTCCTGCTGTTGATGTTCCATATGGACCTAAATATACACTCAGAAACTGTGAAGATGACCCTTCACTGCTGGTGATATGACCTCTTTTACTAAAATTATTTAGGGCTTCAATTACCATTACAGCTATAAGGTAACTATACTTCATGTTAAATTATAGTGAAGTTTCTGCTACAAGGTTCGTATTTTTATCTGGTTTCACCCAAATGAGGATGGGTTTCCCCTTCAAGGTTCCTCTCAGGTTCAACCCCTTCAAGGTTTCTTCCTTGTGTTGACTGCAGGAGTTTTTGCCTGCAACCGCTGCCACATGCCTACTCATTAATGTTGTATTGGGTTTATAGAGAAATTTTTAATATCAGAAGTTTACATTCTTTACCAAATTTGAATTTATTATGTAAAGCTTTGTGAGAGTATCATTTATAAAAAGTGCTATACAAATATTTTTATAAATATAGAAGTTTATAAAATTAAACTAAATTGAACAATTTGGTGTCGTAATAGTTTCATTCTTTAGTAACTTCGTCTAGACTTTCTGCAAAATCACACCAGCTAGGGAGCAGCTTTAACTGTGACAGCCTGTTTGCTTAAAGATGTCTAAAATGTGCTAGCTAAGTATAATTTTCCTCACATACTATACACTTACCACTTTGACAAGTTACATGCCACAGCAAAATGAACATAAGCCAAATAAATTCAGGCTGTGATCAGATAATTGATGTGAAATTACCATTGATGATGTGCCATTACATCATTATCAAAACAGAGAGCAGCACTGGATAATAGTAGAATTTTAAAATGTCTAAATGACCTAATAAATATATGGGAAATTCTGCCCCATCCCACCTCTTACAGTGCACTTGAACCAACAACCTAGTCAAAGAACAACACTCTGTGTCATGATTAATTAGCTAGCGAGACAGACCTTCAACAGACTAGCTGTTTTTATAGCTCCAACTTGTTCCTCACCTAAATAATGAAAGGATGGGGAGCTTCATTCATTCATAAATTTGCAGAACCGGTTAATTCTGAACAGCTCGCCAGTCCAGCGCAGGGCCAAAACACACAACCATTCACATTCGCACTCACACCTAGCGGCAACTTGGAACTGCCAATTGGCCTAATGTGTATGTCTTTGGACTTTGGGAGGAAACTGGAGTACCCAAAGGAAGCCAATGCAAGCACAGTGAGAACATGCAAACTCCACACAGAAATGCCCTCGCCAAGCCCAGGACACGAACACTCCTGACCTTTCTTTCTGTGAGGCGGACATGCTAACCACTACGCCACTGTGCAGCCATAGGGAACTTTAGAAAGAAAACGCATTGCTGTTGTTTTGGTGAGAGAGATGTATATATTTATGTTTCCTTACAAAAAGAGTTTTAAATTATTATATACACAGAAAGCCAAACTTTTCCCGGAGAACGCTGCACAGGTGTTCATTTTTTATATTTATTTTTAAATCAATTTACTCTAATGTTGGTTTGTAGTACTTACTGACAGGTCAGCACTAACAGGAGAGTGGCTCACTGCACTTTCAGCTTCATATGTGTAGTAATCAAGAGCAGCACAGAAATAACCAGGCTCCACATCTGAGCACTGGCGCCCAATGAGGTGAGGCCGACAGTCACACTGCCCATTGTCCATTCTGCACCTGTAAACGCCGTGTTCATGAACAGTTGAATAATATTTGCTATATAAAGCTGTACAGTCATAGTTCAGATGCCAACATCTGCACTGACTCCTACTACTCAATATGCATGCACACAATCACACAAATACATACTGTACATGTTCCACGGACTTACATTTTGCTGTATGATCCACCAAAGTCACAGTCACATGGTCTGCAGCCTGCAAGGTCATTGCTGAGTCCCCAGTACTCTGGCTGCAGGTGTACACAAGCAAAATTATGTACCATTGAGGTCTGAACAATTACAGGACTGTGGATGGTATGAAACTTTTGTGGAAAGAGGAGACACTTACTATACACTGGTTACAGTAGCGACCTGTCACATATCTCTTGCAAGAACAGTCCCCACTGATATGATCACATAAGGGTCCCATCATGCTGGTGCCACGTGGATCACAGTTACATGCTGTTGACCATTTTTATGAAAAAAAAAAATATCACAAACATAAACGCACAAATAAATATCCTGCCAAAGCTGCTGTAAAGTTTAAAAGTGTTTCTAGACTTATACAAGTTTAACCAGCATAAAATTAATTTAATATCAGTATTAAACAGATGTAGAGTCGAGGGTGGCATATTGGCGTAGCGGTGAGTACATCCACCTCACAGCAAGAAGGTCCAGGGTTCGAGTCCTGAGCTTGGCAAGGGTGCTTCTGTGTGGAGTTTGCATGTTCTCCCTGTGCTTGCATGGGTTTCCTCCGGTTACTCCGGCGTCCTCTCACAGTCCAAAGACATGTACAGGTTAATTAGCTGTTCCAAATTGTCCCTAGGTGTGAATATGAGTGCGAATAGTTGTGCGTGTGTTGCCCTGCGATGGTCTGTTGAGCTGTTCAGGGGGTACCCCGCCTTCACCCTGTGTCGGCTGGGATAGGCACCAGACTGTGAGTTGTGCAGGTGAACAGCAACAAGAAAAACCCTGAAAGCTTTCATTTAGAATCAGGCTTCAGACCTGGTGTACCTTCAGTACTTGCTTCCAGATACTTACAGATACAGCTTTGAGTACTCTTGGATAAGTCTGGCCAAGCATTGCACACCTGGATTTGTTTCTCCTGTTCATCCAGATCCTCTCAAGCTCAATCTGATTGGATATCGAGAGTCTGTACCAGCTTTAGGCCTTTTCACAGAGGCTCTTTCTTGGCTTCCTGCCAGGGCTTTACCTGGCCACTCAAGGACATTCCGAGCCTTGGCCTGAAGCTACCCCTGCACTGTCTTGGCTACATGTTTCAAAGTGTTGTCATGCTGAAAGGTGAACCTTCCAGCCTCAGTCTGGTTTTCTTCAACAACGTCTCTGTATGTGGCCAGTCATCCATCCCTTAATTCTGACCAGTCTCCTTGTCCCTGCCTCTGAGAAGCACCTCCATTGCATGGTACTGCCACCATCGTGCTTCAAAACAGTGACACTGTTCATCATTAGTTAGAGAGCAGTACTTGTTTTTTTGCCAAATGTTAAGGCCAAAATTTTTTTGTCTTATTGGATCAGAGAATCTTTTTTCCCTAATGTTGTACCCAGATCTACACAACCTGATAGGAAAAAACCTCCAAAGAGTTCCTCGGATTCCAAAGGCCTTTCTCAATACTAATATCACCAAATTTGCACTCCTGTACTTGGAGTACGGGCTCATCTAGATCAACTCAGGAGTACAAATGCTGAGGGGGGAGGACGCTTAACTGCCATTTGGCTATTGGAACAGCAGCGTCCTTAATGCCCTATCCATTTCTGTTAGCCTTCCGGTTACCTTCCAAGCAAAATATATTGACAATAAAATGATATATGATATAAAACATGCCTACCTCTTGTCATTTTGTTTTAAGATAATAATAAACATTTATAAATAAAAATCGTGGCAAACATATAAAAAGCCAGTGGAGGGAAAAAGGTTGTGGGATTTTGTTGTTATAACCAACAGCAGTTGTGTTTGATAGGAGACATGAAATGAAACTAAAATAATTAAAAAAGAAAACTGGACATAAATTACACAATTATGCTGGTTGGCACAAAAGGATACTAGGTGGTCCTAAGTCCAGTGACATCACTACCTGATGCTTCCTCGGTACAATGGGAGCAGCAAGAACATATCCGGGTATTCGGACTGTGCTTAACTTTGAATTGAAGCAGTACTTGGGCTGTGAATGATGTCGTTTCACAAGTCCGCAAGAACAATAGTACAGACAAGAAAGCGAATTGAGACACAGCCCATAACTTGGATTCTGCACGGTGAATATTGAGACTTTATACACAGGGGCATGCCTTTCTCAATCATGTCAAATTAAGTGAGTTTGCCACAGGTTGTTCTGGAGGCACATCAGGATAAAGTTAATAGGACATACCTGAACTTAGTTTATGATCAACTATCTCAGCCCATACTGATTGAAGGCGGAGTACACCCTGAACACCTCGCAAGTCCATCACAGGGCCAACACATTCACACACATACTCACACCCAGGGTCAATAAGGAACAGCCAATCAGCCTAATGTGCATGTCTTTGGACTGTGGGAGGAAACCGTAGTACCTGGAGGAAGCCCATGCAAGCACTGGGAGAGCATGCAAACCCCACACAGAAACGCCCGCATCGAGCATGAGACTCAAACTCAGGACCTGTTTGCTGTGAGGTGGAAGTGCTAACCACTATGCCACCATGCCACACCAAAAAATATTAAACCTATTTTAAATTATATCCACAGTACAAGTCAGACACACTCACCTTGGCAACCAAGAGGGTCATTTTGGCTGAGGCTATAGTGCCCCTCTTTGCAGTAGTCACAGTGCTGACCCTGGACATTGGGCTTACAGTGACACTGACCAGCAATCATTCCGAGATACACATCAGTATGACTGGCACACTTCCCTCCATCCACAGAACCTACTGGATCACAGTCACATCCTGCACACAGAAAACCAGAAAGAAGAATATCCTGTAAACATGTGCACATACTTACTGGAACAGCTGCAAGAGCCCCACGGGTGTATAAATACTGTAAAGGGATGAACAGGAGTAGACTTACGAACACATATTTGGGGGTCTCGGATATTTCTCGCTGGGTCCTGGTAGAAGAAAGGTTTGCAGGTTTCACAGTTGCGGCCCATGGTGTTATGAAGACAACCATCACACACACCTCCACTGACGTTCCCCGTGGCCAGATACACCGCCATATCAAAGTGACACTTGTTGGAGTGTCCATTACAGTTGCACTCTGATTAAATCAGATTTCTTTGTTATGGAGACTCAGAAAATGTATTGCACATGCACACACACTCACACATATATAAATATAAATATATATATATATATATATATATATATATAAATAAATATATATATATATATACACACACACACATACATACATGTGTATGTGTGTGTGTCTTACCTCTGCAAGTGTGCGTTTTCCGTCCCTCGGCTGGTCTCCAGGGTAGATCATGATAGAAATCTCTGCAGCGTTCACAGTTCAGACCCACTGTGTGATGCTTACACACACAACGTCCGTGAATCTGACCAATCACAAAAGAGCCTCATTATACGTTCTGTCAAGAAAATTTCCCAACACTTATTCAACCCTATTTGATTCAAATGTATCTAATTAAGAAATAACTGTTCAATTCTAAACCTCGTCTCTTTTAATGCTCCACGTGATTTCATCTATATTTACAGTCATGACACAAAACAACTTGACCTCTTTGCTTAAGGAATAACGATGCCAACCTACCATGCCATTGTCCCTGGTGTGAATTCCAGGAACTGGTACACACTCAGAGGCATGGCCATAACAGAAGCAGCTACCACGCACCACAAGCTCGTATACAGAGTAATAATACTTCTGCAGTACATCAGGGCGACGATCCAGCTGGTTATCACCCAGAGTATGGAGTTTGGTGAAGTTAATCCTCAGGTTAGTGATTCGTAGAAGGTCTATACATAAAAAGCAAATGGCACTAATAGTATACGTTCATTGAAGAAACTTGTAAGTAAGTACTTATTCGGTATCATAGGGAGTAGTTACAACTTGCCAGATAGCATAAACGGACGTCCAATGGATAGAAACTCTCATCTCACACTCATATGCTGAACCGCTTAATAGTATTAGGGTCATGGGGAAGCTGGTGCCTATCTGAGCCAACACTGGGTGAGGGTGGGGTACACACAGAAGAGCTCGCCAGACCATTGCAAGGCCAACACACACAGCCATTCACACTCACACCAGGAGTCAATCTGAAACAGCCAGTTAGCCTAACGTGCATCTCTTTGGACTGTGGGTGGAAACTGGAGTACTTGGAGGAAACCCACACAAGCACGGGGAGAACCTGCAAACTCCACATATGATCCACTGGTGAAAGTTGTCTCCGGTGCTGCTCTCTGCGCAAAACAACCATACAAGCACCTCGTCTGACAAGAAACGCATTCGCCAAATGAGAATCAGAGAAAAAACGATTAAGATTATACATTCATTCATTCATTCATTCATTCATTTTCTGAACCGCTTATTCCTAATTAGGGTCGCGGGGAGGCTGGCGCCCATCTCAGCCGACTCTGGGCGAGGGCAGAGTGCACCCTGGCCATCGCAGGGCAGAAACATGCTGACGGCAATGCAGCCTACTCTTTTCAAAAATCAGTAACAGTTCTTTTACATGCCTCTCACCACAGACAGTGAGAGACATGGCCGGCCTTTGATAACCCAGTTAGCAGGAATGGGGGGGGGCGCGCAGCAGTGACAACCCGGTGGTGGTGGGGCTTCAACCCCCGAACTTCGGATCAGTAATCCAGCACCCTACCACCAGGCCACCACTGCCCCACGATTAATATTACCGGATTGAAAATTTTGCTCTCTGTCGGATGTCCGTTTACGCTGTCAAGGTGTGTCTACTCCCAGATCAGCACTACTGCACTCACCTTGAATATTGGGGCTATAAGGATTACTGACAGAGACTGCAGGATCAAGCACTTTAAAAATGACCTGAAATAAACCACAAGGAGATTTTCTTTTTATTATGGTATCTAAGATTTCAAATCCTGGAGTTTAGGAAAATTAAGATATATGCATACATGAAAAAATACAGAAATTACTTCAATGCATCCTCACCTCTCCTTTTGTGGATGGCTCGATGGCAGAATAGCGCTCCTCACAGATTACATCATCAATAGACTTCAGAGGCTGGCTACGCACTTTGGGAAAAGTTGTGCTGCAGTTGTGGGCAAAATATTGGTATGGCCTCCATGAACGCCCAAAATCCACAGAGCGCTCTATCAGCATGCCTGCAGGTCTAAATGTCTGGACAGAAACAAAGAGACTATAAAATACAAACCAAGATACACAGACAACGCAAACCCCTTTTGAATAAGTATGAAATGTGCTGATATACTGTAAGAACAGCATCATGATGGGGTGCGCTGTTTTATTCCACTTACACCATCATTTGATCACAATTACATTGTTTTAAATGAAATGTTATTCGTTTTGGGCGGCACATTAGCATAGCGGTAGGAATTTCCACCTCACGGCAAGAAGGTCCTGAGTTCGCGTCCCTTGCTATGCGAGGGTGTTTGTGAGTGAAGTTTGCATGTTCTCCCCCTGCCAGTGTGGGTTTCCTCTGGGTACTTTGATTTCCTCCCAAAGTCCAAACACATGCATATTAGGCTAACTGGCTGTTCCACATTACCACCAGTGTGAATGGTTGTGTATGTGTGTTGTCCCTGTGATGGCCTGGCAAGCTGTTCAGGGTGTACTCAGCCTTCGCCCGGAGTCCTTTCTCCCTAGTAGGAACACTAGTAGGATTAAGCGGTCTGGCAAATTAATTAATAAATATTCTTTATTTTTGTACATGCCTAGTTACATGTGTTTTGGAACATCTTTGAGACAAGTTGCTTCTCTTTCCAACCTTTCCTATTTTCTCTTTCTTAAAAAAAAAATAATAAAGTGGGATGACATTATGAAATAAGCACAAAGAAAGCCCAAAGTCCAAGGTCCTGAAAACTCTCCTGTGTTGGAAAACTTACAGACCATTACGAAGCTTCAGTAAATGATAAATAGGCCTCTGGTTTTAGACATGTCTCCTGATAATCAAGGGTGTTTCGTTAGTCTTTGTATAATAACGACACAGTTTCAACTCTGTTTATTATGAGTCTTAAGATATATGGAGTGTCTACCATACAAGTTCCTGTTTATTAGCTGAGAAACATGAATGTATTAGTAGAAACACTATGCGAACCTTTTATCTAACAGTACTATTCTGTAAAATCCATCGCCTCCTTCTGACCAATCATTCAACAGCACTGCGATGGAATGGAAGTTATATCGAGGGAGTTCTGTCAAAACCTCGAATGTCACGATTTTTGCATGACATTTTTCACGTCAATGGAGACATTAGGATTCGTTACTGTTACCACGTTGGTTTAACTTTTAATGTCAATGAACTAGTCCTACTGCATGTCCGAAGCATTATTATCAGAGTAAATGAGGCATACTAATAGACTTACAGGGATCTAGATATGCATCCATTCTTACAATACATGAAATAGGCCTAAAGATTCGGCAATACTGTTACAGTTTCTCTTCTTACAGTTCATTGTTACCTGGAATTTTATCATTGAAATAAATGAAATACGAAGCATCAAAACCTTGTATATCAATTTGAGTACCAATATTTAATGGTCAAAACCTCGGATGTAGTTTACAGGTTAATCCTGATTGGGTACAGCCGTTTAAATTATTTGTACAGGAACCATGACTTTTTTTTTCTTCACTACCCTTCCTTTGGTAAATTGTTACATAAAATAAGTAAATGAATGACAGAACACCCTCGATATATAATGAGCTGTATGTGAGATGTATGACGACACACCTTAAATTTTATGATGAGGTGAGTGAAGTGGAACTCTGTCTCCAGGTCAAGTCTAATGCTAACTCTCTCCTCTCCTAGGAACAAGCAAATAGAAATAGTAAGGAAATTCAGGAAGTCAGTTTCATACATTGTAATAAACAAAGACACACTGTTTACGCACATATATGAATGGGCAGTTTAATATAAAGCAGTGCATTACTGTTGGTGCTATGTAATCTAAACATGACTCGCATTTGCCCTACATCAGAAAATCAAACCTTATTTTCTAGTGACAAGAAAGCTTATGTAAACGGCACTGAATTTTGGGATTGACTCCCTACTAATACACTGCCTGGCCCAAAAAAAAAAGAAATTGTGCACCCTAATATCTTGTTACACTGCATTTAACCTTGATTTCAGTGTGTAATCTCCATGGCATTTATGATTCAGTTGGTCAGGTCGAGGCTCAGCAACAATAATGTTGCAATAAAGATGTTGCAGAAACACTCATGCCACCCCCAGAAATTCTACCTCGTAGTCTAGTAGTCACTGGAAAATTTGACCAGAAAATCAGTCTTTATATACAACCCTTAAAATCTGAGTTAATTAAAACAACTCAAATCAACTCAAACACTGCACTTAAATAGGCTATTTATCAAACATTTATCAGTCACTGAAGAATTGACCAAGCCTGGAGCTAGCTAGCTGCACAGAATAAATCCCCAGGGTAACTTATGTGCCTCTGCTTTCAATAAACAGAATCAAGCCTAAATTCAGTCTAATCCCAGTTTAATCCACTACGTATATCTAGGTTTTGTGAAATCGCCGTTTGTTTTTAGGAAGATAGGCACATTAGCATATTATCAGTGTCTCTTGACAAAGATTTGGAAGCTTGGGAAGATTTAATCTGTCAATTTTGTTTCCTGTTTGTAGTGCATGAAACACTACAAAGGAAATACTCTTAAAAAAAGCTTAAGGGCAATCAGGATCCAAAATCATTGTCAAAAACAGGGAGAGTTCAATCGATCAAGCAGACAGATAATCAAAGGCAAAACAGTATTCAAAATGAGGAGTCAGGTGATTCAGATCGGTGAGGTGCATGCTGGGAAGTGTAGTGCGAGTTCTGAGTTTTAACCAAATTCATTCATCATTTATTCATGTCCTGAACCTCTTATTCCTAATTAGGGTTGTGGGGAGGCTGGTCTCCATCTCAGCCGACTCTGGGCGAGGGCAGAGTACACCCTGGACAGCTCGCCCAGCCAGTTTTAGCCAAACTACTTATGTAAATCAATTTACCATTAACTAATTCTTAAAAGGGGCAGTGGTGGCCTGGTGGTAGGGTGCTGATCCGAAGGTCGGGGGTCAGTAGTTGTCACTGCTGTCCACCCAATGCAGCTAACTGGGTTATCAAAGGTCAGCCATGTCTCTCACTGTCTGTGGAGAGAGGCATGTAAAAGAACCATTGCTGTTTTTTGCATATGTATTGGGTTGCCATCAGTGTGTTTCTGCCCTGCGATGGCCTGGACAGCTGTCCAGGGTGTACTCTCGCCCAGAGTCTGCTGAGATGGACACCAGCCTCCCCGCGACCTTAATTAGGATTAATCAGTTCAGAAAATGAATTTTAATTCTTAAAGGTTTAAGGTCAACCAGGATAAAAAATGTATCCTTTTATATACCTAAAAGTTCCCAAACAGGAGCCCTACAGATGCAAAGAACCCTTGATAGAAGCTGTAGCCTGTTACAGTATTATTGTGTAGTGGTGGCTCAGTGGTTAGGGCTCTGGGTTACTGATCCGACGGTCGGGGTTCAAGCCCAGGGGCAATTGGGCCCAGTTGCCACTGTTTGGCCCTTGAGTAAGGCCCTTAACCATTAACTCTCGGCTGGATGAAAATACATATATGTCGCTTTGGATAAGGGCGTCTGGAGTACTGATCCAAAGAATGGGGGTTCAAGCCCCAGTACCACCACTGTTGGGCCCTTGAGCAATGCCCCTATCCCTCAACTGCTCAGTTGTAAAAATTTGGAAAAAGTAAAAAAAACAAATGTAAGTCACTCTGGATCAGGGTGTCTGCCAAATACCATAAATGTAAATTATTGTAAAATATATTAGAATGGATTAAAACATTAAGTTTTGTGTTTTCTGTATGTGCACACTCTCCTCATACTAACCGTTAACAGACTGCCACCATGTAAATTCTCCTGTACTGTCTCTCAGGTAGATCACGTTCTCCACACGATGGCTGATTTTGTGATAGTATGAGTCATAGGGTCTTCGGGAATCACATGTGAAGCATTTATCCGACTGCTACAATGGAAAAGAATATGATCAATAATTCAGATGCTCATATTCTCTCAAAAAGTTACAATTATATTGAAGTTAATTAAACCCCACTGAATGCAAACCAAGTCAGATGTTAAAGTATACAAAAAAAATTAAAATAAAAATTCTGGTCAGAGTCTGACAAAAATGTCTTAATAGGATGGGAGTGCAGGAACAAGGCCCAGTCTGGCCCCAGAGTCAGAGTCCTGAGCCAAGTAAAGAGCTTAAATGGAATACAGCCAGATCACTTTGTCTAAACTGGGTTGTTGTCCTAGGAAACGAAATCTCCAGCAGTGACCTGGCTATGAAAAGCTTCACGGGTTAGAGCTACTGAAACAATGTGACTAATCCTCACCCTGGATTTTGTTTTCAAGTTCAGCTCTTCAGTGCTACACGGATATATATTGCCTTTTACATACATTCAGCTCTTTTTTTCCCCTGCTGCTGTTTTCTGACAGCACTAATGTAAAGAGCGCAATCAACAGCACTTTCTGTTCCTGGCTCTTCTGTCATCATACTAATAAACCCAACAGATGGAAATCTCCACTGTAGTAATCATGTGCTCCTGGCTCCACACACAGATAAACATAAAAAGAAAGATTCACATAAGACATCATCTAATGTTAACAAGCCGCTCATCACTCACTTGCTCATTTGCCGAACCACTTACTCCTACTAGGGATGCGGGGAGGCTGGTGCCCATCTCAGCCGACACTGGGCGAAGGCAGGGTACACCATGAACAGCTTGCCGGACCATTGAGGGGCTAACAAACACACAACTACTCACACTCACACCTAAGGACAATTTGGAACAGTCAATTAGCCTAATGTGCATGTTTTTGGACTGTGGAAGGAAACCGGCGTACCTGGACCAAACCCACGCAAACATAGAGAGAACACGTAAACTCCACAGAAAAATTCCCAAGCCCGGGAATTGAACCCAGGACCTTCATGCTGTGAGGTGGACATGCTAACCACTATGCCCTATGCTAACAAACCTTTAGAAATTCTAAGTAGCAGGAAACAAATTCAGACTAATTTTACCTCTAAGATTTTATATATTACAGTATAGATAGACGCCCAAATAGGGAGTTTTAGTGACTGTTTTTTTTTTTATGGCCAAATGTGACAACGTAATGTAATGTAAATTTAAAACCTCTTAACATGTCTCACAGTCCTTTCATTCATGAATGTCGTTTAATAATTCATGAATCATAACATTACATGGCATACAGCAGAGTAGGTATATATAAATAATATAAAATGTGCCAAATGAGATATTCTCAATGTGTATGTGAGAAAAGAGGAGATGGTTACAGAAGCGTGAAACAGACATGAGATGACAGACAGTTGACAGGCCACACCTGGAGCACTGAAAAGTGGTGCTATCATGTGCTTGTTTGTCTGGGCAAGACAGGGATATTTAAATACATTCAGGAATACATACAGATACACACAGACAGACAGACAGACAGACACACACACACACACACACACACAATCGCAACCTCCCTACTAACACAGAGTTCCTAACTCACTCACTTCCTCATTTGCCGAATCCTATTAGGGTCACAGGGAGGTTGGAGCCTATCTCAGCTAACACTGTGCAAAGGCAAGGTACACCATGAACAGCTCGCTAGACCGGGAACTGGGATGAAGTTGTAAAATACCATAGAATACCCATTGTATTGTAATACTATGATGACCTAAGACCAACATAATCAATGGAATGTTGTATCTGTTATGTTGCAGTGATGCCATTATCACGTCACAAATAAAAAATCATAATCACGACGTGGCAAAGACATAATGTGATTGTAGGGTTGTCATGTATGTGAGAGGCCAGGAAGAGTAAACTCCTGTCCTGAAGCCTCTAACATGGAAGAAAATTTATTGAATGTTACAAGGCCTTGAGACATGAGATTCCTTCCATAAGCATTAAAATAAAATAAGAGTCTCAGTATGCCTTCAATAATCTGGATTAGCAATAGCATGTCTTCAATAGTGGGCAGTGGTGGCCTGGTGCTGGATTACTGATCCCGAAGTCGGGGGTTCAAGCCCTACTGTCACCGGGTTGTCACTGCTGTCCCTCCAGTGCAGCTAACTGGGTTATCAAAGGCCAGCCATGTCTCTCATTGTCTGTGAGAACCATTGCTGACTTTCGTAAAGAGTTGGCTGCATTGCCGTCAGTGTGTTTCTGCCCTGCGATGGCTGGGTGAGCTGCCCAGGGTGTATTTTGCCGTCGGCTGAGTTGGGCGCCAGCCTCCCCGCGAACCTAATTAGGATTAAGCGGTTCAGAAAATGAACTAAAATGAAACTTCAGAAAGACTTCAATAGCAATAGTTATCAGCATGTCAACAATTATACAAAGTGACCCAATAAAACCTCCCACATTTCAAAGTTAAATAAAAAAAATTTAAAAGATAATAAAATTATTATTTACACACGTTAGAAAATTATACAGTTATACAATTTTTATTTATCATGTTTTAAAGATGATCATCCTCCAGATGGTGGCCATCATTGTCTATACATGCTTGGAGGCAATTTCTGAAGGCTGCCATGGCTTGACGGGTCATGTCGGGTGGAACAGTGGATATCTCCTGCTGAATAGCAACCTTAAGGGCTTCAAGGATTTGGGGTTAATGTATATATTTAAGGTAGCACCACAGAAAAAAATCACAAGGGGCGAGGTCAGGGGAACGGCCCGCCACCCAACATCACCATGCAATGAGATCACCTGATCTTCCAGTGATCTTTGAGCATGTTGGCGTGGACAGTTGGAGTTGGGCTTAGCACCACTGCCTCTCCTGCCTCACTAAGTTTCATGTGTGCAAATAATAATTTGATTATCTTTAACATTTTTTGAAATTTACCTTTGAAATGTGGGAGTTTTTTTGAGTCACCCTGTACATTTTTCTTTGTTAAATAACCCATTTTATAAATGTGTTTATCATTTGAATAGGATTACATGGAGTGCCTGCCATATAAGTTTCTATGAATGAGCAGTTACTATAAAAATGATAACATGCTCGAACGAGCCAGAACTATTGTAATATCTGTGCTTTATGGAAAAATAATATGTGAATTCAACATTGCTGTGGTATTATAAAGTATATAACTATTAGAGTAAAGCTTTACAGGTATACAGTATAATATGCATCTTTCTAGGTAAGAATTATGCTAAATGTATAGAAGGTGCAATATTAACGCCACCTCGTTTTTTTTCTGAGAGTGTAAAAGAAAACCCTCCTCTAAAAGCATCGTGTAAAGTGAGATGAAATCAACATCTCCAGAGTGCACGCCAGGCAATGACATCACACACTAGGCAAGACCATGCATGCAGGAGTGTGAAAAAAGAGGAAGAGGATGAAAGGGGACTACGTTGTTTCCAAAGAATGAGATCGGAACCCATTGTACAGCAAACAGGAGAGTGTATTCAGTAAACGAAGGAAAGAAAACAAAACAGAAAGCATACAGGAAAGAAAGAAAAAAAAAAAAAAAGACCATACACTGTGTTGTAAGGACATTAAAATACATTTTATGTGTGCAAATAGTTTGACTGGACTCCAGGATTTGTTTACCTGCAAGTGGCTAACAATACAGTATTGCTCTGGTGTTTCTAAGCCGCAAGTAGAGGAGGAAGTTAAGTTAGCAGCTCGCCCGATGAGAAGGTTCCCTGTAGCTGGATAACAGCTTCCATCTGTGCAGCCCTGCTGATCTGATGGCAGCTCTTGTGCTAAAGTATGGAGAGCTAGAGAAAGAGAAACAAACCATTCACACATAACTATATCAGGCAACACAAAACTGGTTTTGTAAAAAGAGTTCCTTCATAATGTGTAAAATCACAGAAGAGTTTCCATTAAATTATAGATATAGATATATATATAGATATAATTAAATGGAAATTTACTCCTAATTTGGGGCCTCTGGGAATGAAACTGATGTTTAAAATTGGGGCTCCTGAGTGACACATCAACAAGGTGCGCAACTATGACCCCGGAGATCACCGGTTCAAATCCAGGCTGATGCTGCAGCCATCCGCGACTGGGAGTCCATGGGAGCTAATTGGCGTCAGTGAACTCATTCGAATACACATGCGCAGCAGTTCATAAAGAGTCAGGTAACAGCATCATATGTCACGGAGGGGGCCTGTGCCCATGCTTACGGCCCTCCCTGGTTGGTGGTGGTCATGTGATAGGCAAGGCAACACTTACATTTACATTTACAGCATTTTGCAGACGCTCTTATCCAGAGCGACTTACAATTATCATTTTTTTATACAACTGAGCAATTGAGGGTTAAGGGCCTTGCTCAAGGACCCAACAGTGGTGATAGTGTGGATTGAACCGCTGACCTTCGGATCAGTAACCCATCGCCTTAAAAACTAAGCCACCACTGCCCTTGACACTTGATGGGTGGGAATTGTATACGACTAAATTAGGGGAGAAAATAGTGAAAAAATATAGAAGTCAGTAAATACAACTTGGACTGAATCTAGGAATAAACTTTAGGTAAACAGGTTCAGTGCTGGAACATTTACTTCAGGTGCAGCAGGTCATGGGTTTAAAGCCTGGACATGGTGGGAGTTTGACATGCACTGAATAATTGCAGTATTTTATTAATAACTATTTGTCAATATATTATATAAATATGATAATAATTATCAATGACTGGGTTTGAAAATTACTTTTATTCTTTTTTTTTAGGCAAAACAATAAATGATGCAATCTGAAATTATATGGATTGCATCATATTGACCCTAGAAGTCATGAATGATGCAACGTTAACTCCGTTAACTCAGCTTCCATCATTTTGCTGAACAGATTGCTCTACATCAACTCTACAAACCATATACATGTAGCTTCATGTTTGAAATATTTATGTAGACACCAAATGTAAAAAAAACTTGAATATCTTTACTTGAATAATTTACTTCACATGGACTTGAAGTATATTCTAATGTCGTTCATAAAGGAATGCACTCTGTGCTTCCAAAACCAGAAAAAGAAAATAAATCTGCATTTCACTATCATGAGACACCCCCCCTGCCAATCACATCAACAACTGGGGCCATCTGTGAGAATGTATGCAGAAGAGGGTAGACAGTTGTTTTATCATACAAACTTGAGGTAAGTGTTACAATGTGTGAATACAGCTAAGGGAATATGTTTGCATCCCTTTCGCATCAAGATTAAGACTAAATGTATACAACAGTCCAAATACATGCACATTAGGCTAATTGGCGGTTCAAAATTGAACCAGGTGTAAATATTAGTAGAAAGATATTAGTAGATTAATGGATGGTTACAGGCAGGCTGGAGCCCTGACACTGAACAGCTTGCCAGACCATTGCAGGGCCAACATAAACACAACCATTTACACTCACATTCACACCCAGGGGCAATCAAGAATATCTAATTAGCCTAATGTGCATGTCTTTGGACTGGGGGAGGAAACTTGAGGACCGGGAGGAAACTTATGCAAGCATAGGGAGAACATTCAAACTTGGCTCGAACCCAGGACCTTCTTGCTGTGAGGCGGAGGTGCTCAGCACTTAGTGCTGCTAAGCTATAACATTGGAGCAAAATTAAAGTTTACAACTGATTACTGATTCTGAATTCAACCTCTTTTGAATTTTCTGATCAGCTTCTGTAACCTCAGAGTCAGTTTCACTGTTTGACCTTTGACCGTGACCTTATACATTATGCCCAGGCTATTCCTCAAAAGCTGCTGGGCGGATTATTCAGACATTTTGCGTGGAGGTTTCCTATGGCGTGTAGGTGTGCATAGGCTTGTCAGTTTGTCTGTTTGGTCTCTGACCTGGTCAAAATGACCTTGACCATATAAATTTTGTCTGGGCGATTTCTCAAAACCTGCTGGAGCGCTGAAGGTTTTCGCCATCTCTGATGGCTATTTTTGTAATTAGCTTGTAGAACAGAGTCTATATTTTCCATCTTCTACACAGAAAACACAGGTATAGAATAGTGAGGTAGATCACTGACTAATACTTTAGCAGTGTAGGGATGGTGAGCTGCTTCAGGAAGATGACGCAAGAGAGTACACACTACATAGTCTCTGTTACGGGTTCCACCCAGGTGACAGTATCACATTCTTCCACAAAAATCACTCCACAATAACTGGCAGTGTTCGAGTAATCTAACAATGCAATGGTCAGACACTGAATACACACTGCTCAGAGATACAAGAGTAGCTCATGTATTTACAACTGTTACCAAACAGGACTGATTTAGACTCACGGTCAAAAGTTTTAGAATACCCCATTTTTTTCATTTTTAAAAAATTTAAGCAGTTCAAGTCCAGTAAATGACTTGAGAAGGAACAAAGGGAAGTGGTAGATTAGAAATACTTTAGAAGAAAGGAGCAAGATGGTAGGCTTCAAATCATGGAATGGAAACACAGCAAGGACATAAACTCAATACCCAGCTGGTTTGGGATGAAGTGGATAGAAGGGTGAAGGCAAAGCAACCAACAAGTGCAACACATTCGTGCGAACTCTAGCATCAGTGCTAGGAAGACCTTCAAGAAAAATCCTTTTTATTTCTATCAATGAAAGAATGCTACAAGTGTTCAAGTTCCGCTGTAATATCTGCAAATGTTAGCAACTTTGATGTGTCATAAATGTAGACGACTTTGTTTTGTTTTGGGTTTTTTTTGGTCTGTGCTTTAATTTCAGAGCACACTGATGTATTACACTATGTAAATTTCAGTAAAAACTAAAAAGAATTTGGGTGTTCTAAAACTTTTGGCTGGTAGTGTATCAAACAGTGGTGAGTTACACAAAGGGCGGCACGCTGGCCTAGCGGTCAGCACGTCCACCTCACAGCAAGGAGGTCCTGGGTAAGAGTCCTGGGATCTAGCGTTACTGTGTGGAATTTCCACGTTTTTCCCATGTTTGCGTGGGTTTCCTCCGGGTACTTCGGTTTCCTCCCACTGACCAAAGACATGCACATTAGGTTAACTGGCTGTTCCTAATTGCCCCTTGGTGTGAATGTGAGTGAGAGTGGTCCCTGCGACGGTCTGGCGAGCTGTTCGGGGTGTGCCCCGCCTTCGCCCAATGTTGGCTGAAATGGGCTCCAGTCTCCCCACCATCCTAATAGTAGAATTAAGTGGTTTGGCAAATGAATGAGTGAGTGAGTGAGTTACACAATGCAATACTGAGCAAGGATAAAAGAATAGTACAAGCCTTAGTGTAGCTTCTCACTTTTAATTAGGGTTTTAATAATGAATACCTTAAATCATAAACCCCAGCAGGTAGCGCTTAGTAATGACAGAAATAATCTAATACTCTGACCAAGTGCTTGCTAAAGACATAATTATCAATACAAGGCAGATATATAGTGATTCAGTGATATGTTACTCTTATTAAGTGTTACCGCAGTACGAGGGTGGGCTGAAAAGCTCATAGGTTGACCTTGACAGGATGGTCGAATTTGACCCAATGTGGTTTATTTTTCAACATAGTCTCCTCCCCTTTGATTCACATACTTCTTATACCTGTGTTGCAGCACTTGGATCCCCTTCGTATAGAAGCTCTTAAGTTTCATTGCTCTGACATTATTCCTTCTTATTCAGCTTATGAGCTTTTCAGCCCACCCTTGTACTGTATAGGCCAGTGGTTGTTCAGTCCAGCAAGGAATTTTAGAGAAACAGGCCACGTATAGGAAAACAAAATACTGAAAATATAAAAGAGAAACCTGGTGTTCAATCATGCACTTTTGTTTTTGTAACATGAGCCACCCCAGCTTGTGTAGCAGATCCTCTGGTGCAGTTTATCTGATCATATACAATAATGTCAATTATTAAAATACAGCCGAGCACACCGGAGACTTGCTACAAGGCTAATGATATTATGCACGAATAGAAAGAATTACTAAAATCCTTTCATCACTCTCACTCACTCACTCATTTGGAGAACCACTGAAATCTCTACTAGGGGAGCATGAAGCTTACCTCACTTGACATTGGGCAAAGGTGGGTACACCCTGAACAGCTCGCCAGACCATCACAGAGCAACACACACGTAACCATTCACACACACATTCACACCTAGGAGCAATTTGGAACAGCCACTTAGACAAATGTGCATGTCTTTGGATTGTGCGATGTAACCGGAGTACCCAGAAGAAAGCCATGCAGGCACGGGGTGAACATGCAAGCTCCACACTGGAATGCCTGAGCCCAGTGCTAAGGCAACTCTTGACATCATTTATTTTTGTTAGCTGCACATTTAGACCTCTGCAAGCAGCCAATTTTGTGTGACTGAACTTTTGCAAACTTTAGCTGAATGCCTGCAGTGTAGATCTTGAGTGTCTTTAGGTTAGAACCCTAATATACAGTGGAACATACCCACTCACAAACACACTGATTATAAGACATAGTTACACATATACCCAGATAGCTGAGACTTGGTCCACTTTCAGCTATCAATTTAGCCAGAAGACATTCCACAAATTCCACTGGATAACAATAAGGCTAGATAAAAAGTACAGTGTACAAAAAGAGCCGCCAGTTCAATAAACCCATAATGGTCAAATAAAAAATCTCTGACCTTTGGAATGCAGTCGAGCACACATCAGACTCTCCCTGAGCAAACAACAGTGGAGGCAACAGGGCAGAAAACGGCTTGGTTAGTATGAATACCTGAGGGCATTACACTGGATCTGAACTCCCTATTGTTCCCCCTTCTCCTTCCTCCAAAAATCTCTAATTCACTCACTCACTCATTTGCTAAACTGCTTAATCCAACTATGCTTGCAAGGAGGCTGAAGCATATTTCAGCCAACTCTGGGCGAAGGCGGGGCACACCCTGAACAGCTCGTCAGACCATTGCAGGGTCAACAGACACACAACCATTCATACTCACACCTAGGAGCAATTTAGAACAGCCAATTAGCCTAATGTGCATATCTCTGGAGTGTGCGAGAAAAACGGAGTACCCGGAGGAACTCGAACCCAGAACCTTCTTGCTGTGAGGCAGACATGCTAACCTCTATGCCAACGTGCCACCCATCTCTACTTCAGTTTAAAAAAAAAAAACTTTGCCACTATAGTCCAAGTCAAAGATACTGGGTTAACTGATTTTTAAAAGTACTAGGAAAAGTTAAGTGAAGGTGCCAACATATGTGTCTAAATGTTTAATCTAAACTCAAGTAGGAGATTAGGAAAAGGAATGATGAAATTCCTCCGGTGAAATTCCTGCAAATCGCTTTGATTTCAATACATAAAAACACAATCAAATTACAAGCGGGAAGCATGCTTTCATGGTTAAACACATGTGCGCTGTGAAAAGGTGTCTTTTGCAGTAATTTGCTGTGAATTTAGGTTCGATAATTACAGGCTTACGGTCTAAAGGATTTTCTAAGGCTTCACAGGCCACACACACAAGAGAAGCATGCTTACTTTCGACTTGACAGTGATGCATGCTCCATAACACGGTGTCCTCTGACAAAGGATGTGTTTAACAATTCCACAACACAGTTCCTCATGTTCAGACTGGTAGCACAGGGAATGTGATAATGCACCTATGTGTGTGCCTTTCACCGAAGAGACAATCAAAAGAATGCTATGTTATCTCGAACCCTGTTATTGTGCTTCAACACATACCTTACCCCCAAACTGTAAAATCAACAGAAAAACAGAATCCCACACAAAACATACCCTACATTTAAAGGAACTCACAAACACTGTACTGGGATCAAAAAAAGAAAAGATCTAGATAGATAGATAGATAGATAGATAGATAGATAGATAGATAGATAGATAGATAGATAGATAGATAGATAGAT
>JBCNYH010000003.1:22811943-22823173 GCA_039654325.1 Tandanus tandanus
CCAGAGTCGGCTGAGATGGGCGCCAGCCTCCCTGCGACCCTAATTAGGAATAAGCGGTTCAGAAAATGAATGAATGATGATGAATGATGAATGAATGTCAAAAATACATGACATATGATGAGACTAAAAGAATATGCTGGGGTAAATAAAGATTTTGCCTCCCTAGAAGACATAACTAATCCAACTAATTTTAAAATGTATGCTGAGGTCAATTTTGCTAACTTGCTAACATTAACTGGCTATATCCAAACTTGCTAACATTAACTGGCTATATCCACTATGTTAGCCTTAGTTTACTTTAGTTTCCTTAGCAGCTAACATAATTAGCTAGGTGTCGTCTCATCATTTTCTCTTCAATTTTCATTATCTGGATCCAAGTCATGGGGCAACAGTTTTAGAAGGGAAGCTCAGACACTCCTCTCCCTGGCCACTTTCACTTTCTCTCCGATTTCCTCTCCTGTATCTCTGACTGACACAGAGAGGAGGGGCAGAGGGGCATACAACAGATAGTACTGTTAATCGTGATAGTTTCTGGGATGAATATATCATCTAACCAAAAAAGTTATAGTAACAGGCCTAAGTCGCACAGTGCTAATAAGTAATTGTAGTCTGTCTACAACTGAGATTGCTAGTTTATATTTTACCACATACCACTAACATCATAAACCATTACCCACATAACTACGTGCATACACACAAAGCCACATGGTTTTGTCCAGAAGCACCTGTATGATTGCAGGCCAGAGTTTCACAAACAACAAATTATCCCATTACAGTAAGAGCAGAAACATGAATCTGGACAGAGCAACAGTA
Organism: Tandanus tandanus; assembly: GCA_039654325.1. NCBI lineage: Eukaryota > Metazoa > Chordata > Actinopteri > Siluriformes > Plotosidae > Tandanus > Tandanus tandanus. The sequence goes on from JBCNYH010000003.1 coordinate 22,812,757, forward strand.
GAGCAGGTACGTGGGTAAAGTAAAGAAAATAATATTCATTACAACAAACATTCCAGGTGTCGGAATATCAATAACTGCTTCCAAAAAGCCCTTCCTTTATTTGTGGAATGCTATACTGAGCATGCAGAGGGCTAGTCCTCACATGCACTGGGCTGTGCTATACAAGGCCAGCAGAGGCCCTGACCATTTGGTTCAAATGAGCAAAATGATGGATTGTGTCCTCAGACCTGAAGTCACAATTGCTGTGTCCATTCACAACTTTCACTATCCTTGGATTTTTTCCAGCAGAACTAATGGCGGAATGGCCATTACTCATTACTCATACTAGCGTGTATGTGCATCACGAGCTACTGCAAATATAAAAGAGGAGGAAGTTTGAAGGAGGTATGCACTGAGAACAGTGTTAAATATTATCATAATAATATAATTATGAGTGCTCTTAATGAGTGTTTTCATTGCATCCATGTTTCTTTACTCTGCATTCTCTGGTTTCCTTTCAAATCCCAGTAAGTTTAAAGCATTTAAGAGTTCTTCCACAAAATTGAGTCGTATATGAGATGACAGCCTGGCGAGGCACGTAGCGACCCGAGGTTGCGTAACACCTCCAGCGGATCACCAAAGAGGTTTCTGGTAATGATAAACATGAACAATGGTTGCTCCCATGTCCATGTACTATGGACTAAGTTTAGGCAAAGAAAGAAAATAGCACAAACTATCGTCATAGCACTACTGCTGCACTGCCATCTGATATAATAAAATTGCGTTTGGAAGGGGGTAAAAAAGTTAAATTCTTAAAAATAAAAATATGTTCTTACTATCCAATTCTCACTAACTTACTCATTTGCTGAACTGCTTATTTCTACTAATAGGGTTGCAGGGAGGCTGGAGCCTAACACTGGGCGAAGACACCCTGAACAGCTCGCCAGACCATCACAACTGCCAATTAGCTACCGTGTATGTCTTCAGACTGTGGGAGGAAACCGGAGTACCCATAGAAAACCCATGCAAGCATGGCGAGAACAGGGAGCCCAGGACTCGAATCCAGGACCTGATAACCCCTATGCCACCATGCCACCCCCCTATGCCACCATGTCACTTTTTTAGTATTTTTTGGAGCTTTTGGAGTAGATGTGGCAACGAGTTCTGGCATGTCTTTTCCATAGACTACCCATGATACATGAGCTGATATCCTAGTAGTGGATTATCCAATCAGAATGCACGATTGCTCATATCCAACACTTCATACCCACCCTCACACACACACTCACACCATCATACTCTCTTAGATGACCTTCTGTAGACAAACATCAATACTTTCGTTATATTATCCCTCAATCAGGCTGGTGCAGGTGAAAGGAAGTGAGTACACGCTAATTGGGGCAAGACAATAAGCTGCTGCCAGTGCCAAGGCAAGCTCGTAAGTGAGAACAATCACAAGTCCCTGCAATCAATCTACATTAGGATTCGCAGTAAATTCCTGAGAAAACGAAGGATAACTGCAGAAACGCAAAAGAAAAACACTTACACCATGGGGAAGCAGATTTTTCTACTCAACTCATTTTTCATTGGTCACACAGATTAAAACACAAAGATGTAAAGTAGATGTTTGTGGCTCTATTACTGTGTAAATTATCCCAGGTCTTTATTATAAAGAATACTGGAAAGATTTATAATGGAGTTATTTTGTTGTTATGGTGTAGACATTATAAATCAGGTGAATTGACACAGATATGTTATGAGCTATAAAATGAACAGAGAAGAAGAGAAACAAAGTCAAATTAAAGTATATATAAATATGATGAAAAATGTTATTTCTAAATACTTGCTTATATTATCAGTTTCTATTACATGCTATTAAAAAAAGGAGGAGAAATAACCAGATAATAAAAAAACAGCATTCTGGAAAACAGGAAATACATCACTGCGGGTAACAGATTTTATTTATGTTACTTAGTCATGTGATCAGGGCTTGATATTAACATTGCAGATCACCAGCTTCACTGACTATAATTTTTAAAAATTTATTCTCAATGCAACAAACAAACACACACACACACACACACACACACACACACACACACACACACACACACACACCAGCCTCCAAAGACTAATAACGGTGAATTTTTTTCCATTCTGTAACAGTAATATTGTGTCTATTTGTTAGAAGCATAGAGCTATCAACTTTCCATCAACAGAAACATACACTGCCTGACCAAAAAAAAGTCACACACTCTTTCATGGAGTGCATTTATCCTTGATCACAACATGTAATCTCCATGGCATTGTTGCTCCAGTTGGTCCGGTCGAGGCTCAGCAACATTAATGTGGCAATAAAATGAAGTCAGCTGATGGCCTGAATGTACTGAATGAGCAGGTTATCACATCAATGGACTTTTTCTTCCCTGACGGCACGGATATAAAATGGGGACTCATATAATGAAAGAGTGGTTCAGGGAGCATGAGGGATCATTTTCATATATGTATTGGCACCCCAGAGTCCTGACCTTAACCCTATTGAAAGTTTTCGGGATGTGCTGCAGAAGACTTTATGGAGTGGTTCAATTTTTCCCTCATCAGTTCAAGACGTCGGTGAAAAAATTAACCCAAACTGGATGGAAATAAATGTTATGTTGCTTAAGTTTCTTGAAACAATGGCATGACGATTACATGCTGTAAGCAAGACTAAAGGTGGAACAACAACATATTTGTGTGTGCGACTTTTCTTTTGCCCAGGCAGTGTATATATGACATTATCTGAAGGAATACTTGTTATATTGAGTTCGTGAGGTTTGGATAAAACCCATTTCAATTTAAAAGTGTGCATAAACAGTTTAATAATAAATAAAACCTAATAATAATTATTAATTTAATAATGAAGGATTATGATTTCTGTCTGTAATCATGAAACACTGGAAGCTGAAGTTCCAGTTCAGAGCTTGTGAACTCTGTCGTTCACTTTATCCAAAGCATTAAGTCGTTGATATCTGCTTTATTTCTACCCCAATGTTTTTAACTCCACAACTCTTTCCCTCCAAATATACTCCAATATTGCTCCATAGACTGTAGTAGGTTGCGTCCCCTTGTGTCTCTTTTCTATGTTAATATTGTTGGTGAAAAATCTGCAACACCACACAAAAAGTGGCCACTTTGTACACTGAAGATTCAGATTGTAACCCCAAACTACACTTTTCTGTGAGAAAACTCCTGCATTGCTTGGGAAGGAGGATGGCACTGCAATATAAGCGGCATATGGGGACAACCACAGTGAAGGGAAACTCCGGTAACCCATTATCGTAAAACTCATCCTTATATTAAAACTTTGCAACAGTGACAGCATATGTAACATATTCCTGATAAAGTTCTTACTGTGAACAGGGCAGTGGTGTCTCATGTGGTTAAGGCTCTGGGTTACTGAGCAGAAGGATGGGGTTCAAGCCTCCAACTGTCGGAGGTTCTGCCACTGTTGGGCCCTTGAGGAAGTCCCTTAACCCTCAACTGCTCAGTTGTATAAATGAGATAAAAAAAAATGTAAGTCACTTTGGATAAGGGTGCCTGCACCTAAATGTAAATGTTTCCCATAGTGTCTTAAGTCGGTGTTACATGGTCAACTTGCAAAAACAATTTTCTGCGCAATTCGCATTGTTGCGTGAAAAATCAATCCCCGGGTAACATGACACCTGGGACGATTTTACACATAACTTCAGGCTTGGGAACATGTTGTGAGTTTTGGACTTGAGATAATGAACAACTTGCGATGATGATTATGATACGGTGTTACGCGGAAAATTGTCCATGTAACCGCAGCTTTAGACGGACACACACCAAAGCCAATCAACAGTGAGTATATGATGTTCAGTAAGGACCGCCTCCTTTCTGTTTGAGTTGATGCTCTTTTGTTGATGATTTTGCTGTTGTGTTTTTGGTTCACATGTTTTACACCTAAACGTCACTATAGGACACTGATCTACATGAGACCCAAGAAAAAGAAAATAAATGTTTTACAATGATTTACTTTAGGTGAGGGGAAAATTTGTAATTTATGAATGGAGTTTTTATTAGGTTTGTATGTATTGAAAACATCAAAGGCTTAACCAAGAGCCATGAAATCCTAAAACTAGTGAGTGCTTGCCCTGACAACAGAAAGATCTTTAATAAAAAGATGGTGTTTAAAAGTCACGTTGTTCGGTTCAAAGGATACCCACGTATATATGACAAAGCTTGAATGGTTTATTTACTTAAATAAACCCTGAAAGAATATATTCATAAGGGCACGCATCTTTCATCACCCAGAGAGAGTGTGAGAGAGAAAGTGTGGGAGAAAGAGAGAGAGAGAGAGAGAGAGAGAGAGTGCAAGAAAGAGATAGAGGGAGAGAGCAAGAGAGAGAGAGAGAGAGAGAGAGAGAGAGAGAGAGAGAGAAAGGAAGGGAGAAAGAGATAAAGAGAAATAGAGAGAGGGAGAGAGAAAAAGGGAGAGAGAGAAAGAGAGAGAGTGCAAGGGAGAAAGAGAGAGAGAGGGATAGAGAGAGAGGGAGGAAGGAGAGAGAGAGAGAGAGAGAGAGAGAGGAGAAAAAGAGAGGGAGAGAGAGAGGGATAGAGAGAGTGCCAGAAAGAGATAGATAGAGAGAGAGAGAGAGAGAGAGAGAGAGAGAGAGAGAGAGGAAGGGAGAAAGAGATAAAAAGAAATAGAGAGAGAGGGAGAGAAAAAGAGAGAGAGAGTGCGAGGGAGAAAGAGAGAGAGAGGGATAGAGAGAGGGGGGCAGGAGAGAGATAGAAATAGAGAGGGAGAGAAAATGGAAGAAAGAAAGAGTGAGAAACAGGGAGAGCATGAGAGAGTGAGTGAGTGAAAGAGAGAGAGAGAGAGGGATAGAGAGAGAGGGAGAGAGGAGATAGAGAAATAGAGAGAGGGAGAGAAAATGGAAGAGAGAGGGAGAGCATGAGAGAGAGAGTGAGTGAGAGAGAGAGAGAAAGGAAGGGAGAAAGAGATAAAAAGAAATAGAGAGAGAGGGAGAGAAAAAGGGAGAGAGAGAAAGAGAGAGTGCAAGGGAGAAAGAGAGAGAGAGGGATAGAGAGAGGGGGCAGGAGAGAGATAGAAATAGAGAGAGGGAGAGAAAATGGAAGAGAGAAAGATTGAGAAACAGGGAGAGCATGAGCGAGTGAGTGAGTGAAAGAGAGAGAGGGGGACAGAGAGAGTGAGTGAGAGAGAGAGAGAGAGAGAGAGAGAGAGAGAGAGAGAGAGAGAGAGAGAATAAAAGGAGTGAGTAAGGCCCCACACAATTCTCCTGATTGCTTTTCATACGAGAACATGCAGCCTGCGTACTAAACATAAGCAGAGCAAATGAAGGCGGCAACATTACAGAGTGCAGGAAGGTGATAGGCGGGTTGTGTTTGTCCTCTGTTAACTGCCTGGGCTGTTCTGTGTTTGAAAAAGGTTCTTACACGACAGACGGTAGAGGTGATCTGGCTGGGAGGGAAGCGGATAGGTCTCGGCGTGTATGAACCTTTTCTTTTCATAAGCAGCTTATGTTCCTCTCAGTTCACAGGAGAGTCGCATTCGAGAAATCATTGAAGCACTGTCGTCTATAATCATTCCTCTTAAGCTGTGGTTAAACTTCTGCTAGTGCAGCCATCATCATGTTACCTGGTGTACACAAATCTACAACTCACCTACAATGAGCAGACTCAGACATCTGGCCATGTCGGCTGTCAAACAAACAGAGCGGACACCAATCCCCAGGCCTGAAATGAAATAAAACAAGCTTATAAAATATATATCGGCAGAGTTTCGAATTAGAAATAGCATGAAGTAAAGTAAAAGTAAATAAAGTAAACTCTTCCTTATGAGAATGTTGCAGCATTGCTGTTTCCAAGTAATGACACTTTGTGTCTGTGACATGATCAGTGTAGCACTAACTGCTGGGTATTTAAAGAAAATTGGAAAAAAAAATCCCCAAAACTATTGTTGATTTAATAGATAAGTCAAGGGCGGGTACTCTGGTTTCCTCCCACAATCAAAAGACATGAACATGAGGCTAAATGGCTTTTTCAAATTGCCCCTGGGTGTGAATGGTTGTGTCTGTGATTGCCCTGCAATGGTCTGGCGAGCCATTTAGGGCGTACCCCACCTTCGCCCAGTGTCGGCAAACGAGTGAGTAAGTAATTGATAAATTAAACAAAGAGGATACCTTGATTTAGCATTTTTCCTAGATTTGGGTGCCTTACCACATCGACGATATTAAGTCCGTGTGTTTATCTATAAGGCCAAATTGAATAGTCCTTTACCATGTATGGAATGGGCCTGACCTCGGGTGGGTGGATGTTGTTACATGGGGCGTGCAATGCACGATTTCCATGAGACCCGGGGAAGCCTGTGTAGGCACTCGCTCTGGTAAGTGCGTGCTGCGGTTGACTAAGGCGTGGTTCACCGCTCGTACAAGGTTAAGGTGATCAATTTCCTTTAAAGCAAACATCCCCATAATTCTTGAAACAGACATTGTAGCTTATTTATTAAAATAGTTACAAAGGCATGAAGTCAAATAGATCTGGGTGAAATGGAAAAAATCTTATTGTGACTATTTTTTTCATATTAATCAATCTCTATATTTATCATGATATCCTCTTGAGACCTCAATGTCCTCTTATGAGGACATCATATTTTTTCCCAACAATATTGTATGTATGTCCTTGTAAGATCCTCATATGAGAGCCTCTGGGTATTACTCTTTTCCCAAACTTCTTCTTATTTGAAGATATTGATCAAGTTTAATAGTTATTGGGTGGTGAGGGACAGAAGCAGTGTGGAGAAATGAGAAAACACACAACATTAATTGTTGGGTCTCATGAGAATATGAATCAAATCAGTGCATCTGTCTAGCATAAAGCTTCTGTTCAAGTCCTAAGTGGAATGTGTGACAACTAATGATAAGGTTGATTTTGATTTTAATTAAGGCTTATTGACGAGATAAATATAATATAATTTAAATAATATAATAATAATATGAATATTTATCACAGTATTTACTTTGATATCACAATATGGTTATTTATAAATGTATAAGCCAGACCTACAAATAAGTCTATCCATGAAATTACTCACACTGTCACTCATTTGCTGAACTGCTTATTCCTACTCGGGTCGCAGGGAGGCTGGAGCCTATCTCAGCTGATTCTGGGCGAAGGCAGGGTACACCATGAACAGCTCACCAACACACACATATGACCATTCACACTCACACTCAGGGAAAATTTGGAACAGATAATTAGCATAATGTGTATGTCTTTGGACTGTTGGAAGAAACCGGAGTACCCAGAAGAAACCTACACAAAGCCCGGGACTCGAACCCAGGACCTTCGCGCTGTGAGGCAGAAGTGCTAACCTCTACAGCACCATGCTTCCCACGGGCCAATTATTTGCTTTAAAAAAGGTTCCTAATGTTTTGGGATTGTTTTTGATGTAATTTGTATATGCTTTAAAGTTTTGTAAAATGGCCCCAAACTGACTCGGACCAGTTCGGGCATATCAGTTTCATCCGTGGTAAACACTCTAGTTACCCCTGGCTTTGCACTAGCACTAAAAGAACACTCTCTAAGCACACGATTTGTGTACACATCATTACTACTCTCAGCGTCTTTGAATACACAAACATTTTTGTTACACTAATCCATTAATGACAAAAAAAGGAGCAGAAATGAAAGAAAGCCATGATGGTGGTCTTGCTGTGAGGCAAGCGTGCTGGGAGGTCGTGCAATGAAAAGCTGGGCTCTCAAGAGGAGCAACGCCAGCTCTCAAACGGCACTGCTGCAGCCTCTTCATCCTCATTGGGAGAGGAGCACAGCTACACCATTTCCCACACTATTAACGCCAACAGTAGTCCCAGCTAACAGCACTGACACACATCTGTTAACACATCTGTACTTTCATGGTGAGTGATTAATCCTAATGTAAAAAGAAACAAGACAGTTCACTAAATTGTGAACTGCCAAAACAGAGACATCATAACATTTGCATTTTCAGTGGAAGTAAAAAAGTAAGTACATTTTTTTTATTATTAAAATATTGCTCAGTTTATTAAGGACAAAGTTCAGAGTAAGCAGCACAATGGCGCAGTGGTTAGCATGTCCGCCTCAATGCAAGAAGGTTCTGGGTTCGATTCCCGGGGTCAGGCGTTTCTGTGTGGAGTTTGCATGATCTCCTCATGTTTGCGTGGGTTTCCTCTGGGTACTCCGGTTTCCTCCCACAGTCCAAAAACATGAACAGTAGGCTGATTGGATGTTCTAAATCGCCCCTAGGTGTGATAGTGAGTGTGAATGGTTGTATGTGTGTTGGCCCTGCAATGGCCTGGTGAGCTGTTCAGGGTGTATCCCTCCTTCGCCCAGAGTCGGCTTAGATGGGCTCCAGCCTCCCCACGACCCTAATTAGGATTAAGCGGCTTAGAAAATGAATGAATGAATTAAGTTCAGAGTAAAAATGCTTAAAATAATCATGCAGTTTAAATTCATACAGACAAAATGTACAATGCCTAGCAAATATAGAATACAAAGAAGAACAATGTTGATCACTTTGTCTTTTGCGTACATCAGAGCATAAAAAAAAAAATTGTACAGAATGTCCAGCTAGAAATTATGGCACAGAGTCAAAACTCTGGAGATGAAGGACAGTGCGCCTGCATTGCCAAACTGAGCATCTGCATATGTGTAGTCTAGCGAATGCAGCACACTGGCCCATTATCTAAAGAATCAGATTGAGAAAAGTTCTACTACTCACGCAATGCAGTGTAAAAATAAAATCCCTGTGCGCAGAGGAGACCCTCTCTCGCACGTGAATTTCACTTCTGTGTAGGTGGCTTGAAGAGGAAGGAATAAAGAGAGAAAGAGTGGGTGCGTGAATAACGGTGATCACAACTGGCTTTTGAGGTGTAAAAACTGAACAGCCACCAATGACCAATCAGGAAGGCCGGAGTCATGACCCCCCTGCCTTTCCCCCATGTCAGTGCAGCACTGGGCTGATTGGAGAGTGATTCTTATTCAAATGTGCCTGTCAGTTTGTGGAGAAAAAAAGATCCTGTTGAAAAAGGGTGAGCTGGTCTCTAGGCAGGGGGAATGCACTTGTCTATTATTTGGCTATGGTTCAGGCTGGTTAGGGTGAAGCGGGGAGGGAAACGCTGCCATGGCCTTCCCAAGGACCCCACTGCTTCTCTTGCCTTCTAATTACAGTGGAAATGACATGGTGACCACCATATGGAAATGTTTGATATGATAAAAAAGAACAAAGCAGTTTTATATAGTTTAATTTTAACAGCTTCATAATGTTTTGATGAGGAAAAATGACTGAATGAATAAGGAATAATTTAATTCAATCGCTCAATAACTGAAAAATAGAGAGACTATGTACAGATGCATTGTGTTAGATTACAAAGTTGATAGCATAGCTGAGGAGTGAGCGATATTACCAAAAGGGGGGGGGGGGAAGGGGGTGTTTCCACAAGAATATGTCCCCTTGCTGGATGTAAAACAGAAGTGTTGCTTTAATCAATGTTAAAACTAGTTGATTTAATGTTTATACAATCACAAAATCTATTTACTTTTAATTTTAAGGTGTAAAAAATGTCTTTGGTGTGTGTGTGTGTGTGTGTGTGTGTGTGTGTGTGTGTGTGTTCTTCCTTTTCCCTTGTATATACATTCTCTAAGGATGGATGATCCCACGCAAATTAACTGTCACTCCAAAACAGCATTGTCCTCAACACTTGGTTAATAAATGGTTAGAACTAAAAAGTTTTTAAATGGAGTGCACTTCAAATTCTAACACCACATGTTACTCTATATAAAGGGTAAATTGTCATAATGTGGGCCACTGCCTAATCTGAGGCACCTATTAACTATTATTATGCTTCATATTGTGGCTTATACTTAAATTTTGTCTCAATGTCCCACATTAAGCTAACTCACCCTAAACCTTTAAGACTTGACTGATTCATCGTGGGGTGGCAATATAGTGGCATTTTGTTTATTTGCGTACAACCTTCCTTACCATTTTTTGTGTGTTTGTGCATCATGGATATAATATATAGATTTAGGCCCTGCCTAAAAGCTGAGCCCCCGATAGATGTTACTACTGATAGGTGTCTGAGACTGGGTTTGCATTCATCTCCTTTTCTTTCAGTACGGCATGATAGGATAGTGGTTAGCATGTCCGCTTTACAGCAAGAAGGTGCTGGCTTTGAGTCCTGGGCTAGTGCTTTTCTGTGTGGAGTTTGCATGTTCTCCTTGTGCTTGCGTGGGTTTCCTCTGGGTACTCCGGTTTCCTCTCACAGTCCAAAGACATGCACATTAGACTAATTGGCTGTTCCCAATTGCCACTAGGTGTGAGGGTGAGTGTAAATTTCGTTTGTGTGTGTTGGCTCTGAGATGGTGCGGCGGG
>JBCNYH010000003.1:22829628-22840003 GCA_039654325.1 Tandanus tandanus
TTGGTATTTTCAGTGTTTTTGTTTATTAGCCATACTTTTACCTCAATATACTTGTCAGAATGATATTTTTGGTTCTCGTTGCCTACAATAGCATTGTTCAATATATTTTCATATACATTTTCACCAAAGATTATAGAGAAGTCATTTTTTACTTCTTTTTATTAGGAGCCCTTTTATACAAAAGTGGTGGTGTATAATCTTCACTGCACACTACTGTATATCTAAAAAATAAAGATCTTAGTACAAAAATTAAACAGTGAAAGGAAAGATCAGGGAAACCCACTTTCTAATCATGACACTAATAATAATGATGATGCACCATAAATCACAGGATGGTAATCTAGATCTCCGAATCAGAATCATAATCAGAATACTTTACTGATCCCGGATGGAATTGTGTATATCTAATCTAATCTAGCCTCTAGATTTAGGTAACTTCTAGTACTTAGGCTTAACTTGTTCAGAGAAAACTGCTAAGATAAAAACTAAGGATGCAGCACCACCTGACTATTCTGCGGGAAACGGTGCTGAAGTTCCGACTGCGAAGATAATGGGACATGAAGGGAATTTTAACCTTTCGACGCCTTACCGATAGATCTAGTCGAAAACCAAGTTTAAAATATGTTAAAAAGCAACCCCTGAGTTTTGTTTATCCTAAGCATCCACTTCCAGAATCAAAAACCTAATCCGGGAATAGCCGTGGTAGTGCGCATGCGCAGAAGAAATCTCCCTGACACAACAGGTGGAGCTCGGGATTGATTTATTTTTTAACAATAAGATCATCACTTTGTATCCATTCTAAGTCCATAAGTTACATTAAAACAGATAAACAGAATGTATAGAACAGTTGTTTAAGATCTACTTTACCGTTTTGATGAAACATGTACTGGAGTACTAACAAAATAGGGTTATGACGTCACACTGCTTTGATCTCGCTACAAAGCAGTAAGCGTTTTTTTCCCCCTTTACTTTGATTTAAGCTAATAGAAGTGGGAAAAAAAACATGTACACAGCGAAGGATATTGAAAACCATGTTTTTCTTTCCTTTGGAAGTCCAGTAGTAAATCCAGGTAAATGTTTCCTGTCGTGAATTCTGCACCTACAACACTTCACAAACCTAACAAAGAATAACTAAAGAGATTTTTTTCAAAGCTCTTGCTGTCACAGCTTCAGGAATAATGTAGCAAAGAAACAAAATAAAAAACATGACTTAATTCACTATTGTTTTCATATTACTTAATTGTAACGTTGAAAAATGCTTTTTAAAATGCCACCCTTTATAACAAATTATAAGAATTAAATATATTTTTAAAATATGTAATATGGGCAGATTGCTTGTTTAATACAAACTGAATCAGATTAAAAATCAGATTTCAAATTAGGGGTGGCACGGTGGCATAGTGGTTAGCACGTCCACCTCACAGCAAGAAGGTTCTGGGTTTGATTCCCAAGCCCGAGGGTTGCAATGTGGAGTTTGCATAATCTCCCCATGCTTGTGTGGGTTTCCTCTGGGTCCTCCGGTTTCCTCCTACAGCCAAAAAACATGCGCATTAAGCTAATTGGCTGTTTCAAATTGACCCTAGGTGTTAGTGTGAATGCTTTTGTGTGTGCCCTGCAGTGGTCTGGCAAACTGCTCAGGTTGTACCCCACCTCCACCCAGTGTCGGCTGAGACAGGCATCAGCCTCCCCGCGACCCTAGTAGATTTTAGCGATTCGCCAAATTAATGAATTTATGAATATCTCGCAGGCTGAGAAATAAGACGATTTTGTTTTGTTCCACCAAAATGACATAGATAAAAAAAAAAGCTAATTTATTTTAATTTATAAATTTAATTTAGTTTATATTCAAAAATTTAGGAAGGACAGAGGGGTGAAGGAGAAAATAATATGTATAATTCCACATCTAGTTTTCCATGCAGGTTTGGTTTTCAGTTTTCAGGCTTTCAGCTGTTCTGAGATGGAGAGAGGGCTTTCTCAAGGCTCCTCAGTGCCTGACAGTTGTACCCTTGTCTGGGGAACTGAGGAACGTTGTAGTATTTCATAGCTGTTTAGCTACAGGCCATTCGAGTAAAAAAAGGAGCTGAAATAGCAAGCATGACCAGCAGATCCATCTAAAAAGTAAGGAAGAATGAGTGTACATGTATGCGTCCTCACATAAAAAAACACACAAATGTGTACATGCTCCAGTTGGCTGTCCCATTCTTCCCATTATCCCATGTTTCCAGTGATGATGATGATGATGGTTATTGGTGTTATTTTAGTAAATAATTTAAGAATTATTGAGCATACAAGCTGGACAAGGCTATTAATGTTTTTTTGTTTTTTTTTGATAACTATAAAACCAAGCAGCTCTCACTGATAATCATTAGTGAAGTCGTTTTAAATAATCAGGATAAATTTAGCATGGGTGATAAATTTTGCCATTTCACTTGGTAGACAAAATATATTTGGTGAGATTGTCAGTAGAAGAGGAATCTAGAATATTGTATGGTCTGGATGGATATTTAATAGTGGAGCTCCCCATGTGTGAAGCATAATAAACCTGATTTTTTATGACTTATATGACTTATACCTGTCCTATCAGTGGTAATCCAAAGCAAATACCTTTGATAAAATATGGCTAGTCTTGTGTTGAAAATGCCTATGGTAAGATATACATGATGTAGCAATCAAAATATATGATGTCCTTGGTCATGTGACCAAAACAGTCAACCACTCTAGGGCTACTGAGCAGAATTATAAGCTTGTTAATAATTCAGTTAAGCTTCCACTCAAGTTCACTATATTTGAACACATTGATACCTGTGGCAATATAAGCACGACAGTGTTACACTTCCAAAACTGGCAATGTTGTTTTATTGTTTTCATTGATATATAGTATGGAAGCTCTGGTGTTAAGGCTAGAATAATTATCCAACAAAAATCCATATAATATTCATATAAAATAGCCTGATACACAATCACCTCCACCTTAATGTAAATGTACCTTATCTTCATTCATTCATTTATTTGAACCACTAGGGTCTTGGGGAGGCTGCAGTGTATCTCAAGTGATTCTGAGCGAAGGCGGGGTACACCCCGAACAGCTCGCCAGTGCATTGCAGCGCCAACACACACAACAATTTACAATCACACTCACACCTAGGGGCTATTTAGAAAAGCCAGTTAGCTAATTAAGAAAAGCAGAGTACTTGGAGGGAACCCATCCAAGCACAGAGAGAATAAACAAACTCCACATGGAAACGCCCTCGCTCTAAGATCTCCCTGAATGCTATAAACACCAACACGGCTACAGTACTTCTAAATGTTCCTTAAAATTCCTACTTTAAAACACCTGCATTCATTCATTCATTTATTTGCCGAACCACTTAATCCTATTAAGGTCACGTGATGGCTGGAGCCTATCTCAGCCAATTCTGGGCGAAAGTGGGGCATACCCTGAACAGCTCACTAGTCCATTGCAGGGCCATCACACGCAAGAATTTACAGTCACACTCACACCTGAGGGCAATTTGGAACAGCCAATTAGCGTGATGTGCATGTCTTTGGACTGTGGGAGGAAACCAGAGTACCCAAAGGAAACCCACACAAACACGGAGAGGACATGCAAACTCCACACAGAAATTCCCTAGACGAGCCCGGGACTCAAACCCAGGACCTTCTTGCTTTGAGGCAGATGTGCTAAGCATTGCATCACCATGCCACCCTAATTTAAAATCTGATTTTTAATCTGATTCAGTTTATATTAAACAAGCAATTTCAAACAACGTTGTTTTCATGCCAAGTGGTTCAAGTGGACTTAAGAAGTTTGATCGACTGTGTGATAGCTTTAATGTATCATGCATGCAAGTTACATTTAGACCTTTGTTAGCATCACATGCTAAATATTAATGAAATCATAGAAGTCTTCATTATCATTTGCAAAATATTAAAATATTATTCACTGGTGTGAGATCCTAATAAATACAACCTTTAGTGAACCAGTCCTTAAAATCTATCATGCACAGTACATACAGCAGCAATGATGCCATGTGGCTGGTTTGGTAAATGGAGGCATGCCAGACTGGCACACTGCTGTATATGAAAAAAAAAAAAAATATATATATATATATATATATAAATAAAAAATAAAAATAAATTTTAAAAAGACACAGACTCAGTACACACTTACCTCTCAATAGAGTGAGATGTTCGATTCTAATTGTTCCCTGAATCACGTGAGCATTACAAAGAGCCAAAAAAAAAAAAAAAGCTACAGAAGTGTGGGGTCTGAACATGTGCTCACCACATAGGCATTGACTGTGTGTGTGTGTGTGTGTGTGTGTGTGTGTGTGTGTGTGTGTGTGTGTGTGTGTGTCTGTGTAAGAAAGAAAGATAAAGCAGATAGCTAGATCGAAATAATAGGCAAATCTGCATGAAGTGGTTAAATTTACTGGACGATAAATTCCTGTATATATCAATATACTGTATAAATTTATATATATATAAAAAAAACAGATAAAAGATAGAAAGGTAAAAAAAGGAAGATCGATTAGAAGCTTGCTGAAGCGGTATTGAGCCATGACAGCCCCCCACCCACTACTGACAACACCCCTGCTGCCCCAAAACACCCCTCCTTTTTCTTACTACTGTGTGCATGCTAGCAGTACGTAATCTGATCAGTCTGATGTACTGAAAGTGCATGCAATTTCCTTAAGCGGCCAAAAACAAACAGACCAAGCTTTCATTTTTGGAGACACGCATTGATTCTTTGAGAGATTCAGAAATAAACACAACATCATAGGAACAATAAATGATGAAATGTGGAGATGCTTTAGTCTTTGTGGACTATTATTATTCATTTATTCATTCATTTTCTGAACCGCTTAATCCTAATTAGGGTCGAAGAGATGTTTGGCCCGTCTTTCTTCGATGGCTCAGTCGCTGAAGATACATCAGCAGTATCATTAGCACAATCATCGTTAAAGCTCGATTCAGCCTTGGCTTTCCAGCATTTGGTCTTGCAGCACTTCGTCCTTCGATGAACCTTTGCTGCTGTCAAAGAACTTTAGTAAAATGAAATCAACGCAGTCCTTTTCCAAGTTTTCAAAGCCCAGCACATTGGCACAGTTATTGATCTCCAGCACATTCTCTTTGGTAAAGAGCACTTTTGAAGTGTATGAAAACTGCAGAAATGGTTCAAATCAAACATGGGACCTTCTTAATGTGAGGCGAAAGTGCTAACCACTGCACCACCGTGCCGCCTGGAAGATAATATATAATTATGGACACAAATACTCATTATTTTGTACATCACATAATGCTTATAAGATGAGCTTAATTTTCTTTTATTAATTAAAAATAATTATTTCACTCATCATTCAAAATTCATAATTTATTTGTGATTTTTTTTTTAAATATTTTTTTTGGCTGCATTGCTGTCAGCGTGTTTCTGCCCTGTAATGGCCTGGGGAGCTGTCCAGGGTGTACTCTGCCCTCGCCCAGAGTCGGCTGAGATGGGTGCCAGCCTCCCTGCGACCCTAATTAGGATTAAGCGGTTCAGAAAATGAATGAATAAAGAAACAAGGAAAAAGAAATTACAAAAAATTGTAATAATGTTTATTTTTATTACTTTTTTTAGGTCGATTTATAATCACTAACAATTGATTGACGTGGGATGATCATTCTATATTTTTTACAGGGTTTTATTTTTTATGGCATATAGATTTTGGAGTAGTGGCATGGTGAGTTTAGAAATAAAATTCTTTTACCTAAAATGGCCCACTACTGATTGTGTTTACCTTCGTTGCTAAACAACAGTGTACCAGATGTACAAGATGTCTTTAACCTTTGACCTCTGACACAAGTACATGCAACCATTACCATTACAAGTATGCTGATATTGGACCAGAACCAGCAAAAGACACCGGAAAGAGGGTAAGACCCTATACCTTTTCTTTTTGAAGATGTTAAATCATTTGTTATACTTTGACACAATTTTGCTACATTCAACAACACAAGCCAATGTAAACACAAAAATGCACTAGGCAGTTAGAAAAAAAAACCTCAAAACCATTAGACAGCCTTCAGTTTACTTGATGCCAGCCATCAAGTGGATCCACCAATTTGCCTGGACAGTCCAGCCTTTTTGCTCACATATAGCAATCTGCTGCAGAAAGTGCTGCCGCGCCTCTTCCTCATTCTGGTCTTGCTGTAGTGCATTACGTAGGTAGCGCATGTCCTGTGCTGTGCTTAGCTCCGGGATTCCCGTCAACAGCATGAGAGAGAAGAGGGTGACCAGCAGGCGGGACTGAGAGCGCAAGGACAAGTAGGCTTGTATACAAATGTCCTGTGTGATAAGAAGAGAACAATATAAGCTCAATACTTGTGTTCTGTTTATCAGGCATGCACAGCTCTTCCGCCTGGTGAACAAAAATAATTCATATCTCTAATACTGCAATATCCAAAACTTTCAAAAATCACAGACACAAAAATCACAGACACATAATACCCAGAATTTACACAATAGAACATGTACTGAGAAGATTTACCTTTACTAAAACATCCTTTTAAAAAAAGATGAATTATGTGAAAGTCCTGGGTTCGAGTCCCGGCCTCGGGTGTTTCTGTGTGGACTTTGTGTGTTCTCCCTGTGCTTGCGTGGGTTTTCTCTGGGTACTCCAGTTTCCTCCCACAGTCCCAAGACATGCACATAAGGCTAACTGGCTGTTCCAAATTGCCCTTAGGTGTGGATGTGTGTGTGTATGGTTGTGTGTGTTGGCCCTTTTATGGTCTGGTGAGCTGTTCAGGGTGTAGCCAGCCTTTGCCCAGTGTCGGCTGAGATGGGCTCCAGCCTCCCTGTGACCCTTGTAGGATTAAGCGGTTTGGGAAATGAGTGACTGAATTATGTGAACTGGATTGTTAACTATTTTATTAGGCATAATCCTGCGCTTGTCTGTTCTTGACACAAAGATGACAAGTCTGCCTGATCTGATTAACTACTGTGTATATACATGCTGTTCAGCCATAACATTAAGAGCACCTGACTAGTCTGTGTCGAGGCAGCCCCATATGCACTGAGCTGCAATGTACTGTGTTCGGGCACCTGTCTATCCTTGCCAGCTTGAACAGTATTAGCGGTTTGTGCTACAGTATCTCTTTTGTGGGATCAGACCAAATTTACTAGCCTTTGCTCCACATGTGCTTCACTGAGCCTTGGGCACCCATGACAGTTCACTGGTTTTCCTTCCATGGAGCTCACGAGATACCGGACCAGTCAGATTGTGCCATTCCTGTGTTGTATATATACTAATTAATGTTATTTACTTCACCTGTCAGGGGTTATAATGTGATAATGTTATGGCTGATCAGAGCTTATTCATCTCCATTGCCAGGACAACCAGTGGGCTGGCAAAAAAAGATAATGTGTGTTCCATCATCAACGGTTTTTGGAATTTTTCAATCTTAAACCTGTTCCAATGTATTCTCAGCTTCGTGTTGTTGACACAAAGGAGTGGAGCCCAGAGTTATCTTCATTCATTCATTTTGCTGAACTGCTTAATCCTACTAGGGTCATTAGGAGGCTAAAGCCTATCTCAGCTGACTCTGGGCAATGGTGGGGTACACCTTGAACAGCTCATCAAACCACCGCAGGGTAATATACACACACACACAACCATTCACAATCACACTCACATCTAGGGTCAATTTGAAACAGCCAGTTAGCCTAATGTGCATGTCTTTGGACTGTGGGTGAAAACCAGAGTACCCAGAGGAAACCTACGCAAGCACATGAAGAATATGCAAACTCCACGTAGAAATACCCTCGCCGAGCCCGGGACTCAAACCCAGGACCTTCTTGATGTGAGGTGGACGGGTTAACCACTACGCCACCATGCCAGGGTTCTCTTCTGCTCTACAAAGGAATTAAGGCTAAAGGAATTTACTAGTCAATAGATTCGCTGAGGAACTTAAATGAGAACACCAGATTTCACATGTACACATTTTACACACCGTTCACGTCCCTCATTATATTATAGTGCTGGAGATATTTTGAGAAATTGCACAAACCTTAAACCTTTGGAAGTAAAGGCTTGACTGTTTATTCACTCTACCCATAACATATAGAAAGTCAGGAGTGAGGACAAAGGGGACCCTCTCTCTGCTCACACCCAGGAAGCTTTTGGTGTTGCCCAGGATGTGCCCAAAATCGATGTGGAACAGATTTCCTTTGAATGACAAAACAGCTCACATCAAGAACCGAAAAGGGATCATTTTAAAAGGCTAGATCAACTTAAAATACTAGTATTTTCTCTCTCTTCCTCACCTTGGTTTGTTATCATTATATTATCATTGTGCCGATCACCAATGCCCAGCACATACGTGGCGACGCAATAACCAGCACATGAAGTGACAAACTTCTCCATTGCTTGATAGTGCTGGAGCAAGAATGGTGAAAACATAACAACATGGAGCATGAGGAATTTTAACACATTTTTTTTTTTTAATTTGAGGACAGTAATTAGCACAAATCACAGTTTACTAATAAATGAAAATGCTCAGGCTGAGGGATAACATGAAAAAAAAAGATCATTTGAACCCCACAATGTGGGTACCGGTAACTTTATTATATGTATACCTTCTCCTGTAGGGGACAGAGGCCTTTCAGCCAGTCAAACAGAGCATTATTTTTGAATGCTCCTGTTGTCCCACCCTGAATCCTCTGAATAGCAGCAATGGTAACAGCATCTCTTACAATCTCAATCATACCTACATAAGAAAACACACATAGAACTTGATTTTTAAGTTCAATTACGGATAATAGCTATGCTTAATTCAGAACAAATAAAAATATACTTTTTAGGAATGTAACAGAGTACGAGTGCATTATTCTGAACGACTGTATATATAGATGGACAGGGGTTTTTAATTGGGTCCCATTATATATGGGATATATAATGGTCTTGCCTTTGTACTGTGGCAGGTAACTAGGAGGAAACCCACAAAAGCACAGGGAGTAGATGCAAAAGTGTTTGCTGTGAAACAGACGTGCTAACCATGCCAATATACCATTGTTTATAGTGATATATATGGGGCTGGTGGTGTAGTGGTAAGGGTGCTGGGCTCATAATCGAGGTCGCAGGTTTAAATCCCCGTTAGACTCCCACTGTGTTAAGACCCTTGGGCAAGATCTTAACCACAAGTGTGCCTCTGTCCAACCAGTAGTATAAATGGGTACTAGTAAAAATACTGGGAAGGCAACCTGCGATGGACTAGCATCCCATCCAGGTGGAATTAAACTCCTAGTCGCTTGATGCTACAGAAACTGGGATAAGCTCCAGCTGTGACGAGCCAGTAGGCTCGGGTGTAAAGCTTAGATTGAAATAACATTTTAAAAACTTATTTCTGGGTAAAAATAAAAAATTGCACAGGATAAACTAGCTTGTTGAATTAGGCACATTAGATGAAAAGGGGGACATGGAAAATCAGCTATTTTGCTGTATAAATCAACGTCCCCAGTGTTGAATTAACACCCTATTATACTCATATACTCTGGGTGTTAATTCAGTGCTGGTAATTTAAATGAGTATGAGGTTGAGGTTAGAGGTCATCTATACATTGTACTGTCACCAGAGAACATGATCACTAGACCTCCGCTGGCTTCTAGCATGAAACCAGAAACACTGTCCATGTATTCTACAATCATGGGATTAATTTTTTCTTTTCATACATTTTCTAAGCCACTTAATCCTAATTAGGGTCGCTGGGAGGCTGGCGCCCATCTCCCTGAACAGCTCGCAAGCCCATCACACGGCCAACACACATACAACCAATCACATTCACACTTACACCTAGGGGCAATTTGGAACTGCCAATCAGCCTACTGTGCATGTGTTTGGACTGGGGGAGGAAACCAGAGTACCCGGAGGAAACCCATGCAAGCATGGGGAGAACATACAAACTCCACACAGAGACGTCCTGAGACCAGGAATTGAACCTGGGACCATCTTGCTGTGAGGCGAACATGCTAACCTCAATACCAGCACGCTGCCCGTAATGGGATTAAATGGATACTAAAACAGAAAGATATAGGAGGTGCCAGAAAGATTACCACAAAGGTTAATATCTAGTTATTAGCATCTAGGTATACATCAAGATTGGGATCAAATGAGACACAAGAAAGACATGTAGGTGCAAATGAGTGCTCACATATGATGCTTCACGAGTGCTCAGATGCACTTCAGGATTGGGTCATGGCCACTTCATGTTTAAATTTAAATACAGATACAGATACAAATAATTGGTGCACTGAACACATATAGTATCACTGCATTGGGTGGGGGGGGGGGGGGGGGGGGGGGGGGGGGGGGGGGGGGGGGGGGGGGGGGGGGGGGGG
>JBCNYH010000003.1:22879719-22896805 GCA_039654325.1 Tandanus tandanus
CTCATGGGTGGAAAAGGTTGCAGAAAAAAAGGTTGGTGGGTCAAACCCCCCCCCCCCCCCCCCCCAGCTTGCTCTTAAGAATGAACACTCCTTGTTACAAAAATTTCTGAAACAAATAAATAATCCCCATGCAAATAAACTGTACACATTTCTAGCAAAATTGAACCTTTTCTAAACCCCTTGTATTTAATTAGTATGGATTCACTTGTTTATTTGAGGGTTGTTTTTTTTATTAGTAGTACTGTTGTTCTTTTACCGCTTCTTTATATCAACTTATTATTATTATTCCAGCTAACTTTTTGAATGTTAATAGGGCAAAAACTGTTGGGCCGATCAAAGTGAATTTCACATAAGTTATTGGCATATGGATGTGATATTGTAGTGATGAATCGTCATCACTAATTAGGAGATATTAATTACTTTATATCTCGGAAACTGTTGCTAAAACTGGTATATCCGCAGACGAAATTTTTACCAAAAATTTTTAATTCTAGTTTATTTTATGCACCTCTCATTCTTTCTTCATCTTTATATTTGTTGTATATTTCCTTTTGAAATGTGATATATACCACGGCAATCATTTTTCAATTTGGATGTTTTGTCATCGTTCGTGTAATGTTTATTATAATAGAGAAAAAAATCTCGGTTTTCCTTTACGAACTGTGGAACTGTGTTAAACCTGCACACCTGGCAACATATAAACCCCTCCCCGCTTCCAAGAAAGAGAAACTTCCTGTTGTTTGTCACAATTATTTAGGAGATTATTTACCTCCTACTCTTATGCATGTAACACCTAAATGGTATTTTAAAGAAATCACGTGATTTCCCGACAATCTGTTAATGACTAATAATTAATAATTTTGCACTCAGCGGATCCAAGAAGAAACCACCCGAGCTGAAAAAAAAAGAAGCTTCTTCTTCCTTTTTATTGGCGGTTGGTAAACAGCTTTTAGGTGCTTTACCACCACCTTCTGAAAAGGAGTGTGGATCAAAGTGGCACTCGTTCCTATAATCTCCTACCAAGTCCGGTTTTAACCAAAAAAGGAAATAAAGATTTATAGCCCACACGCCCTGAATTCAACTGTAGCAGCTCTTTAACCTCCAGTTTGTACATTTACAGCATTTGGCAGAAGCTCTTATCCAGAGCAACTTACAAGTATCATTTTTATACAACTGAGCAAATGAGGGTTAAGGGCCTTGCTCAAGGGCCCAACAGTGGTGATAGCAGGGATTGAACCACTGACCTTCGGATTAGTAACTCACCACCTTTACCACAGTTTGACATGATTCATTTTCAGCATGTTAATAAGTACAGTATTTGTATTTTCTGCTGGTACTTATGACATGCATGTTACATGTATGATTGTTTCCAAACTATTACAAACCTCACAATTTCCTGTTGCATGTTTCCCGATTATTCTAAGCGTGATGTTAAGACCAGTGTGACCAAATCTCATCCTTGAGATCATCTTCCTCTTTTTTACTTCTGTTGCTTCCCCTCATTTCAACCACTTTCTTTTGGATACTGTAATAATGTGTTCCTGTAGTTTCCCTGTTCTGTACCTCCTGCCTTTATCATTTCTGATTTGATCATGCTTTTAACCCCATCCTTACTGTAATTTACTGCCATATTTATATCTTGTTATATTCTTTAGTTGCCTCTGTTGCATACTTGTCTGCTTATTCGTTCCCCTCCAGCCCTATAGGGCAGTTGTGGCTTAGTGGTTAAGGTGATGGGTTACTGATCCAAAGGTCAGTGGTTCTATCACCACTGTTGGGCCCTTGAGCAAGGCTCTTAACCCTCAGTTGTATAAAAAAATATTTTTTGTGATTTTTTTTTCTTTCACTTTTTGTTTTTGTGAAAAAATGATTCCTTAACTGTGTTCTCTATTACCCAACCAGGGCTCTTGAACTGCTGTTTATCTTTTTCTTGGCAGGGTTGCAGCACACTATGAGTAGGATGACTCTCTTTATGGCCATTCAAATTTGAAAAATGAAGCTTACCCGGAAGTCTCTTAAAATCCTGTTCCGCCGACATCCGCTACGGGCTGACTCCAGAAGACTTCCGGTTCCTTAGACTTCCATTCAATATACACTTCTCGCATAAAATACTGAGTCGGTAATTTTTTTCCCCCACAAATCGTTTTGATTTCATTGGATAAGTTCTATCCTTCTTATCCTATAGACAATTAGATAGTAAACCTCACGTATTTGCATATTTGGGGGCGTGTCAGGACTGTAAGCGTATCCCATCCACCCCAGCGCGCGCTGCATCTACACGTCACAGGAGTGTACATGTAGTACGAACAACATGGCTGAAATCTAAACAGCAGTTTATTGGAGACTGTTACCCCACGCTGTTTATTGAGAGAGAGAGAGATATAGACAGAGAGATAGAGAGAGAGAGAGATAGAGGCTCTTCTACAGGACCAACTATGGTAACTTAGTATCCCAAAATGCAACCTGTTTGTTTCCTTTGAAGAAGAAAATGTTACAAGTCAGGTAGGAGAAGCTTCTGCATAAATGTCTCTCTTTATCCTTACAGTCTGAATTATAACCTGGGACACTTTAAATCAGACAATCAGCTGTAGCAGCTGCTCTTGTTTCCTGTAATGTGAAGTTTTTGGGTTCAGTAGATTGAACTGTAATGGATTCTGTTCAAGGCAGTTCTGGAGACCCAGGTGTATTTTGCACCATTGACTTGTTGGATTTGCCTGAATTTGGAAATGAAATAAAATAATTTAAAGGGGGAAAAAAGTTGTTTTTTTTTAGCACAGCTGTGAAGGTGATGGATTGCACAGCAGCTGTCATAAATATGTTAACATTTCCTCTCCTTATAATCATCCGATGGGTATTGGGTTCGATTCCCAGGCTTGGGGCGTTTCTGTGTGGAGGTTGCATGTTCTCCTCGTGCTTGCGTGGGTTTCCTCCGGGTACTCCGGTTTTCTCCTACAGTCCAAAAACATGCACAGTAGGCTAATTGGCTGTTCCAAATCACCCCTAGGTGTGAGAGTGTGAATAGTTGTGTGTGTGTGTGTGTGTGTGTTGCCCTGTGATGGAATGGCGAACTGTTCAGGGTGTACCCTGCCCTCGCCCAGAGTCGGCTGAGATGGGCGCCCATTTTCCTGCGATCCTAATTAGGATTAGGCTTAGAAAATGAATGAATGAATGTACTTTATACTTTGTCCCAGCTATTACTCTTGGCACATTTAGGTATGTTTATATGTTTATGTGTATGTATATACAATTTCATGACAACGGATGGAATGCACTCAGTTCTGGCAGTGCTTACGCAAAATCCCTGTTTAGCAGATTGTGATTCATACAAAAATATAGTACACCTGCACTTTGTCTGTTTTGTACACTTATTACATTTTGTTATTCTCATGGACATTAAAGTTCATAGAATATCTACAGTTAAAAGTTAATGTCAACATTAGCATAATAGGTATTGTTATTTTGATTTGAAATTCCCTTTTTTTTAGTTAGTCTCCTCACTACAGTCTGGATGTGAGCGGAAAGTTTGGGATGGCATGCCCAGTGTCCATCATCTTTCGGGCTTTCCGTACTGTAGGCCTGGTCCTTTTCTACTACGTCTTCTCTATCGGGATCACTTTCTACAACAAATGGCTGATGAAGGTAAGGCATGTCTTTCTTAAATCTGCTGCTGTCTGAAAATTCTTTCAACACACTTAGTACCATTTGAATTTAGTCCATGTAGTTGCGTTTGAACCTTTTTTTCCCCTTGAAGACTTTGTACTTAAATCTATGTTCTTGTCATCCATAGGACTTCCACTATCCTTTGTTCATGACCCTTTTTCACCTCCTTGTTATATTTTGCTTTTCTGCACTGACACGGTGTGCCATGCAGTCCTGGACACGGAAGCCTAGAGTTACTTTAAGGTGGAAGGACTACTTTTACAAAGTGGCACCAACAGGTAGGAAACATGCAGTCATGTGAAAAAGAAAGTACACCCTCTTTCAGGGTTATGGTTTTAGATATCAATTAAAAAATAGTCTGGTCCTTACCAGTTCTTAAAATTATGTAACTGCAACCTCAGATGTAAAACAACACATCAATCATTAGCTTTTAGGACCAACTTTAGCTGTAATAACTTTTATGATTTTATTAGTCTCTCACATCATTGTGGAGGAATTTTGGCCCAGTCTTCTTCACAAATTTGCTTCACTTCATTGATGTTTGAGAGCATTTATTTATGCACAGCTCTCTAAAGGTCCCACCACAGCATTTCAATCAGGTTGAGGTCTGAACTTTGACTTGGCCATTGCAACACCTTGGTTCTTTTCTTTTTCAGCCATTCTGTTATAGGGTCGCAGTTGTTCTTGGGATCATTGTCCTTTTGTATGACCCAGTTGTGGCCAAGCTTTAGCTGCTGGACAGATGGCTTTACATTTGACTCTTGAATTCTTTAGTGTAGCGAGGAGTTCATGATCAACTCATAACTGCAAAATGCCCAGGTCCTGTGGCTGCAAAACAAGCCCAAATCATCACCACTCCACCACCATGCTTGAAGGCTGGTATGAGGTGTTTTGTTTTCACCAGACGTGGTCAGACATTTCCACTTTGCTCTTGTCTGTCCAAACCGCATGCTAACTGAGGCCTGTGGAGCCCTTATTTATTTTTTATTTGTATTTTTTGCAGTTTTCTGAGCATTGCATGGTTTGACTTTAGGGCGAATCTGTTGGGAAGTCCACTCTTGGGAAGATTGGCAATCGTCTTGAATGTTTTCCACTTAATAATCTTCCTTACTGTAGAATGATAGAATTCAAATAGTTTGTAAATGGCTTTATAACCCTTCCTAGATTTGATGGCAGGAACAGTTACTTCTCTCAGATCATTGCTGATGTCTTTCGTCCTTGACATTGTATTAACACACACCTGAATGTTCCAGATCAGCAAACTACCAAAACTATTGATTTCATAGAGGTGGTCACACTTGCTGATGACTGGTTAATTGAGTGTATTTTAGCAGTAACACATTTACAATAATATTTTTTGTTGAATATATAAAGACGCAGTGAAATGTGACCCATCACAGCAAAGTGGGTATTAAGTTGGAAATTGTTAAATACTTTGTTGAACTCTAAACGTGATTTTTGCAAAAGTTTCTTAAAAGGCTGAAAAGTCCTGGTAGGTTTTGGTTAGTTACTACAAAACTAGCAACATGTTAGAAAATCTGGTATTATTTTAAGGCTTAGGATATCAGCTACAAAATGGTACCAATAACTCGAAATTAACAATTTCCGACTTAATACCCACTTTGCTGTGATGGGCCACAAATACTGTATGTCATGTGTTGTTGGTCATCTAAGGTTGTTTGTACCTAATTTTAAGACCTGGTAGAAACAAGATAAGTTTTTTTTTATTCTGATGGGTAAAACTATAGAATTGAAAAAAGGCTGTATTGTATTTCTAAAATAGTTTCTTTTGATAAAAACATCAACTTGTGCTTTTCAGCAGCTGTCTTTTTGTTCACTTGGTTTCAGTACAATTGAGATGGGTGTGATAAGATAAGTAGTATAATCATGTTAGGGTTCGGAAATTAGACTGAAGTCCAAGCTGACTGCTACTATGTGGCCTGAATTGTTTGTTAATTTACCAGCAAATTATACAGAATGTAGTTTAATAGTTCTTAAATATCAAATGTCCTTTAGGTGACTATTAATTCCCTGCAGGACTCGCAATTTGTATTCATTAAGTCTGCATGTGTTTCGGTAACTACTAATCCAGCTGATTCCTCTGTTCATATTGTAACGCTGTTTGTTTAAAGTCAAATTAATGAATAACCTTTATTTAAAGAAGGTTAGAAAGTTTAAAGAAAATACACCAGTTTGGCATTGCTAATTTTCCACTGGGCCTTCTGAATAATAATGCAATGCAAGGATAAACCATTAAGTAATTATATTTAAATACTATAAAATATTTTATCATATTAAATCAAAGATAAAGTTATTTAGGAATATTACATCATTTCCAATAATTACTCTTAATATATATATTTTTTTAAATTAAGAATTATGATAAAATAATATACACATCTAGGCTCATTCAAAACTTGGCTCTGTTTTTCAGCTTTGGCAACTGCTTTGGACATTGGCCTTTCCAACTGGAGCTTCCTTTTCATCACTATCAGTCTGTGAGTATATTTGTGTTTTGGGTGGGTGATAATCAGAGACTCAGCCTTTAAGATTTGCCTAGGGCAGCATGTTGGTGTACCGCCTCACAGCAAGATGGTCCTGGGCTTGAGTCCCAGGCTCGGCTTGTGTTCTCCCTGTGCTTGCATGGGTTTCCTCCGGGTACTCCGGTTTCTTTCCACAGTCCAAAGACATGCACATTAGGCTAATTGGCTGTTCCAGATTGCCCCTTGTATGAGTGTGTGAATGATTGTGTGTGTGTGTTGGCCCTGTGATGGTCTGGTGAGCTGTTCAGGGTGTACGCCGCCTTCACCCAGTGTCGGCTCCAGCCTCCCTATGATACAAATAGGATTTAGCGGTTCGGTAACTGATTGAGTGAGTGAGATTTCCCTTGCCTGAATCATTGCAGCGTATAATCAAGCAGCCAAGAAAGCACTCAAGCATGGCACCAGGTAATTTTGGGTACACTTTTTGTTTCAAACAGATAAAGAAGGAAGAAGGTGACTGAGGGGCCAGTGTTAAATTAGATGGTGCTCCTAGGATGTCTGTTTGAACTCATTTTGAGAGTTTACATACTACATAACTTCCAATGTGACTGATTTAGGTTAATACGTATGGCTTAATGGGTACAACGTTCTATTATCTATAGCGCTTGGCTGTCAAGGTACCTGGAGCCAATCCTAGCTGACTTTGGGCAAATGGCAGGGTACACCCTGAACAGGTTGCCAATCCAACGCAGGGCCTGAAAGGATACACAGGTTTTAACATCTCATAATTGTGTGTTTCCTGCAGATATACTATGACCAAGTCTTCTGCTGTGCTCTTCATTCTCTTTTTCTCCCTGCTCTTCAAACTGGAGGAACCGGTGAGCCTTCCATTTTGACTCAAATATATTCAGAATAGTCTTTATTTTATATACTCTGTTTTCAGATTTGCTACTCTGTTGCTGTTCCCAGTGTTATCAGCTGTGGAGAGCGACGGCTCACATCACATATATCCATTCACACATACACTGATCCGCTATAACATTAACATCACCTGACTGGTCTGCAGTGAGGCAGCCCCATACCCAGCAAGCTTCAGTGCACTGTGTGTTTCTGACTCCTTTCTATCACTGCCAGCATTAACAGTTTTAGCAGTTTGTTCTACAGAAGCTCTGTAGGGATCAGACCGGATGTACTAACCGTCGCTCCCCACACGCTTCAGTGTCAGTTCACTGGTTGGGCCTTTTTGGACGACCTTTAATTGGTACTCAGCAGAGCATACTGGGAACACTACACAAGATCTGCTGGGGTTTTTTTTTTGGAGATGAATAGACCTAATCATTTAGCCATCACAACATGGCCCTTGTCAGAGACACTCAGACCCTTATGCTTGCTCATTTTTCCTGCTTCCAGCACATCAAGTTTGAGAACTAACTGTTTGCTTTACGCAGGACAAAAATTCACAGGTTTATAAAATCCTAAAAGTTCAACAAAATAACACCCCAAAATATAATAAGAAATATATGCAGTATAACCTTTTGCATTTTTTGGGGTAAAAAGTTAAAAAAAAAATTTTTTTTAATTATTATTATTATTATTATTTTTTAATAAGTTTTACAATATGTTATAATGGAGCATTCACGACCATGGAAAAATTAAACCATCAAAATCTTGCTTTATGCGCCTCAGGCTTGGGAGACTGTTCAGCAATTTCCTCCGAGCCTGAGAGGAATCGCTGTTATTTATAACTCATTCTGATTGGATAGCCAGTATTGGTGTACAATCCTTAAAGCAGCATTCACACAGGAAGGGACACGCAGATCACTTTGCCATTGAGCGACATGCAAATCATCATGCGAGAGCAGAGAATTGCTTCACCGCTTAACTCTTATTGCCTAGGTAACCCCCTCGCATGTTTCCTGATTAAAAATCTTTCCAAGTGAAACTGTGAGCAGCATCGAGCTTCCCTAAAGCAAGTTCGTGAGAGCTTTTATCATTATTATTATTATC
This sequence comes from Tandanus tandanus, assembly GCA_039654325.1. Classification (NCBI taxonomy): domain Eukaryota; kingdom Metazoa; phylum Chordata; class Actinopteri; order Siluriformes; family Plotosidae; genus Tandanus; species Tandanus tandanus. The sequence goes on from JBCNYH010000003.1 coordinate 22,887,870, forward strand.
TTATTAAACATTATTAAACATATGTTTAAGTTTATTTTAGCTCATATCATCATATAGAACTTTATTATCAGCATTATTATCACACAGTAATGCAGAACAGAGACTCTGGGAAGAGTTAAACATACTGTATATAAATATATATTCACTGTTTCAAGATCAAGTTAATGAACTCCTTTTCCATGTTGATGTGGGTGGATTAACATACTCTTGTTTATTGTTCCCCTATAGAAAGGTTTCGGCGAACTCAGTGTTTGGTGGCATCTGTCAATCAACGTAATATTTACTCTGATTGGTAATCGTTTGAATTGTGTTGCGTGAAAGGTCAGCTCAGTTGCCCGCCCACTTTGCTTCACTTGAAAAAATTTGCTGCTCATTTCGCTGGCAGTCGTTGGCTTTGTATGGTCGCTCGTCACTTCCTGTGTGAATGCAGCTTAAGCTTATCATGCTACTTTTTTAGATTTTTATTAGCCACACATTTTAGTGGGTGTGGGAGATGTTACCAAAATAGACAGCAGACCAAACAGTTATATAAATTGGAGCAATTGTGACATTAGGTGTTACAAATGAAAAAAGGGGTTATGTTTACACTACAGTACCTTCAAAGATGACAGATAATTGTTCACCCTTCGCAATTTCTCTTGCAGTTGGGATTCTTTGAATTGTTGTGGCTTGCACAATACATATTCTTTCACCAGTTGGAATCCCTGACGTGTCTGTCAGGTCTATAGACTGTATCTTGTCATGAAAACGTGTGAAAACTGGCACAAGGAACACAATACTAGGGATGAAGGAAAAAGGCGTGGTGGAGTTTGCATCAGTTTTTACATGCTGTCATAAATGTAGCAGATTAATAATTTTAAACTGAATAAATGCAGGACATTGGTGAATATACAACAGTGTGTATAACATACAAGGCAGAAATGGAGCTCAGGTGTTTTGCATTTAGTGTAACTCATTGTTACCAAACCTTTCGCCTCATCCTTGCAACACTTTTCACACTTTTCACACTATCTACATAGTAGATAGTAAGATATTTCGCCTGCTGGATATTTTTCAGGTTCTTGTCAAGCATCTTTGAAAAGTTCACAAATAGTGATTTAAGTGCAAGTGGAAATTCAGGGTGAAAGTCATGTAGTGTGAGCAAGAAATTGTAATGTGCTTGAATGTAAACCTACATTTTTAGTTCTGGCCCATCGGGAGCTATAGGAATGGGTTCCGTCCGTCTGTCACACTTTAGTTTCCGGACATTTACTTGCCACGTGTTGAAGTTGTGGCTTTCAAACTTGGTATGCTGGCTCACTTCTATGAGTGCTAGGATAAGTTTGTGTTTGAGTGACCTTGACCTACTTTTTAAGGTCACAGAGGCAAAATTGTATATTCGGTTTCCGGACATTTACTTGTCGTGCGCTGAAGCTTGGGCAATCAAACTCGTTATGCTTGTTCTCATTCATTCATTGATTTTCTGAACTGCTTAATCCTAATTAGGGTCTGGGTGAGGGCAGAGTACGCCCTGGACAGCTCGCCAGGCCACTATCCTTGTTCTATATATGCATATTATGAAATGGTCTTTTCGTCTGGTCCCCTGTGGTCTATTTTTTTGTATTTGTACTTTCAACAAATAGTTTATCAGATATTATTGTGTACTAAACCATTTAAGGCCCCCCACTTGTCTGGAGCCTTGAACCATTTATATGGATGTCTGCACTTGTGCTGGCCTTGCTGCTCAAGGGGAAAAGCAAGTGCATTGGAATTGTACCTGGTCTTTCCTGGCATGCAGTAGATATTAAACTACAGCAGAAGTTTTTGTGTCAATGCACTTGTGAGGCTATGACATGACTTGTGTTTGCTTAGTTAAGTCATGCAGTTTGTTTGTTTGTTTTTCTTTTTCTTTCAGAACCCATTCCTGATCCTGGTAGTGCTGCTGATAGCAGGTGGATTATTTATGTTTACCCTTAAGTCAACTCAGTTTAACCTGGAGGGCTTTATCATGGTTCTGCTGGCCTCCTTCATCGGTGGGATCCGCTGGACCCTCACACAGCTCCTCATGCAGAAAGCAGAGCTCGGTGAGTCAGACTCGGTAGATGTCAGAGAATGATAAGGAGGGAAAGCAGAAATTATAATAACTAAAAAATATTAAAAGGAAACAAATTTCAATTAACATGGTACACGTCACGTCAGTGGTGGCTCGATGCTAAATGAAAAAGTGGTCCTTATTTGTGAGTGCTTGTTTGATGCTTGATGTTGTATTTTTAATACTGCTACTAAACAGGTTATGTTTTCGTCATGGTAAGTTTAGCTGTCTGTTTGACCTACAAACCCAATTTCCATGAAACTTGGTGGAAGGGTGGAGCATGGGCCAAGAAGGAACTTTTCCACTGGATGTGGCGTCACGGGGCGGATTCACAAAATTACTATGATTTTGGCCTTGCACTCAACAATGCTATGCATTTTAAATCCAGTAGATGGCAGCAAACCTCAGTCATGACAAAACATAGTCAATGTAGAACTAAGATAACTCCATATCATTATCCACAGACAAGTACTACCAACAATACTGTTGGATACACGTGTAGGCTAGTTGCTGTAAAGTTGTATCAAAATGTTTTTGGTTGTGGATTTGCATACCTCAGAAAATGTGAATGTTGTCCTTGGCAGAGGTCTGTGCTCACCCGTTGCACTACTAGTTACTCTGGTGGCCCATGGAAGACAGTAGCGACTTAGTTTGAATAGTTAATGACGTACAAGATGGCACTGACAAAAGCGTTAACAAGACAAATAGATCTTAGATTCTATTGATTATATGTTAATTATAAATGTTATTTTATTGTTCAGTCTGGCATAGTCGTTAGCACGTCCACCTCACAGTAAAAAGGTCCTGCGTTCGAATCCTGGACTCTGGCGTTTCTGTGTGGAGTTTGCATGTTCTCCCTGAGATTGCGTGGGTTTTCTCCACGTACTCTGGTTTCCTCCCACAGCCCAAGACATGTACATTAGGCTAACTGGCTGTTACAGATTGCCCTAGGTGTGAGTGTGAATAGTTATGTGTTGGCCCTGCGATGGTCTGGCTGTTCAGGGTGTACCCCGCCTTCGCCCATAGTCGGCTAAGATATACACCAGCCTCCTCGTGACACGTGCGGTATGGAATTGAGTGAGTGAGGAAGTGAATATGTTGCTGACCGACTGATTTTAAATTCTGTCACTGCTTCGTGATTGTTAGGCCTGTGGGATTAGTCTTAGAATCTGTAGCTTGGAGTAGAGAGTTAGCAAGAATTGGTCAGCAAGGCTTTGTACATTTATTCTGCTTGTTCTTTTGATTTCCTCAATGCAGGGCTCCAGAATCCTATAGACACCATGTATCACCTGCAGCCACTCATGTTCATGGGACTCTTCCCTCTTTTCGTATTCAATGAGGGTATGTCTGATACAATTTCCTTTTTCATTTTCATACCTGTTATGTTATATAGTGTTCCTCTTTTTAATGTTGTATAGCCACATTCTGACATGTTGCAATGCCCAGTTCGTCACAGGTTGTCTTGTTTCATTTATGAGCAGGGTTGAATCTGGGTACAACCGAGAAGCTGTTCCGGGTGAGTGAGCTCCATCCGCTGCTCTTCTGTCTCCTGGCTCTGTTTGTGGGAGGCTCACTGGCCTTTGGGCTTGGTTTCTCAGAGTTCCTACTTGTCTCCCGTACCTCCAGCCTCACTCTGTCCATCGCGGGCATCTTTAAGGTGAATGCACACACTTATCTGATGTAGCATTAACCGTTTTCTCTTGCAGTTTGTTTGTAAAATAGTTTTAAATAGTGCCTGAGTGCTCTCTTGGTGGAAAGGATACTCAATCTCCTGTGAATTGGTGCAACCGTAGCCAATCATGTGCTTCTATGAGCTCATATATGCGAAAAAGGGTAGTTAGGAGTCTCTTCTGAGTGTATCATGTTGTCCTGTGATAAAGCATAAGCTGGAGTTCTAAATGATGCAGTTGGCTGACTTCAGGTGTTTTGGAGGAGGCATGTGTTTACCCAGCCTACTCTGTTACATGCAGTACTTGTAGCCAGAGCAGAGAATGTAGGTAAACTGATTCTCAGGCATCCATTTTAGTTGCTGTTCCTTAAAGAAGATAGGGATGTTTCAAATTCAGTGTGGCTGCATTGTGTTGATCACTGGTCATGAGAGTGACTGGCACTTCCTGGCTTCTTTCTTTGCATGTGGTGTGTTCAACCAATCAGGATGAATCACTTCATTTTTCCAAACTTACCTGCTGAAATCAGATATACGGTGTATTTGTACATGATGATATCCAAATGTTGTATAAGTTTGACTGATAGCTTGGATACACTAAGAAAAAATGCTGTGTGATGCTGTAGGAGGAATGTTTCTGCCATGATTTAACTCTATTTATGTTAATGGTATTTGGCAGATGCGTTATCCAGAGCGACTCCAGATTTATCTTTTTTTTTTTTTTTTTTTTTTTTAAATTATTATTATTATTTTTTTAATACAACTGAGCAATAATGGGTTAAGGGCCTTACTTAAGCCCCCAAAAGTGGCAGCTTGGTGGTACTGGGGCTTGAACCCCTGACCTTCATATCCGTAACCATGGAGCCTCCACCGCCTGTGCCTACTCTGAAGGGAGACATCTATATCAGGGGTATTCAACCTTATCCACATAGGGCTGGTGTGGGTGCAGATTTTCATTCTAATCAAATAGGATCCACACCTTCCCCCTGTTTAAATCATTTGATCTTCACTTTCAATAATTTCTCAGGTGTGGTTACTGCTCGGTTGGAATGAAAACCTGCACCCACACCGGCCCCGTGTGGCTAAGATTGAATACCCATGATCTACATTATTGCAAATCACTAATTCAATCATTTGCCGAGCTGCATAATCCTATCTCAGCCGACACCAGGTAAAGGCGGGTTATACCCTGAACAGCTTCCCAGACCATTGCAGGAGCAACACACACACACAACCATTCACACTCACACCTAGGGGCACTTTAGAACAGCCAACGACCTAATGTGCATGGACTGTGGGAGGAAACCGGGGTACACAGAGGAAACTCGCACAAGCACACGGAGAACATGCAATCTACACACAGAAACGCTCGAGCCCAGGATTCAAACCCAGGACCCTCTTGCTGTGGGGCGGACGTGCTAACCACTGCGCCACCGTGCCGATCTTATCGCAAATCAATGTTATCAAATGTAACTCATGGACTCTCTCTCTCTCTCTCTCTCTCTCTCTCTATAGGAGGTGTGCACTTTGCTGCTTGCAGTACAATTTATGGGAGACAAAATGAGTACAGTGAACTGGTTGGGGTTTGTTGTTTGTCTCTCTGGTATCTCGCTACACATGGGTCTCAAGACATACTACAGCAAAGGTATGTTTTGTTTGTTTGTTTTTTTTTAATATCTATTAATATTATCCTGATTATGTACTAGGCCTGCGATACATTACATAGACTGTTACTAGAGCAGTGGTTATGAGTAAATAAACATCTGTGAGTGAAAGAGAGATACTCGGTACTAATATCAATACTGACGCATCCTTAATCTAATACATCACTAATATTATGACCCAAAAATTTGTTCTGTGAATATTTTCCCTTGGATATTTTTAGCCCGTTTTCAAATACATCACCTGGCTAAATATTTAATACTATAATATAAATATGTAATATTTTATTGGACCGCCTTCTGCCATGATTACCGATTGTAATCACCATGGTATTGTTGCTCCAGTCGTTCAGGTCGAGGCTCAGCAACATTAGGTGATATAATGAAGTCAGCTGATGACCTGAATGTACTGAATGTGCAGGTTATCAAATCAATGGACTTTTTCGTCCCTGCTGGTACAGATCGAAAATTGGAGCTGAAATAGTGAAAGAGTGATTCAGGGATGATGAGGAATCATTTTCACACATGAACTGGCACAACAGGGTCCTGACCTTCACCCTGCTGAAAGTCTTAGGGATGTGCTGGAGAAGACTTTATGGAGTGGTTCAGTTTTCCCGTCATCAGTTATATATGTTGCTGAAAAAGTCACCCACCTCTGGATGGAAATAAATGTTGTGATGTTGTTTAGGTTTGATGAAACAGTGCCATGGTGATTATGCTCTACAATCAAGGCTAAAGGCAGAACAACAAATATTAGAAAGTGTTTATTTTTCACCACACATGATATATTACTGATACTGTTTTCACTGATCAAGTCTTTTCCCACTTAAGCATGCTCGTTTGTTTTTAGGTAATGGCGCTATTGTAAGGTCCCTGCCAGGTAGAGATACCCCAGACATGGAGCTCCCACTTCTTATTTCCAGAGACGATTGCTCGGATGAAGAGGATGAGGGATGAAATAAAATATGACTGTCAACATTTCATACACACTCTGAGCAGAAGAAAGAGAAAATCACAGGACGATCATGTTGATCAGAACAGAGATCCACTGAACATCTGGTATATTTCTGCACATCAGCAGTGTTGGATGAACAGCGAAGTGTGTTAAGCCACGGGGAAACACTGCAGTGATCAGATTCAGTGCTGCGCGGCTCATTTGACTGATGAGTGTGTTCACAGTTCAGTTTCCAAATCTTTCAAGACCTTGTGTCTGATCAATAAAATGACCAAAAGGTATGTTTAACTAAGCACCTTATCCGAGATGTGATGAGAGTTCTTAAATTAATCTTAAAGGCGTACGTGTCGGATTGTACCGCACACTGCTGTCATTTATTTATTTTTATCATGCAACTTTAACAAAGTTTCTCAGCTGAAGCTCAGGACAGATTCCATGTGGCCTTATGCATTTTTCTTTACATATGAGTAATTAATTTATGGTTTGATTTTAAGGTGATGTAATAATTTGGAAATTGTGTAATTAATAATAGTTAAGAAAAAAATTTTAAAGTAAGGGACACGTCTCGTTTGCATTCATTCCATAAACACAGCCGCCGGTCACATTCTGTTATTTACCGGTCATGATAAGCTGATGTTTAATATGGATGGAACAGTACAGTTGGCCCATGCTTTGGTGTATATCAGGGGTGCCCAATCCTGTTCCTAGTGATCTACCTTCCCTAATTATGCCCACCTGACCATCCAATCTTCTAATCAAGACTTGAGACTTGGAAATGAAGACTTGAAGCAATGATTGGATTTGTCAGATGGGCCCCATTAGGGATGGAGTTAAAATCTTTAGGAAGGCAGATCACCAGGAACAGGATTGGGCACCCCTGGTGTATATCATGGGTTTTGGTTAATGGTATGGTTTTAGTATCCTTAAAGAAAAATTACAAATATTACCCTTTTATCTATGAACCCTTTATTTTGCCTTAAGACAAATTACACCTCCTATTCAGAACAAAATGGCAGAATAACTGACCAGACCTGGTTTCCAAGTGTACTGTATGAAATCACGTGGAGCAAAACAGTGAAATGAATAAAAATGATTCTTATATTTGATGACCTGCAGGTGCTCTGTGTTCTTTATTTGAAATAAACAGGGAGCTAATTGGCTGAGCTCTCATGGGCGGAAGGAATGGCGTACACTCGCCTCCCTGTCATTCACAGCGATCACCAGCCAATCATGGGCGCCGTGAGCTCATTCGCACTTAAAGGGACACCCTCCGAGTATGTTGGGCCACCCCCAAATGCACAGCAGTTCGTAAATATGCGGGTGGCAGCAATGAATATCACCGATGGGGCATGTGTGTGCTTTACGCCCCTCGTGGGTTGGTGGTGGTCGTATGTGATTGGGAGGCAATACTTGAAGGGTGGGAATCGGATTTGGCTAAATTAGGGGTAGGGGAATGAAATAAATAAACAGGTTACACACTTGTGTAGGCAATATTAAATAAAAAATAACAAAGTGCTTCATTTAGTAAGTTCCTGTGTTTTGAGATTCGGAAGGCTGCAGTGAAACAAGCAGTTATGGTTACACTCACAAGTGTTCTCCACCCACAAGGGATATGGCTGAGTAATCATAACGTAAATGAGTTGGTTAGACGTATTCCCACTCGAGTAGCTGACAGTGGCAAAGCAATGCTTGAGTGTACTTTCTTTGTGTATGATGTTCTTACCATCATCATCAAGTTGGACTTTGAGCCCAAAATGTTCTCACAGCCACACATCCATAATAATTTGCTTCTCACTGTCTCGCTAGTACTCACAGTAGTGCACATTAGGCTAACTGGCTGTTCCAAATTGCCCACAGGTGTGAGTGTGAATGGTTGTGTTTTTGTTGCCCTGCGATGGTCTGGCGAGCTGTTCAGGGTGTACTCCACCTTCGCTCACTGTCAGCTGAGACTGTAACAGGATTAAGCAGTTCGGCAAAGGAATGAGCGAGTGAATTCTCATATCGTAATACCACTGTTCACATGAACCATACGTGGCATGACTAATGGTTCGATAATATACTGCGTGTGGACAATTGCTTCACTGATGTTTAAATTATTTACAGTTTTACAACCCAATAAAAGTGTGTGTGTGAATAAAATAAAAGTGGGAGGATAAAGTTTATTTACTATACTTGGTTCTTGCAAAGAGAACTAACTGGAGTTTACTGAAGTACTTGAGACTGCTTGACCAGTTGTGAGTGGATGTAAAAATAATTAAAGAATACCGGTATTGTTCATCCTTACAGCATAATTTGTACGTAATGTAATACGTTTAAGCGATACAGAGCTTATTTTAACATAAATTACCATAAAAAGCACTATACTGGACAATTTTATCCAATGAATTACTAGCGGGGACTGAACCAATGCGGAACAACCATTTTTCCCCGGAAGTGACGTGAACTCTTTGAGCCAGGTTCATCATTGTTCATTTTCTGAACTGTTTAATCCTAATTAAGGTCGTGAGGAGGCTGGCGCCCATCTCAGCTGACTCTGGGCAAGGGCAGAGTACACCCTGGACAGCTCACCAGGCCATCGCAGGG
>JBCNYH010000003.1:22934307-22947412 GCA_039654325.1 Tandanus tandanus
CAGAGGCATAATGCCCCGGACAACATAGCTCCCAGGATCATTAGGACACGCAAACCCCTCCACCACGATAAGGTGGCAATTCAAGGAGGGGTACACACAGACGTATGACTGAATAATATTAATGTACAGCTTGGGTGTTTGTGGTGCATCATGGGGGATGTAGTCAATGTGGGATTTTCTTGTAGGTGTTGTTGCCAGGCAGTGATAGACGAGTCCTCCTGCAGTCTCTTCTCCCTGACACTCGGTACAGCTTGCTGGTTACTGCTGAATACCGCAACAGAGAAGGAGGCAGTGCATCAGCACAGGGCAAAACCAGTCAGTTTCTGCTCCATGTATTCTACAGGCATTGCACATCACATAGATACCCTACACATACTGTATACTCACCCATATACACACATCTTGTATTTTTTCCCCCCACATATCCAGCCAGTCTACGTGTGAGCAGTGTGAGTGTGGTTCGCTCGGATCATTCAAGTATCTGTGTGTCTTGGAGGCCAGTAGCAGCAGTCACTGCATACCGCATAGTCATCCAGGCCCTTAGAGGTACCAGTACCATACTGCTTGTGTAATATACTATGTATACACTTACGTAGACCAGGGTTCATCAATGCATATGTACACCAATCACCCATAACATCAAAGTGTACCGGTGTTAGTCATCCTTACAGCATAATTTGTGTGTATGAAATATGCTTAAGTGATAAAGATTCATTTACTCTTTTATTTTCTGAACCGCTTAATCCTAATTAGGGTCGCGGGGAGGCTGGCGCCCGTCTCAGCATCCTGGACAGCTCGCCAGGCCATCTCAGAGCAGAAACACGCTGATGGCAATGCAGCCTAAGATACAGATGCTTATTTTACCTTAAATGACCATAAAAAGCACAAAACTGGTCATTTTATCCCATGGATTACTAGTGGTGTGCTAAACTACAGGGGTTAGCAGCTAAGCAGTCATTTTTCCCTGGCAGTGATGTCAACACATTGGGCGGGGTTGACATCTCTTGGGGGGAACAGTGAGATGTTCCATTCTAGTGACTCTGAGAACGAGAATGCTGCCAGAGATGACCGTGACGGTAAATCCATAATGGCTTATGCAGCTAACGTTTTGCCAATTCGCCTTTCCTGTCGTCAGTTGGTTTAGGAACAAAAATAAATGTTTTCCGAGATTTCTGAGTTTGTTGTTTGTACAGTTCTTCTCTGGCTGATAATGTGTTATGCTGCATGGATCAGTGACGTAGCCCAGCCAGTACAACGAATTGTCACTACCAGGCTGGAACAGCCAATCAGAAAGGCAACATGTCTCTGAGCATGCCTTGAGTTGTAAAACTCACTCGTACTTTCAAACCAGGCATGGAGTGATGGTGCAGGATGGAACTGCTGATGATCGTTTTAAATAGCTAGTAACACTAATTAATCACAGGTACCCTTTAAAACCACTGACAGTTGATGTGAATAGCATTAATTAATATATACTACATTGGAACAGCACAATCTGATTGGCTCACTATTTCAGAAATAATAGATATTATTCCAAGTGGATAGTGCTGGAATCAGAACTGCTGACTCATGGTGTGTCACGGTCACTTTGTCATCATTGTCACGCTTTACAATGGAAAAATTATCTTGTTTCAGTTTGCTTTTCATGAGTCAGAATATACCGTACTATTTGCTTTGTTCAAGAAAGCTGCACATTCATAGCCTGCTTACCAGAGAATGAAACGACATATAAGACAGAATTATCCAGTCTCTGCATGTTCATCAAAATAACATATTAGAACACAATCTTAATTAGTTCTCACTCATTACTCACTCAAACTGCTTAATCCTAATGGGGTCACAGCAGCCGACACTGGGTGAAGGCGGGGTACATCCTGAACAGCTCGCCAGACCATTGCAGGTCCAACACACACAAAACCATTCACACTCACGCCTAGGGGCAACACCAGGGAACAGCCAGTTAGCCTAATGTGCATGTGTTTGGACTGTTGGAGGATACCGGAAAACCTGGAGGAAACCTACAAAAGCACCAGGAGAACATGCAAAGTCCACACAGAAACCCCCAAGCTTGGGACTCGAACCCACGACCTTCTTGCTGTGAGGCGGACGTGCTAACCACTACGCCACCATGCCACCCTGTCTTAATTAGTTTCCTGTTAAAAAATTACAGTATAATTTTGAATTGTCACTGTAATGCACTCTTGCAATTATTCAAAGTAAAATGCAAGAATGTACGCTTTGTCTATTCTTGGTAGAAATCACGTTTTGATGAAAATCAAATCACAGTGATGACCCCTTACTTACACCCTTTTTCTTTATCTATAGAACAAGTAACATGTTTGTTTGCATTTGTTTCTGGCTTGGCTTGGGTGTAGACAAGCAAATAAAGGAGGAAACGGTAGAAGCTACCAGCAGCAGTCACTGTTTCTACGGGCTACAGCCAGAGACAGTGTATAGGATAAGTGTGCACTCCCGCCTGGGAACTGTAGAAAGCACCGCTGTCACTATTCTCCATCCTACTGGTAGGACTCATTCAGCCCTAAATATAACTCCTACTTCTAAACATGTGCTTCAGGTTTTTCCAGTATACTAACATGTAATTCTTTATTAGCTGTAGCACCGTTAAGAGCACAAGTTCCTCCAAGGCTACATCCCATTCAAAAGGAAAGTGAGTATCCCAGCAGACGTCCCATCCAGGTTTTTATTCCCTCTTTATACCCAGTATTCCTGGGAGAGGATATAATTCCAACCTTAAGTGGTTCCTGAAGATGAATTAACGAATCAGCAAATAACCGTTTGTAATCTCCTGTGCTGTGTTTTCCTTAGTGTGTCCTGAGATGACTGTCAGAAACAATGTAATTAAAGGTAAACACCTGACTCATTGCTCATCTCTATCAAATTTTTCACGCTAATTAAGAATGATAATAAACTTGAATCACTGGTGTTGTTTGTGTGTATGTGTTACAGGCTTTAACATGATGGAGGCGTTTGGTCTGACTCAGAGAGCCCACTCCACTGTGGAGGGCGTTTCAGTGGAGCCTTTCATCTTCAGCACTGTTCCCAGCTACACCCTCTACAGAGATGTACAGCTGACTCAAAGCACTGGGTGAGGATTGGAAAGCATTTCCCCACTGTAAATCAGCACTGCAAAGAATATCTCCATCATGCAAATCATTATCTTTTTATTTATTTATTTATTTATTTTGGTTTCTATTATAGCTTTATTCATCCAGCAGGCTTTTCCCCAGAGCACACCATCAGCATGGCCTTCCGCCTGCTGCAGGACTCCCCCAAGGAGCCCTTTGCTCTTTGGCAGCTGACAGACAATGATTTCCAGCCTAAAATGGGCGTGGTGCTGGACCGTGAGTACAGGATTGCGTGATACGATATGGGTGCATACTTCAGAAATGCCATCGATTAAAATGATCCCTTTTCAGCTGTCCTTCATCAGACTGTAACATCATGCAGACCTGGAAATAGAAATGCGAGAGAAATTTCAGAACTTTTTCTACTTTTTATTGTGACCTATAACCTGTATCATTCAATTGAAAAACAAACTCACTCTCTCTCTCACACACATTTGCCAAACTGTTTAATCCTACTAGGGTCACAGGAAGGCTTGAGCCTATCTCAGCCAACACTGGGAAAAGGCGGGGTGCACCCTGAACAGCTCGCCAGACCATTGCAGGGCCAACACACACAAATATTCACACTTACACTCACACCTAGGGACAATTTCGAACAGCCAATTAGCCTGGTATGCATGTTTTTGGACTGTCAGTGGAAACCTAGGCAAAGACGGGGAGACCATACAAACTCCACACAGAAACACCATTGCCGAGCTTGGACTTGCACATAGGACCTTCTTGCTATGAGGCGGGCTTGCTAACCAGTATGCCACCATGCCACCCAGAACAAGAAAATGTTAGAAATACAAACAGATTTTATATCCTGGCTTATACATTAGCCCTTGGGCTTTTTCTTTCTTGAAATATGTTCTTTCATAATTTCTATTCATTTAAATTTTCGAACCTGCGGCACGGTGGCGCAGGGGTTAGCACATCCGCCGCCTCACAGCAAGAAGACCTGGGTTCAATTCCTGTGTTCGGACATTTCTGTGTGGAGTTTGTATGTTCTCCATGTGCTTGTGTGGGTTTCCTCTGGGTACTCCGGTTTCTTGAGTTGGCTGTTTCAAATCGCCCCTAGGTGTGAGTTTGAGTGTGAATGGTTGTAAGTATGTTGGCCCTGCAATGGTCTGATGAGCTGTTCAGGGTGTACCCCGCCCTCGGCCAGAGTAAATTAGGATTAAGCAGCTTAGAAAATGAATGAATGAATGATACATTTTAGATATGTGGATGTTTAGATATTTCGTTAATGATTGTTGATTTGTGTTTTTTGCATCCCATAAGGTTTAGTTTAAGATTGTTTAATTTAAAAACAATAATTTTTTACCGTGTTAGCTATTTTTGCTCACTCTTGTTTATTCTGTGCTTAAAATTTATTTTTAGATGACAGTTGTGTGTATGTGTTTTGACAGCTGAAAGGAAAGTGTTGTTCTACTTCAGTCTGGATTACAGAGGAGAAGTTCAGGAGCTGACTTTTGACCAGCCGCAAGTCCACACTCTCTTTTATGGCAGCTTTCACAAGGTGAGGGAGAAAATAAGAGCATCAGAGAATGTGATCATGAAAAAAGATTTTGGGATGATGTGTTTTATAATGCAAATGGAAATGAAGATGATTATTATGATCTGTTCTTGTTTATTTCATTTTCATTTCATTGTAAATGGCAGATTCATCTGTCCATTAGTCAGGTGAGTGTTTCCCTGTCAGTGGACTGCCAGAGGGTGGGTGAGAGACCTGCCCGTCCCCTAGGGAACATACCCACTGATGGCTTTGAGATGCTGGGAAAACTAGTGAGGACTCGAGGACCACGCAGTGGTTCTGCCGCTGTGAGTAAGCTGCCCTGACATAAAATGCAATTTATGTACACAAAAATGGGTGTGAGCAGAAAGGAATTATTATAGACAGTTAATATTGTTATATTTGTACCTGGGGTATATAAAAGGTTTCCTCTTGTCCTGTTTCTCAGTTTCAGTTGCAGTCATTTGAGATCATATGTAACATTAGCTGGGCTATAGAGGACACATGCTGTGACCTGCCGGCTCTGGTGAGGAAACACGCGGACACACACCTGTACAGAAATTCGTTATAGTGTGAACTTCACTTAAAGATAGTGGACTTCATTTCAGTGCACATACTGCAGGCAAATCGGTGGGTGTGGTTGTGATGAGTTAGCACAACTGCTCTCAATTGTTTTTCCCATCCACAAATCCTGGATAAGCAATTTTTTCACATCACACCGATTAATTAAGACAGACTCTTGTCTGAAGAGCATGACACAAGTGCATTTAGGGCGTGTCCAAACCCAAAGTAACACCAGATCACCATTGAACCTGCTAATGTACGTGGATATTACTCACTCACTCACTCACTCACTCACTCAATTATTTGCTGAACTAATTAATCCTACTAGGGTCACGCGTAGGTCGGAGCCTATCGGACACTGGGCAAAGGCGGGACACACCCTGAACAACTCACCAGACAATCACAGGGCCAACATACACACTCATTCACACTCACACTTACACCTAGGGGCAATTTGGAACAGCCAGTAAGCCTAAGGTGCATGTCTTTGGACTGTGGGAAGAAACCAGTGTACTCGGGGGGAAACATGCAAACTCCACAAAGTAACGCCTGAGCCCGGGACTTGAACCCAGGACCTTCTTGCTGTGAGGCAGACATGCTAACCATAGGTGGATATTATTATCTTCGTAATGCACCATTAAAATGACAGTGAAATACCTCACCATTGACTTCAGGCCAGGTTTTTGTTGCTCAAATTGCAGTGCACCAACAAGCTCCTGACCATACCTCATTTTAAAATCAACATACCCATGGGTGACAGGTGGATGATAAAATGACAACTGTGTTAGTCTCAAACTAGTGAAGACACTTGCATCACTTTGAAGATAGAGCCCTCAGTGTAACCTTACAGAGTGTCCCTCACGTTCTCACTGTGTTATGTGTCTGTCATTTTTGTTATTAATTGCTTGTTTTGATTAGTGTTTTGATCATATTCTGACTTACATTTACTGATTCTTGGACGTTCTTAAGTTTTGTCTAATATTTGCATGTTTGCTGATCGCCTGACTATTTGCCTGTATTATGTTTCTCAGTTAAGTTAGTGCAGTGGCTAGCCTTGTTTTCTTGCAGTGCAAAGGTTCAAGTTTAATGTTGTTGATGGGCATTCTACCATCTTTTCGGCTTCTGTAGAGAGATGAAGAGAGTTGTCCAGCACTTCCATATGCATGCACCTGCACCTCCAACATCCCAGGAGCCCCTGGAGATACAGGATCACCTGTAAGTCCACAACACTTACAAATCTTATTAAGTATGCTTTTATTATCTTTTATCTTTTTACTTATTTGTGGTATATGTATGAGCATATATTCTGCTTTTGTCTCAGGGGAAACCTGGTCCTCGTGGGCCAAAGGGGGAAAAAGGAGAGGGAGGCCAGAAGGTATTAATGAAGTTTATATGCAGCAGAAATGTTGCTAAATTATATGATAAATCTATAATTATTCATATCTATGTGTTCTTGTGACTATAAACTAGTGATCTCTAATTTCTGCTCCAACCTAGGGTGAAATGGGGCCCCCTGGCAAGGCTGGACCTGAGGGTGGCTTAGGCCAACAAGGGTCCTTGGGCCCTCGTGGTATTACAGTGATGGGGAAAATAGTATGATCATATATATTAGCCATTAAGAAGATGTTTAGCCATGAAGAAGCAATGCAATATTAAACCTTCCTTGGTGTACTTGTTTCTTTAGGGCCCTCCGGGTAATCGGGGAGAAAAAGGGGAAATGGGAAGGCCTGGGAACCAGGTGAGCCTACAGCATTCCTGGTTTTATAAGTAGTCTGTGGCATAAACATACAATGCAATAATGTATTTCACCTTTGTCATTGTTTTTTTTAAGGGTTTGCCAGGACTACCTGGCCCAAAAGGCGATGAGGGAAATCCAGGACCTAAGGCAAGTTCACCTCTTTAAGAACACTACTGTGGAGGTGCTATATCGTGCAGAATTACAGTTTCATCAGGGAAGAAAAACTATTTGATAACATGATGTTCCTGAGCTGCTCTACATGACCCAAAAATCATATAATAGTATGTCACAGCCAGTGCACTGCTGGGTCGAAAGCCCAGTTCAAACTTGACATACATCATCATCAATATCATGGCCAGATGTTGTGGTTATGTTATGTTAGTTTAACTAGCTAAAATTCAGCCTAGAAAAAGAAACCATATAATGCTGTATTTTATTTGGGTAGTTAAAGTTGTCATCTAAGCTGCATGCCCTTTTAGTTCTAAGATAAAAAAGGGGGTATAAAAAGTCGCAAGAAACATATTCAGGTGTGTCAGTTATGGCCCAGTTACACAATGCAGACTCACTTCTAGCAATCTTTGTTTCATTCCTGCTGTCCATTTTTCTCAATAGGGAACCAGAGGTGTGGAGGGTAATATGGGGCCTCCAGGGACCACAGGGCCAAGAGTAAGACAGCAAAATCTTACAAGCAAAGTCTTCATTCAAACAGACTCCATATGGGAATTCATACCTTTTGCATATATTTCCATTACAGCTTTACTGGATTAATTTTTCATCTTGTTCTTGCAGGGCTTCCAGGGTATACCAGGCCATCCAGGGCCTGTAGGAGAGAGGGGGCCGTTAGGTCCTGTAGGGCCCTCAGTGAGTGCATCTGTGCATAAGATATTTTATTTTGCTGTTACTGTTACATGTATAAAATGAAGGAGCTGTGCCTGTCCCGTTAGTAAATTACCTGCAGCTGAATGTCACCTGCTTGTTTGTGACCCTGCTCTAAATTGCACAGCTCTTTGTAAATTGTGCATGTCGCACTGAAATGAACTGGCTGTGCCTGTGTTTAGGGAACATTGCAGTGTTTGTAGATCACCTCCAAAACTGGCCACACCTATCAGCACTATTTGAAGATTGCGTCACATGTTATTTTGCCCTGCTTAGTAAATCTGGCCCCAAATGTGAAGTCCAGTAATTCCATGTCTTGTGAAGCTCTTGTCATATTGCTTGATTTGGTATTTTCTACCTTGATCATTTGCAGATTTGCAGGTTTATTAAACTTACCAGGCACTAGCAAGGGTTTCCAATATTGTGCAATATGGTGCTATTTGGCACAAATGCCAATTAATGTTTGTGTTCATATTACTCGAACAGCACATATAGTGCCAATAGGAAGCCTTGCTATCAAATACATGTACAGGGTATGTTTATGAACAGTAAACTAAAATAAAATACAGTCTCACCATGCCTGACAGTGACAGTGGGTGTGCAGTGAAACTGTGAATGTCAATGACAAACTTCACAAAGTGACCTGATCAACGGTGATTCTACCAACTTACAACTGATAACCTGTTTACAGACAAGTTTCTTTGTAAACTTATTTGGGCTCTTGATTCAGGGAAATAAGTTTGTGAACCAAACGTTTGCACTTAATTTGCCTAATTGTTTTTACCGGAAGTAAATATCCCCACTTTCTATCTGTGCATGTGTTTCATTATACATACAACGTGCCAAATTTATCGCCAGTTCATCTCTCTCTACATCTATGATTAAAACAGTATTTATAGTGTACATGTGCTTGTTACCAGTCCTTTTTGTTTTAGTTCATTTATATTAAAGGGTTCATCCTTCACAGAATCCCAAATATAATTATTTTACCTCCACCACAGAGGTTATGTTTTCATTGTGAACCGTTGGTAAGTTGCTGCCTGCAGTGTTTGACCGATCAATCTGAAATTTTTATGATGGGTAGGTGATCAAATGAGGATGTTCCCATTAAAATTTGGTAATATTTTCATCTTCACACACTGATTATCCAAAAGAATCATCCAAATTTTGCGAGAGTGTGAAATTGCGAGAATAGGACACGAATCCCCAAGTTCATATAAGTCAAGTTAATGGCAAAAATAACAATATTCAGATATTAAACTACCAAGTTGAATGTATATTAATGAACTTGGTGAATAAAATATAACTAGGCACATCTACACATAATACGAGCTTCCATTTACTTACATCAGACAAACATCAGCTCATTTACATGAACAAATGGTATAACCCGCCATTATTCTTAAGCAAAATGTGGGACACATGAATCATGAACAATGTCACTCCCCTGTGTGCAGATTTATTACATTTTTCTCTCCACGAAGAAGCGTATGACAATAGTTCATTTTAATGTGTGAAGATGTATATAATGTATGCAAGCTTTTATTAAGTTTTGGGTTTAATTTCTCTTTAAAGAGATCTTTATTGTCAACTGTTGCATGAACAATGAAAATCAGTTTGAGGGCTGTCTTTGTTCTTTAGGCTGAAATATTTGAATGTAAAGTTGATATCTTTTTTTTCCCTTAGGGACTTCCTGGGAGAAAAGGTGAAAGAGGAGAGAAGGTAAATAAAATGGACAGTATGTCCAATGCTCACCATCCATCCTCTTGAAAGAAACCTTTGACGGTATTTTGTGATATACTGTGTGTCTCTGCTGTGTTGAATAGGGAGAGCCACAGTCCCTTTCCATCATCTACGACCTTGTGACTCAGGCCTGTGAAAAGCTAGTGCATGGTATGTTTCAAAACGTTTCCCAAGGTTATTTTTTGTTCCTTTTCTGTTTAAATTATGATGTTGGTAATTACCAAACAAGCAACATGTTATTGTTTGTGTGGATGTAAGAGAGTCTTAGGCTTGCTTCACTGATTTATTCACCTGTTATGTTATTGTGTCATAGACGAAGTGCTTAAGTTAGATTCCTTTCTGAATGAGATTCGACTAAATCCTGTGCCCGCTGAGGAACCTGCTGGACCTCCAGGAGAACCTGGAATCCCAGGTGGTAAAGGACCCCCAGGACCAAGAGGTCCTCCGGGGCGACAAGGAAACAGAGGGAATCCAGGCAGACCGGGGTATCCTGGTGAACAGGGTAAGATTTCACTGGACACTGGATTACCTTTCACACGAGTTACGCAGAAGGTACTGTGACGTGTTGATTTTTGTTCTGCAGGAAATTGGGTGTTTGTCTGTCCGCAGTCCACAAGTGCACGCTCGGTTCTTGTAAATTATTACCTTTAACGTGAGCTATATAATGTTCATGTTATTATTACTAGACATTTAAGAGATTATGGAAATTGTACTAAAGTAATATTACGATAGTCATTACATAGACAGGAACTTTCCAGTAGGTTTACGCCGGGATCTAATTAGATAATTACAGGTTCAACATCGTCTTCAAGTTAGAGCATGCGTGTGTCCGAAGACTCGAAAGAGGTTTTTAATTTGTATTTCTCCACCAATGACATAGTAACTAATGTCATGACAGTAGTAATGTTACTAGTAGTATAAGCATAAACACGAACGTCATTCAGGTAACGTATTATAGGCCCTTTTATACAACAACATGCTTGTTAATTAAAGTAAAATACTATTACCAATTTTGCACAGTTTTTTCCACCAAACGTAATTTGGGATTCGCATGTGATAATATATATGTCAGTTGGTGCCACGCGTGTGTTCACTCCACCAGTCATTCTGGATAGTTATTAAAAGGGTAAGTTAATAACTACTCCATTTAATATTTCTGTTGTAGGGCGTCGAGGCTTGCCTGGTGAGAAGGGAAGTCCAGGCGCTAATGTGCATGGACCATCAGGAGTAAAGGGATTTTCAGGTATTAGAATTACACCATAAAGTACAGTCTTGATAGTTTATCAAACATTCAAACTTGTAAAATAAAATCTCTCAATTATTCATTCATTTGCCGAACCGTTAAAGGTCACAGGAAGGCCTGAGCCTATCTCAGCTAACACTGGGCGAAGGCAGAGTACACCCTAAACAGCTTGCCAGTTCATCACAGGGCCAACACACATGCAGCCACTCACACCTAGGGGCAATTTAGAACAAGCAATTAGACTAATGTGTATGTCTTTGGACAGTGGGAGGAAAGCGGAGTACCCAGAGGAAACCCATGTAAGCACAAGGAAAACATAATGGATTTGGCTAGTTTTTTTATTCAGCACATTTCTAGCCCTGAAATTGGTTTCATCCACAGTCAGAGCAGGGCTTAATTTTTTCTTTAAGAAGACACTTTTATCAGATGTGATGGGACTGATTGGGTGAATTGCAGTTCAATGCACAGTCAGCAAATGGTACTAAAGCTTACAAATGGCTCCTTTCATATTTAAATTTTTTTTTCTAAGTAATGTTTTCAGCCGAACACCTCATAGACGATCTGAAATTTTCCGAATACTGAGTTGTGTATGTGTGTGATATAAATTAATCCATTGCTTATCAATACTGGCCTTGGTTTGGGTTTCACCAGGACTTCCAGGAGAAAGCAAGTTGGGGGTACAAGGCTCTCGAGGTGAAGACGGTAAACCAGGTCTCCCTGGCATTCCCGGACCTGTAGGACAGCCAGGTGAGATTGGTCCTCCTGGTTTGTGTGACAGCAGCGGCTGCCATCGTGGAGGCCCTCCAGCTGCAGGTACATACAGAATAGACTCTCTCCCTGTTATAGACACTGTGTATCATCTGTTTATCCCTTCTGGAAAATAATACTATTGATAATTACCTGGTGTTACCTTTTAATTTTTCAGAGGATCCGTACTATGGATACCAGCCATGATCCAAACATAAGGACCAACTGTGCTGTTACTTATAGAAAATATTAGAGGCACTTCAGGATGTCATATTCAAATGGATCTGCATGGAAAGGACATGTTTTGTCATATTTATAAAACCTATTGGCTCGGGAACTTCCTCAGTGCACGAACCTTCGGACTGACTCTTCTTTTTATTATATGAGATCTTCTTAACCTTTATTCATCTGTCCCATACACAGGGATTTTACGCCTGTTTTGTTTTATTAATGTCTGTTCTTTCATGAGGACATAACCAGTGCCATGGATCACAAGACAGAAATTCTTGAGCAGGACTCATTATGTGCGACAAGGAAGAGATACTATTTTTATCATGAAAAATTTTACTACAAAAATGCTAATTTCGCACTGAGAATATTGTTGTCTGGTATTTTACCAATATTGTGGTTTATTTTATTGTATTTATGCACTACAAAGTGTTTTTACTGATATGTTGTTGAAGGCATATTAATACTCTACTGGTTTGTGTACTCTGAGTGTACTTTAACTGCCTCAAAATCATTTTAAAACTAAATCCTAATAGTATGAAATGATCATGAAAAAAGACTGTGATAATTTTGTGATGTCTTACTGATCCGCATAAGACCTAGATTACTTGACATACTTTTTAACACTATGCATATTCGTTCTACCGCCATATTATTTTCAAAATCTGTCTTACCCTACAGTGTGTGTGTGTGTGTGTGTGTGTGTGTGTGTGTGTGTGCGTGCATGCGTGTGTGTGTAGATGTGTGTAGCAATTAACATAAGTCACTCTTATGTGTATGAAACAAAACTATATTTTAAATAATAAAATATTTCTACGATGACACTGAAAATACTTTTTTGGTCAGTAAACAGCACCTACCTTTTACTTGGTAATCCAAATATTTTTGAGACAGTCTGTATTTTGTTAAAGGTAAAAACTGATTAATCATATTCAGCCTAGATTTGTATTTATTCCATTTAGCAGAAACCCTCATTCCCAATGACAGGATTGCTTTAACTCTCTGTCAAAAAACACCTCCGCATGCTAGCTCACTATTTCAGCAACCAAGAGCACCATAAATTATCTTAAATCCCTGTTGCGGAGGACATCAGGAAGAATTTCCCAGGTTCGGTGAGGGCGTTTTTGTGTGGAGTTTGCATGTTCTCCCTGTGCTTTCATGGTTTTCCTCCGGGTACTCCGGTGTCCTCACTCACATAGTCCAAAGATATGCACATTAGGCCAACTGGCTGTTTCAAATTGCCCCTAGATGTGAGTATGAATGGGTGTGTGTGTGTGTGTGTGTGTGTGTGTGTGTGTGTGTGTGTGTGTGTGTGTGTGTGTGTG